>JAOTQR010000011.1:3239603-3281059 GCA_025774065.1 Solanum ossicruentum
TATCTCTAGGTGTCCTTGTAACAATTGAACATTTTCTTTGATTACTTTGATGATTTTATCTTGTGTATATTGACAATATACTTCTGCATACCTAATGAAATGTCACGAGTGAGGTCTGAGAAGGGTAGTGTGCATGTAGACCTACCCTGTATATGAGGGTAAAAAGACTGTTTCTGATAGACTCTTGGCTCAAATATATTGACAGTATGAAGAGAAGTTACTTATCTATATGAGGGTTTGCTAAGTGAATGCTACAACTCTCAACAACAACAACAACATTACCCCAGTGCCTCAAAGGCTCCTACCCATTGCGGGGTAAAGGGGAGTCGGATGTACGCAGCCTGACCCCTATGTTTAAAAACATAGAGTGACTGTTTCCCGATGACCTACGATGAGCGTCGAAAGTTGCACCGACTAACTGCTACTTCACAATTGAAAGAAGCTCAGACAGTTTAAAGAGTCATTTTGCTTTACTCCATCATACCCCAAAGCCAAAAAATAGTGAATCTTTGACTCCATCTGAGATTGATGGAATTAATGCTACAACTCTCAACAAGACATAAAATAAGACCACAGGCCTGTGTAAATACCTCAGCGAACTCATGTTACACTAAGTCGCTGCAAGTGGTAGGGAACACTTTGGGGGTGAACACTCGTTGAATAAGTAGGGTCGATAATTCAGCATTTAGGTAGTAACATTTAGCAAAAGTGTGTGTTATCTGAAGCCTAAAAGGAACGAAACACATGCTCAAAAACTCAAAACTTACACCAGATATCAGATAGCATAACGAAATAGGCCAACTGTATCCGTTGGTCTTTTCTCTAAGAAACTTAAATCCATCAAAGTCAGTTGAAGCCACCAACAAGGAAAGGTGGTATCAGAACCACTCTCAAGCAACACGCTCGGAGAACTTGTCTCGATGGATGAGAATCCGAAAGAAACAGTCAAGAAAGCACAGGTAGTACAAGAGGAAAGAAAATAAAACAAAGAACACTCAAGATGAGTTCCCACACCATCAATGTGGAATTCAACAAGCAGAGAACACAAAATCCATTGCTTGACCAGAAAACTGCTGAAGATATATATATTTTACAGCTAGTTGCTAGCAATGAACATATATTGTGCATGTATTGCATGTATAAGAAATTTCTTTACACAAAAAGGATAATGTAAGCCTACATGCCAACAGAAGTTTGACAATGCTCAGCATTAACACAATTTTTCTGACCACATTTAACTGAAGGGTGAAAGATGGATCAGACCCTCAAAGCAACAGGGTCTTGCCATGATAATTTTCGTTTTCCAACCCGAGAAGTGCCTTCTCCAGCATTTCTACAAACCAATAGCTTCGCATCATCATTGAGGTGTCGGATGAGACATCCCTTTGGCTCCTTCTGCTGCAGCTGCTCAAAATTTACTTCTGGTTCCTCTTCTCCTATCTGTAAAAATTATAAAGTCTAGAGGTAAATGATGTAAAAAGCATACAGCTCACGAAATAAATCGAAAGAGCACTTGACGCTTAGTTTGATACTTACCGAGATCTCATTCAAGTCAAAGACTGGAGCTCCAGTGGGCAATGCAGCTTCTTTGCCACTATGACCAGTGCCCTGATTTAAATCAGAAGTAGGCGAGCTGCTCTGTAAGATAGCATTGTTTGCATTGTATAATCTCTCGTTCTGCTTCAAATCATAGGCTGGAGCTCCTTTTTGGGATGGACCTCCCTTTCCACTATATACTCTTGATTTACGGTTCAACTCTAAATCTGCATTGTGAAAAAAAGCATCTTTTCTACCACCTAATCTATGCTTTTGGTTCACATGAATATCAGGTATCTTCTCCGAAGCAGCTATCTTTGCAACCTGTATCCTTCCATTCTGTCTTGGGCCAGGAAGAGGGGGCAGTCTGTTTAGCTTGGCTTCCTTTCTTCTCATAACTTGATCCCTTGACCAACTTTTTTGGTAAGTTTCAACATTCGGTAGTGATACTAGCTCTTTCCCTTTTGGAGAACTAAAGGAGTTCGATTGCAGTAGGTGCTTGTGCCTCTGGCGTAAGAAACTGCATAGTCATGAAAAAAGTGCACTTGGATTCAAATAGAAAAGAAACTCCGCAAGTAACAACAATACATGCAGTGTAAACTGCACAAGTACGTCAAGAAAGAGAATAGGCACAGAAGTGCTGTTCTTTTCCCTTAATCTTATCATGCAAGCTATATTATGAAGTCTATGGTGAAAAATATTGAATTCAAGAACTCCAAAAGGAAATGGAACTACCAAGTCAAACATTTTGATAAGTCGAACAAACTTACCGAACTTCAGCTAGTAATCTTAGTTTCCTCAGCTTTGAATCCTGCAATTTGCGCCTTATGCCATTAGTTTCCTGTAAATGGTAGGTTACATGTGAGCAAAACCGATTGATCACAAATACACATTATTATTTCACTCTTTTACCAAAAAACAAACAGCCTTCTATCATCTTGCAGTTTGAAGTTTATTGACTTATAATGTACACAACCCATTACCTCCAACGTTTTGGTCTAGTGATAAGAGTGTGCTGTGTGATGTAGGGGTTAGGCACACGTCATGGATTGAACTCACACATAAACAAAGGCTAGTACTTAAATGGGAAGGACAGAGGATGTCCGCATCATCAAACCGTGTGCCACTGGCCCTCGGGAATTTCTCGAGTACAAAGAGAAGAACAAGCTAAGAGTTGTTCTAGAGAGAATTCCTAATAACTCTTAGGGGATAACATAACTATAGCCTATAGGAGACAATCTCAAGGGGAGCCTCAATGGTGGAATGATGGAAAGGGCAACCTCAAATAGAAATTGAACAAACAGACAGCAAATAACAACTCTACACGAAGATTGAAATCCCCGTGGAGATAAAAACACTAGATTATTTCTTCCCACCCATCCTAGCCTTCCGGACTGAGTTAGAATTCTAGTACCTATTGCAAGTTTTACCAAACTAGCCCATACACCACAGTTATCAAAAAACATCAACTCTATGAACCATTGATAGGAAACAGATCAAACCCAAAGGAGGTTCCTACACCAAACAAAAACAACAACAATATATCTAGTGGAGTCCCACGAGTGGGATCTGTACACAGACCTTACTACTACCTCACAAGGTAGAGAGGCTGTTACCTGGAACCCTCGTCTCAAAAACACATACGCAGAAGTTCCTACACCAAAAGGCATCATATTTCTCACAACTTCAAAAGAGAGAAATCAACAACTATTCAACACATTAAAAAACCATACACATTTCTTCATAACAAATGATCAGAGATAAAAAAGACAAGATTTTTATACCTTCTGGAGCTCTTTATAGTCCTGCAAAAGAATTTGATGCTTCAACCTAGCCCTTGGGTCTTCAAAACCACCATAAGATGATGATTCCAAAGAAACCCTTTTCATCTTCTTAGACATGTCAGATCACAGATGAATCAAACTTATCCCTTCACATAAAAAAGATCAGATCTTGGCGAAATCAAGAGACAAAAAAGTTGAAAAAACCAAGAAAAGGGGGAAAGGAGGCAGAAAAGAGAGGAAAAAAGGGAAGAGGAAACAATAATAACAACACTACAAGGCCAAACAAAAAAAAGGAGTAATAGGGAAAGAAAGAGAAGTGGCAAGAAGCTTCTTCTCTTGACCAAGACAAACAAACCCCCAAAAGCCCACATAAATGGAGAAACCAAACAAAAAATATATATACTTTTATACATTGTTGTTGTTTTTGTATTAGGAAAGACAGTGAAGAAGTTATGAAGATTGGAAATTTTTTTTTGGGATGTTGCAGAAAGGGTATTTCTGACATAAAGATTGTATCTTTATGGTCATATGTTGTATGTATGAGGTGGATTTAGACATCTGAATGAAGACACCTCTTCTTTCCTTAAAATTTCTTGATTTTTTTCTCTTTTTTGGTTTTTTCTTCTATATAAATTTTGCCCCACCTACCATTAGAAACAAAGAAAGTAGCTCTGTGGACTGATTCTTCATGAGGCTAGTAACAGTGGAAAGGATAAATATAAACTTAATAACCCCCAACCTCACCCCCCACCCCCGAACCCCATGAAAATCTGGAGTTGCTGGGTAAGTTGCCTTGTTTTAAGGCTTTTGTTGGTTGGGAGCTGTTGTTTTGATGGTGATGATCCTTTTACATTATCCTTTATGGAGAAAGTACCATTTTGCCCTTTGTCCCTTTTTAAAGGTTTCAAGATTCATCAAATTAGTTTGTTTTGTTACCCCTTCGGTATTCGATATGCGAATTGAAATCTGATTACTCCAGATTTGTATTACATAAGTTTCATTCGAGGAAAGCACTCTTTATCAAAAAAATTTTTATTCTTAAGATTCAAATTTAAAACTTTTAATTAAATGAAAAATAATCTCGTCCACTATATCATGATTATTGATAATCGAATTAGTATTATGACACCAACTATTGAAAAAAGTTTGAAATTTCTGAATTTCATTGAATGTGAAGTCATTAGATTTTATTGTGTTATGTGGCCCATCTAGTCAATTAAGTCCTTGATTATTGATTCTAAGACTATATATAATTAAATATACTTTAATTATTTATTCTTTTATTTAGATTTGAGACACGTGATTTATCATGTAAAATGCATGCATTTCATGCGATTTGCCATATATTATGTATGTATTTGTTTAAAGGTAAAAATTTCTAAGTATTTCTTAATCTCGACTAAAATATTGACTATCAAAAAGTATATTAAAATAATAAATCTTTATTCAAATATTATAATCTAAATTTAGAATAAATTTTGCTTGGTTCTTTGAAGTATTAAAATAATCATTTTGTAAGTTGAAGTGCTGACTGCACAATGTAGACACATCTAAGCTCAAGTTTAAGTGTATGCTTATATATTATGTCATATTTTAAAGGATGCAAGTGCAAATATTAAAAGTCTTAGAGGTCATATTGATATTTTAAAAACCTTAGGGGGCAAAAACTCTTAGTACTACAAAATGGGACTTGGATAAAGATTTTTTTTTTATTTTTTAATATCTTCTTCTTTTTTTAAAAAAAAAGAAACTCATTTTTCTGCAAAAAGTTTTTGTGGTGAAAAAATGGCGTCTACAAGTGCTTTCACAGCTGGGATTTCAAATCTTCATAGCTTCAGTAAGCTTTTTTTTTTCCCCCTGTAATTATATATTTTTTTGGGAATTTTCAGTTTAGAGAACTACTATTAGTTTTCCTTAAAAGGAAAAAATTATTTTGTTTTGGATTGAGTATCTAGGATTTATTATAGTCAATAAAACTAATTTGGGATTGTGGTGTTGTTTGTTGTTCATTTGTTAGTACTAATTCTTTTGAGAACAAATTGAAAATTTAATAAGTACACCCATTTTATCTTGCTTGGCTCAAATGTTAAGAAAATAATATAAGATAAGTTTAAATGAATAAATGGGATTCATATAGCCGACCCCAACTTGTTTGGGGCTATTTTTATGGCTTATGTTGGTGTATTGTTGAATGGGGTTGTGTTGTATAGTTTACAAAATGCCCTAAAAAAACTAATATAGCCATTTAATTGAAGCTTTTAGCTTTCTTGATATAAAGCTAGCAACTTTCTTTTCTGAAAAAGTCTAATTTTGATGGTTACCACAAAACTTCCAACCTTTCGAAGTTCTATCCAACTTGTTTGGGGCTAAGGCGTTGTTGTTGCTATGGCTTATGTAGGTGTAGAGTTCTTAATTGCTAATGGGGCTGTGTTGATAGTTTACAAAATGCCCTAAAATCACTAATACAGCCATTTGATTGAAGCTATTAGCTTTCTTGATATAAAGCTAGCAACTTTCTTTGTTGAAAAAGTCTAATTTTGATGGTTACCACAAAAATTCCAACCCTTTGAAGTTCTATCCAACTTGTTTGGGGCTAAGGCGTTGTTGTTGTTGTGGCTTATGTTGGTGTATAGTTCTTAATTGCTAATGGGGTTTGTGATGATAGTATATAAAATTCCCTAAAAAATGAATATAGCCATTCCATTGAAGCTATGAGCTTTCTTGATATAAAGCTAGCAACTTTCTTTGTTGAAAAAGTCTAATTTTGATGGCTACCACAAAACTTCCAACCTTTCAAAGTTCTATCCAACTTGTTTGGGGCTAAGGCGTTGTTGTTATGGCTTATGTTGGTGTATAGTTCTTAATTGCTAATGGGGTTGTGATGATAGTATATAAAGTTCCCTAAAAATTGAGTATAGCATTCGATTGAAGCTATTTGCTTTCATGATATAAAACTAGCAATTTTCTTTGTCGGAAAAGTCCAACTTTGATGGTAATCACAAAATTTTCCAACTCCTGGAAGTTCTATCCAACTTGTTTGGGGCTAAGGCATTTTTTTTTTCCTTTTCTAAATCCGGTAAAGATTGTGCTTTTTAGCATTATGGGTATGTTGGTCACCACAAAAAGTGTCTATTACAAGCTTCCTCTCAAATCTAAAATCTGATCTGTATCTACTACACACAGTTGTTTACACCAAAACAGTGTAGATACCATACAATTCTATTTGACCTTATGTATGGAACTGGATCTATCTCACATCTACCATTTCTTTCTCTCCAAACTAACCACCATATATACATGATGATATTAATCTCCAGTATCTCTTTCGACTCTTGCTGCCTCCTCTCGTAACCCAACAGTTTAGCAAATCTGATGTATGTTTTGGCATTATCCAGTTCACACTAGAGATGTTGAGAAACAAGTTCCAGATTTGAGCTGTGAATATATATTGCAAGAGTAGGTGTCTGTTTGTTTCTGTCAAATTGCATAGAAAGCACCTAGGAACCAGCTGTCTACCCATCTTTTGTAGTACTTCCTGTGTTAAACATACCCTCTTTATCACTAGCCAAGTGAAGCATTTCACTTTTTTAAGGATATCCCCCTTCAGAAATAATTCCTAAGGTGTTTTGGACCCCCAACCATCACTAGGAGCCTCTTCTATAGGCACTACTAAATGAAAAAAGACTTATCTTTGTTGTGCGTCTTCAACATCCTGTCTGTGACATTTGCATCTATGATCATTCCACCTAATTTACCTAGTAACTCTGCCACCCTTTCCACCTCCCAATCCTTGAGAAGTCTTCTACTAGCTAAATCCCACCCCTATATTGTCCAGCAATCTCCTACATTAGCATCAGGATTTTCACAAATTTGAAAGAGATCTGGGAAGGGATCCCTAAGAGAGGATTGCTCTCTTTTTTTTTTTTTGATTTTTTTTTTGACGACCATAGCATACAAGCCATTATTTGCATAGCTTGACTAATTCCACAGATGCCTGCCACCTCCCTCAAGGTAACTCTGTCCACCAATTCTTGGACTGATGAAAAGAATCACATGGTGTTTTTTTGTCTCCGCTGGGATTCGAACCTTAGAGGGGATTGTTCACTAGGCCACACCCTTGGGTGCCTAAGAGGGGATTGTTCTATCCAAACATCCTTGCAGAATTTAGTTTTACAGCCACTTACCACCTTGATATATAAGTTATCCTCAATTTGTGGTTCCAAGCTTCTAATTGATCTCCACACTCCCACACCATAAGGTTCAACTGTTTTCTCTGTACATGAAGGGCTTAGATCACCATACTTAGCTGTATTCATCTCTTTACAGAGGGCAGTTCCCTCATCAGTAGTCCAAGTTTATAATTCCCAGCCCCAACCCCCGTCTCCCCCTTTCTTTGTCTTTGCTAAGGAGTACATTCTTCCAGTTTACTAAGCTATAGCCCTTTCCGTCCCTGTTACCTTGCCATAGTCCAAGGCGTTGTTATTTTATGGCTTATGCTGGCGTAGATTTCTTAATTGCTAATGACGTTGTGTTAATAGTATACAAAATTCCCCAAAAAAGGAACAGAGCCACTCAGTTGAAGCTATTAACTTTCTTGATATAAAGCTAGCAACTTTCTTTGATGGTAATCACAAAATTTTCCAACTCTTGGGAGTTCTATCCAACTTGTTTGGGGCTAAGGCGTTGTTGTTGTTATGGCTTATGTTGTTGTACCATTCTTAATTGCTAATAGGGTTGTGTTGATAATATTCAAAACGCCCTAAAAAATAAAGAGAGCCATTCGGTCAAAGCTATTAGCCTTCTTGATATATAGGTAGCAACTTTCTTCGTTGAAAAAAGTCTAATTTTGATGGTGATCACAAAAGTTTCCAACCCTTGGAAGCTCTATCCAACTTGTTTGGAACTAAAGTGTAGTTGTTATCATGGCTTATGTTGGCGTACAATTCTTAATTGCTAATGGGGTTGTGTTGATAGTATATGAATGCCCTAAAAAATGAAAAGAGTCATTCAGTCAAAGCTATTAGCTTTCTTGATATAAAGCTAGTTACTCTCTTTGTTTTAAAAGGACAATTTTGATGGTGATCACAAAATTTTCTAACCTTTGGTAGTTCTATCCAACTTGTTTGGGGCTAGGGCGTTGTTGTTATAACTTATGTTGGTGTACAGTTCTTAATTGCTTATGGGATTGTTTTGATAGTTTTACAAAATACCCTAAAAAATGAAAAGAGTCATTCGATCAAAGCTATTAGCTTTCTTGATATAAAGCTAACAACATCTTTTGTTGGAAAAGTCTAATTTTGATGGCAATCACAAAATTTTCCAACCCTTGGAAGTCCTATACACACACACATAAACAACAACAACGATGACTGGAATCCCACAAAGTGGGATTTGGCGAGGTAGAGTGTATTTAGACTTTACCACTACCTTATGGAAATGGAAAGGTTGTTTTCGGAAGTCTCTTGGCTTGAATATATACACATATACACACATACAAAAAAAAAATCCCATAATATATATCTATGTCAAGTTTGCATCCATCCCGATAAAGGAGTAGCAGTGATGGATGTAGAAAAGATTTAATGATTCTGAACTAAGTATAGTCATACATGTGAAGAATCGCTAAAATTTCAAGCAATGAAATTTTGAAGGTTTTTCAAATGATTATTCATAGTAGAATTAATAAATTTAATCAAGCTTCAAGCTTACTTACCTCGGCTTCGTGAAACACGCCTCACCTTTGGTCACTTTGTCTTGGGGATGTGTATTCTCGAACGCCCTTTTGTTTACTTATCCTCCATTAATATAAAGTTTATTCATCAATTGTTTTCAAGAAATGAGACTAATAAAAAGCAAAATGTTGTGATTATTTATACGCGTCAAGAAATTCTTTTATGGTAAATAATTTATTTCCTTACCAAATGTTGTAATTGGAAGTAATATTGCCTTTATAATGAAAATTATAGTAGCAAAATGAAGTGACTTGATACTTGGGACTTGTTTGGTCATAGATATTATCAAAAATATTTGGGGTAAAGCTTGGCAAATATTTTATGATCGTACTACTTGGCATTATTTGGTAAAAATATCTGGCAAACAATCCAAATGCCCAAATACTTGAAAAGAATTGGCATTTGGGTCAAATTCTATTATTTAGGAACTTTTAAAAATTCGAACTTTTGCATTTTATAAAAACACCCATGACTTATAGTTTTAGACTCAATTTCAATCCCAGTTCATTGTACAAAATTAATGTAGTTAGATATATATTTGTATATTTTTGTCCAAACTTGCTCTTCGAAGTCACTTTCAATTACAAGTAGTAATAGTAGTTTTTCATATACAAATTAATGGTATTTTCCTTTTGTTTTATTCCTCTTTGTTTAGATTCATATTAGTTGTGTTCATTATAATGATTTTTCACTGAACATGTTCATTATGAAATAATAGTACAAACTTATAAGTATTTTTAATAGTTTTTAGAACTTAGAAATGTAAATCATATTCCTTTAAAAAGTCAAAGTATTTCTCCCGAAAACTAAGGTCAAACGCATAGTAAAACTTCACCCTAAAATGACTTGCCAAAAATATTTGGGAATCTATGGTCAAACGCTAGCTTAATACATGATTTATATATGAGTAACAACAAGAGCTAAATTGTAAAGTTAAATAACATAAATATTTTAATTACTTAACGTTATGATTAGTCTTTGCAAATAATTTGAAGAAACATTAGTTATGTACCAAAATTAGGGGTGGTAAAATTTAACTCAACCCGCCCAAACCCACTCATTTATTAACTCAACCCATCTCAACCTAACCCATTTCAACCAATTTAAAATTGGGTTGATATTCAACCCGAATTAATTCGAGAGAGATCTTGTCAAAATAGTTGTAAAACACTTATTTTTTTTAATTTGATATGTTTTATATAGTCAAAATAGAGAAAAATATAATTTAATTAAGTACAAAAATATTGAAAAAGAACAAATAAAGTAAGTAAAAATTAGTAATCATTGGGTAGGGTTGGGTCTTGACCCGCTCTATAACCCGTTTTGACCCAAGTAAATTTGGGTTGGATTGGGTTTTGACCCGTTTGTTGTCTTGACCCATTACAACTCGCTCAAATTTGACCCAACCCGCCCAATTGCCACCCCTAACCAAAATCTTCATTTTCCTTTAAAAACCAACCATAATAAATCTAAATTAGTAACTTGTCAAGGTAAAATGTTCATGTACTTATTGAAATTCATTGAGTCTTTAAGTTTTAAAACAAACCCAAGAAATTTCATGGAGATTTGAACTTTTAGGTAAATATTGTAATACACTTGATCAATTTTCCTAAGTTATGATTGGTATGTGAGTATAAATTGAAGAAACATTATCTATGTACCAAATATTTTCAATTTCCTTAGTACAACTAAATAAAATTCTCTGCTTACATCAACTAAGATAAATCTCAAATTTAACTCGAGAAAGAAAATGTATGTATGTGCTTATTAAAATCTAACTTGCAAGATTAAAAATGAAGATATTCAAGATAAGGTAAGAGTGACCCGATAGAGAACAAGATGCAAGAATCGAGACTGAGATGGTCTGAACATGTGTAGAGCAGATCCATGGATGCCCAATGTAGAGATGTGAGAGGCTGCCTATGGATAGGTTCAAGAGATGTAGAGGTAGACCGAAAAAATATTGTAAAAAGGTTATTATACATGACATGATGCAGAAGACACGTATTAGGGTAGGAGGTTAGTTAGTTGAGTGTTATCTTGCTTATTCCTCTTTACTATTAGTCGTAATATTAGTTGTATTACTCTTGTAGTTTCTTTGCCCTTTGAGTATGGTTATTATTTGTGATTTTTTTACACTTGATTTTCTTTGTATCTTGTTATGACTATTATTTAGGATGATTAGTCAAGTGTTTCCATGACTATCTTTATTTTTGTTATTTTTTTCTCTATACGTTGGATTGTTTTTTCTTGTGCTAAGGATCTACGGGAAATAGCCTCATTACCTCTAAGATAGTGGTAAGGCGCATGTACATTCTACCCTCCCAGCCCCTAGTTTGTGGGATTACACTGGTATGTTGTTGTATGTAGTTTTGAATAGGCTTAATACTTAGTTTCCTCCCCGAGTTTGTAGTCAAGTCTCTTTTACACTCCCCTCCTTCATGGGGAACCTTTTACGCCTCAAGCATTTTTCTGAATGTATTTAAACCACTCTGCTTTTGTGCTTAACGAGTTTCTCAAAACATTTGTATGTCACGAACCAATAGGATGGGAACACATGTTATTAACTTATCTATACACTTAAAATTACAAATATACCCCCATTGTTTTACCAATAATGAATAATTTTGAGGCGGAGTATTCTTTTAAGTTGTTGAATATATTGACCTTGCTATTACTTGTAGCAATGTGCTTATAGCTACCTTTATGCGTGGTTTCTGGGGATGGGCTTGACCACAAGGATTTATTTTACACGCCTTTACTTTGCATTTTTGCAAGAGGTTGTTTCCACAGGTTGAACTTGTGACCTCCGAGTCACATGTCAACAACGTCAGCAGTTACGCGTAGCTGTCTTCCATTTATGTCGAATGGCTTATAATCGAGTGTCAATATTTAGTCAAAGCTTTCTTCCATTTAAAACATATATGTGTTGTTTAAGTATCACCTTCTGGAGTTCTTTATTTAGCATTCAGCTTACTCTCACAAGTGCTAGCTATTGAATCTTCTTTCAGCTATACGCCCCTGGAAATATTAAGCACCTAATGAAAAATATAGTTTTTGACAATTTTGGTTTTTGCAGACAAACCATGTCCTAGTGTAAATCAAGTTGGTATGTGGACTTTATCAAGATTCGGCTCTCGAAAGGTTTTAGATAATCCCAGGCCTCTGCAAATATGTTCTCTGTTTGGAGGAAAAAAGGACAATAATGAGCAAAACAATGATGCTTCTTCAAAGGTATTTGAGTATGTCCTTTTCGTTGTATAGTATTTTATTGGTTGCATCGACATCAAATCTATTTTGTTTGATGACTTGTCACTGATCATTTTAAGCTATATATGTGTGCACAAAATGATCGTATTGCAAATTTTTCTTCTGGTAGCTTGCTAGTTTTTCTCTGCAAATAAAATATTCTATTGTTTGGTAACAAAATTGAGAGTAAACCGAAGCTTTTCAAGAAGCATGGTCGCTTTTGGTAGTCTTACGTTGAAAATGTTCTAGCAAGTTTGAAGAAATTCCACGGGGTCCATTAACTACCCAGTTTCGAACTGTGCGCCACTGATCCTCACGGATTTCTCAGTTTTCAGAAAAACTACTGAAATTCATGTTTTACTCTTAAATGAAGTAAAAGATTGGCACACATTAGTTAGGATCACTTTGCCATAAAAGTTAATTATTGGGGTATTTAAATGAAATTAGTCCTAATGGAATAGAATGAATATTGAGGATTCATATATAATGGACCCAATTTTTAGAGATTGAGGCTTATATGTTGTTTGCTTTATTATGCTTCACCCATTGCTTTGCTCGTCAAAAATGTTGTGTTATTTCAGTGTCACCAACCTCACGGTTTTTATGTTATCTTAGGCAGGTCTTTTTGGAAACATGCAAAACTTATATGAGACAGTGAAGAAGGCACAAAATGTGGTTCAAGTTGAGGCAGTTCGAGTACAAAAAGAGCTCGCTTTGTATGTTTATAACTGTTTGCTTTGTAATATGATTTAACCTTTCTGTGAGCTAAGCTTTAAGAGAACAGCATATTATTGTTTTCTACTTATTCTTTTTTGGTGGTTTGTGTTTTCAGAGCAGAGTTTGATGGATACTGTGAAGGTGAACTAATCAAGGTACGTCTTTTTTCTTGTTTCATTTTGGTGTCATATAACAGAAGAGATTACTTCTAATTGATCAAATGGAAATACTAATTCGACTGTTTTTGAAGTTAAGATGCCACCTGGGGGCCAATCTTAGAGGTCCCTTGTGTTTGAGGAAGGTTTAGTCCCTTAATTATTCACTGAATAATTTTGGTCTTTTAAGTTTGCCAAAAGTCACTTTTAGTTTCTGTCAAATATTTGTGGAACTTTGTCTGTTAGACTTGACACTGTAAAAATAAAAATTAGCGAGCACTCTCATTTACAGACAATTTCTTAGTTTCTGCTCTTTGATTTATTTCTAGAGTCTGGTGCAACTTTTGAGGTGTAATTTCTGCTGTTCTTATATCTTTTGTGTCTGCTGTAATTCTTTCTGTTGCATTGATTTAATTGGACTTTCTTAAAAATTCTACTGTTTCCATCAAATCCAATGAACGTAAATATTCGATGGGGACTAAAAGTGTTAACTTTTGGCAACTTTAAATGACAAAAAATGTCCTGTCCAGTGCATGCTAACCCTTCGGGGTGGCCCAGTCCAGTGCATGCCATCCCTTCGGGGTGGCCCAGTGATTTGGGCTTGGGGCTTCCATGTTGAAGGTCTCAAGTTCGAAACTCCTTGCCAGTGAAAAGCAAGGGATTTGCCTTCTGGGTTGAGCTTATCTCATCGGGCTTGCTAGTGTGGGTTACCCCTCCTTGTGGTTTGTGAACTATTGCACAGAGCAGGGGTTTTACCTTGAGTACACGAGGGTAGCAA
The DNA here is from genome assembly GCA_025774065.1 of Solanum ossicruentum. Classification (NCBI taxonomy): domain Eukaryota; kingdom Viridiplantae; phylum Streptophyta; class Magnoliopsida; order Solanales; family Solanaceae; genus Solanum; species Solanum ossicruentum. The sequence goes on from JAOTQR010000011.1 coordinate 3,253,555, forward strand.
CTGCGGGTTTCCCGTGTCATCAAAACAGAAAAAAAAACTGTCCTACCCCTTCTTGTGGTTTGTGAACGATTGCACAGCAGGGGTTTTACCTTCTGTGCACGAGGGTAGCAGCTGCGGGTTTCCCGTGCATCAAAAAAGAAAAAAAAACTGTCCTGCACACACTTAAGTCACTATTTTGAACCTACCCTCAAACATAAGGGACCATTTTGGTTATTTTCGCGCCAATCTTGCTTGACAACTTAGTTTGATCTGTCAAACAATTGATCAACCTACATTTTAGACAGAGAATGCTCAGGCGTGACCAAGCAGTTCTTGTAGCATTTCTTGCCAAAACGTTGTTTTAACTTGTTTGGGACTGAGGCATAGTTGTTGTAGACAAATCACGCTTAGTAGAATATGTTAAGAGAAATTACATTTTAGATACAACTTTATGAGAACTTATAAATCTTTACATCATTTGCAGGTAACGCTGTCTGGGAATCAGCAACCGATACGTACGGAAATTACTGAGGCTGCCATGGCATTAGGCCCAGAAGTGAGTATATATTGCATAGATTATTTGAGTCATGTGCTATCCTATTTGATCTGTCAGTCAAATAACATTTAACAATCATGTTTTCTGTGGAACCAATCTATCTATATATATTATATTATATTATATTATGTGTTCTCTATACCAACATTTCTCTATAGCAACAACCAAACTATATCGGAACAAATGATGTTAAGAGGCTTGACTGTATTTCCATCCTTACTCTAAGATGCTGACCATGCACCTCCAAAAACAACATGCCAGCATGAAGGACGTTTTACCTTCTCTAGTCCCTCTTTTCTTTAGTCTGTGCCATATTTTTAGTTTGTGCAGTACTCAAGTCGTTTCTTTCTCTTTTTTTCGTGAAAGATGTTTGTAATTGGTGAGAAAATCCCACATTTCAAGAAAAAATTTTCAGGCTGGGATGTGAGTTGTGTGTTCAATAAGTCTATGCATTGTTGCTTTCGCCTTCTAGGGAGTCGTGTGGAGTATTACAATAACTCCTGTGATCTGTGCTAAATCTTTAAAAGGGTCTTGAATATATTTCTTGTGCAGAAACTCTCCCTTCTGATTACAGAGGCATACAAGGATGCACATCAGAAAAGTGTACTGGTAAGAACCTCAAACTTCTTCCTTTTACTCCCTCTATTCCGTTTTACGCGACACTCTTCCCGTTTGTCTGTTCTATACTTCGAAGCAATATAACTTAAAACTTTCAATTTTACCCTTCATGACATGATTTTAATACCACAAAAATGTCATAACATGTTCAAGACCATAAATTTAGAAGTCTTTTTTTTCTTTAACATCGTCTCCTAAACTCCGTCTATGTCAAACTCTTTTACATAAAAGGAGTGGTTTTTTCTAAACCATCCATCCAAAGGAGGTTAACAATGGTTCTGTATCTTCCAAACCTTGGTTGACAAAGTTTACCTCGTAACTATATTGCATGGGCTCTTCAATAATGCTAACACACTGTGAGACCCTTTAAAAATAGTGCATTTTTGGAGGATCGGACAAGGGTGCAACAATATTTAGGAGAGTTCAATCAACATAGCTAGGTACTTTTGTTAGTGGGGTGTAGCAGGTATCTGAAATTAGTCGAGATGCATGCAAGCTGGCTCGAACACCACAATAAAAAACAAAAAAAACCAAAACAATGATTCTCTATTTTGACATGAGCCTCCGTTCTAACAGTTGGACATAGGGGCACTTCACCAATTGAGTAATCCTCACTCGTCGTCACCTCAAACTTATATATCTAAGACCCTTCGGTTTTCTTATCTTCTAATATGACCCGTATGTGTTCACTCTATTTGGTAGTATTAGTTATTTCATGTAGGATCTTTATTTGTTTCGTACGTCTTGTTATTTTGTTGTCGTTATTTTTCAGGCAATGAAGGAAAGAATGAGTGATCTTGCTCAGAGCTTGGGAATGCCTGCAGGCCTTGGTGAAGGATTCAAGCAGTGACATTGTCTCCACTGAGTTTTAATTTTGTATACTACAGACTAAGTTGCGCAGACTCTTCACTTTCAATGTTGCACCCCTGTCAGATTTTTCAAAAATACACTATTTTTGACGAATCTGACACGCACCCTCTAACACTTTTGAAGAGCCCGAGCAGCATAGCTACCAAACACAAGTTTATTTGCATTAAAATTATGAAGACAAGTTTTATCGTAGTTTATTGGTAAGATCATGCACTCAGAGATTTTGAATTGAAGGTTTAAATGGAATTCTTTTATAGTGAAATAGAATCATCACTTCAAAAATTCATTTTCAAAACATTGTTCGTTAATTTGACTTCAGTTGGTATCAATGTTTTTCAAACTTTACATATGTCGGTACTTAAATTTGTATAAAAGTTGGACAATAATTATGTGTCTTATGTGATAATTTGTTTGAAGTACATTCGAATTGATTCGTATTATACTGTGTATAACACATATTATACCTTCCATATAATTTGATTTGATGAAAATATTTGATTGATCACTGTGATTGTTTCTAGGGATGGCAATGGAGCAGGTGCGGGCGTGTTGGGTTCAACTTGCAAATTTTTAAAATTGTACCACCTTGCCCCGGCCTCGGATGATGATTTTTTTCATTTTCAACTTGTCTCGCGCCGCATAAATCTGCCTCCGCTTAAACTTTAAGTTCATTTATTTTTTATTAAATTAATATTAAAAACAAATATTTGTATTTTTTAATTCTTTTCACTAATTAACATTTCAACAACTAATTAACTATTTTTTGTTGATATTTGAACAATTATTTATTAATCGTTAATTAAAAGTTTCTAATTAACATTTCAACAACTAACAGTTTACCATACATGTCTAGTTTAAATTTTAGAAACAAACAACAACAACAACATACCCAGTAATATCCCACAAGTGGGGTCTGGGGAGGGTAGATCGTACGCAGACCTTACCGCTACCTCATAGAAGTAGAGAGGCTGTTTCTTAAAATTAAAATCAATGTTTAATATAAAAAATTTATATCTTTGATTTTTACTAATCATAAAAATTTAATTTTCTTTGAATTCTTATTTGGTTTTTTAAACCTGCAACTCGCCCCTCCCCGTATTAGTTTTAAAAATTGTTCCTTTCAACCCACACTTATCCTGCCCCATATAACTTTAAACCTACTCCGCACTACATAGCTCTAAATCCACTCCATATCCGCCTCGCTCTACCCAATTGCTATCCCTAACTGTTTCTTTCATGAGAACTCAATTTTTTAACTAAAAAGGAAAATATTTTAATACATTAATGAACCTTACAAGCCATAATTAGTAAGTTTGAATTATTTGGAAAGAACTTTACTTTTATACCAAAAATATAAGTCAACTTTTCCATTTGCATTAAGTTTAATTAAAATAAATCTAAAGTTTCGAAATGGAAAATATATTAATGTGCTTATTGACATTCATTGACTTTAATTTTGAAGTAAATTCAAAGATCCTTTTTCTTTTCTTATTATGATTTGATATTTGAATTTATTGGCCAAAAAACAAATTATCGTAATATTTTATTATTTATGCATTTCAAAATCAACTATTTCTTTTGCGCGTGTTTCATTCAAAGTATTCAATTTAAATAATTTGTATGATTATTTTTATTTTATGATAGTTTTTTCATATTTATCCTTTATAATAATTTGGTAGTGTATAATTTTATATTATAATATCTCAAAGTCATTTTTGTGTATCACAAACTTTTATAAACTTATGCTCAGCAAAGATAATTCCGATTGCTAAGGATAAAAATTAAAAGATCAACTTATACTGACAAAATGATTCATTCATTTAAAGGCCTGATTAAATTTTATTTACGTAGAAATTTTATAATGAGAAGTAAGATGACTTCATATTCGAATTCAAAATTTTTAATCAAGAGAATGCTAACAGTGACATAACCAGTAAAATCTCATAAAGTGAGATATGGAGAGGGTAGAGCGTATGCAAATCTTATTACTATCTTGTGAAGATAGAGAGATCATTTTCGAAAGACCCTTTTAACAGCTTAAAAAAAGGAACAATGTACATTCTAAAGGAAAAAACAAATAACAATAACAAAATGACGTGATAATTGAAAAGCAATAACTACATAACTATAATGGCACGGCTAGTCCTATGTCAGACCCAAAACAGTCACAAGGCAAGACAATACACAACCATTACTGGCTTCTTACCTAGTACACGACCTTCACTCCTTTCTATCTAAAATTATTTCTTCGAAAATATGAAGTTGTATCATGCACTGTCTTATCACCTCTCTTCAATACTTTTGCGGTCTATCCTAACCCCTTCGCATACCCTCTAATTCCAGCCTCTTACAACAACAAGAACATATCCAGTGGAATCCCATAAGTGGGGTTTGAAAAAGGTAAAATGTACTTTTACCAGTACCTCATAGAGATAAAAGAGAATGTTTTCGAAAAATCCTAATTCCAATCTCTTACATCTCCTAATTAGAACATCGAAATACTTCCTTTGCACATATCTAAATCACCTCAATCCCATTTTTCTCATCTACTCTCACACTCACCCAAGTAATCTTAATTAACAAAGATGATTTAATCACCGCTCAAAAAAATCTTATCAACCCCTTTTTTCACATGGAATTTGGTTACCAAAACAAAGTCGCATATTTTGACAAAAAGTCAAAGCGTTCTTCTCCTATAAATACCCAAACAATTCTCTTTTTCTCCAATTTTTCATTTTCATTTTTTTCCCTTTCAATTCAATCGATTTTCCTTTTTTTTATTCCTTCAGAGTTCTTCAAGAAATTTTGATAGGTATGAATAACTAATGCTCTTTTTCTTCTGCATAAAGCTACAGATATTCTATTTTATTTGTAATTCTTGCCTTCTTTTATCGGTTTAGCTGGATTTGTTATATGTTGTTTCCGATCTGGGTTTTTTTCTTGCAAAAATTGCTTAATGTGGAGCTTGGATTTGGGTTTTTTGAGGTTCGATCTCTATTGGGTTTCGTATTTTTGGTTAATTTAGGACATAAATCGAAAAACAAATGTGAATTAGGTAAATATCAAATGTTAAACAAATTAGGATTATACTCTTGGTTAATGAGTATTGGGTTTTAAAAGTTTCTCAAAAAGGGGCTTTGATTTTGTTTTTTGAGGTTCGATCCACAGTGGGTTATCTTTGTTTTTGTTTAATTGAAGGAAAAAAATGGATTTTTATTGGTTGATTGTTGTTTGATTGCTTGAATTGTGAAAAACGACTATTGGGGCTTTTGGAATTGTTCAAAGAGTGCTTTGATTTGGTTTTTGAGGTTCGATCTATATTGGGTTTTCTTTGTTTTTGTTTTTGTTTAATTGAGGAAATAAATTTGAAGGAAAAAGCAGTATTTATTGATCGATTGTGTTTTGATTGCTTGAATTGTGAAAAAGGAGTAGTGGGTTTTGTTGCTTTGAGGATTTATTTGGTTGTATCAATTTTGGTTGTTTTTAACAGTACAACCCAAATGCGGTGCGAACCCGGATTAGTTGGGTTCTAATGCGGGTACCAGACATAGATAGAAAACCCAAAAAAAGGATTGTGTTTTTTCTCTTTTAAGTTAAACTTCAGATTTCCGACTTGTTTTATTGATGATATGTTGTGTAAGCTCAAGGTGGTGAATTTGATTACTGTCTGTGCTCTTTTTTTCGCAATCTGTGAACTTTGAGAGTTTTAGTTTAGGAAATCACTAATTTTCCTTAATAGACAAAACATACCATTTTGAGAATTAAATAGGTCTGAATAGAACGAAATGAATATAGCAAATTCATGTAATGTACTGAACTAGTTTGAGATTGTGGTGTAGTTGATGGATTATTGTTTTTGAGGTTTGTTTGCCCTCCTCCCAATCTAAAATATGTAAAGATTTCAAATTCTAGAAAAAAAATTGAGAATCTTTTTTGCACCCAAGTGAGAGATGGGAGACTAGCGTTCTTTCCGTTCTTGATTGCTTCAGTTTCCTCATTTATGTTAGAAAATACCATGTTGAATCTGTTATATAACCTCAAGTTTGATAATATTTGAAGCTAACCTTCATCAATACTACAAGTCTTATGTTCAGGGGTTTAATTTGCTGGGGTGAGTGAGTATCTTCTTAACTTCCATCTTTTGTTTTCAGTGGTATATATTTAGAACCAGAGATGTTAGAGCAGTTACTGATATTCACTAGAGGTGGCTTGATCCTCTGGACATGTAAGGAGCTTGGAAATGCTCTCAGAGGTTCTCCAATTGACACGTTGATTCGTTCATGTCTTTTGGAGGAACGTTCAGGTGCTGCTTCATTTAACTATGATGTACCAGGAGCTGCATACACTCTTAAATGGACGTTTCACAATGATCTGGGGCTTGTGTTTGTTGCTGTGTATCAGAAAATTCTTCATCTATTGTATGTGGATGAATTGCTTTCTATGGTTAAGCAGGAATTCTCAGAGATTTATGACCCGAAAAGGACTGTTTACAATGAATTTGATGATGTATTTCAGCAGCTTAGGAAGGAGGCCGAGGCACGTGCAGAGGAAATGAAGAAATCAAAGCAGGTGAGCAAGCCTGTCAACCATAATCTTGGTAAGAAGCAAGGACAAGTGCAGAAGGGCAATATGGATGGAGGTAATCAAAAAAAGAGTGGTGCTGAATCAGGAAATAATGGTGGAGATGGTGATAAAGTAAATAGCCGTGCCATGGAAAATGGCAATGGGCATCCTAAAGGAAGTAGTGGAAATGGAGTAGTGCAGGCTAATGGTAAAGAGAACAGAAGTTCCGGTTCTGGGGCTTTTGATGTAAATAAGTTACAGAAGCTTAGGTCTAAAGGTGGAAAGAAAACTGATACTGTTGTAAAGGATTCCAAGGCAGAGCCTACAAAAAAGACAAAGAAGAACAGAGTCTGGGATGATTCACCTAAGGAGTCAAAATTGGATTTCACGGATCCTATGCGTGAGAATGCAAATGAGAATACAGCAGTTGTGGAAGCAGTTCAAGGTGAGAGTATGATGGACAAAGAGGAGATTGTGAGTAGTGATAGTGAGACTGAGGAGGATGAGGAACCAGGGAAAGACAGCAAGGTCGAGGCAAAGAAGAAAGGTTGGTTCTCATCCATGTTCCAGAGGTAATTCTCCTTGTTCATGAAATCAAATGAGTTCATTTTTATGAAAATTAGTTAATGGGATGGCTGATATTTCTATTACATAGTCCTCACAAAATGGGTAAATGGGTATAAAAAGATTAGAATGATTTTCACCCACCTCCGTTATTAATCACTATGAAATTGGCCTAATTTGATTATCAGACACTACAGAAGTATAATTTGTTTTGGGGTTTTATTTGAAAATCTGATAAATATTCAATAGAAATGGAAAAAAAATTATCCTCCGGGATGGCCTAGTGGTTTGTGCCTGGGACTTCCATGTTGGAGGTCCCAAGTTCAAAACCCCTCGTCAGCAAAAGCAAAGGTTTGTCTTATGGGTTGAGCTCGTCGTACCAGGCTTGTGAGCTATTTCATAGGAGCTAAGTTTTACTCGGGATAGCAGTTGTGGGCTTTCCTTGTCATAAGGGGGGGCGGGGGGTTACTTTCAAGATTACGGATCTTGGGTTCTGACTGTTAAATGCCGAGCATAACCCGGGTTGCTGTTGTCTCTCCAGTATTGCAGGAAAGGCAAATTTGGACAAAGCTGATTTGGAGCCAGCTTTAAAAGCTCTTAAGGACAGGCTGATGGCCAAGAATGTGGTAAGTTTACAGTTGCTTTACTCTTCCCTTCTCGCGTTCGCTCTCCTTAGCCTCCCCTATGGCTGGGTGTAAAATATCGGAAAAAACGAATTACCGAATTGAACCAAAATTTTTGGTAATTTGGTATTTTGTATTTAGGAGTAAAATTTTAGAATTTACGGTATTCAGATTTGAGTTTGGTATGAGACATTAGTACCATTTGGTATTCGGTATTTTCTCTTACCAAATTATTTATTTATGAAGCCCATATATCAACATATTTATTACTCATTAGTAAAAGTCCAAAGAGAAAGTTAAAGACTTAACATAATTAAACAACCTAAATACATGTCTTTTAATTTTGTCAATTTGTTTTTCTTGATGTTTCGTTACCCAGTGGTCTTCTATTATATCGTGTCTCCACATAGAAAAATAGAAGTAATTGGGGCAATAGTATTTACTTTATAATGCAATCAGCTACAACTTCTGGTATTATTGAATACCGTATGGAACTGCAGTTTCGTGTATCGATTACTGAATTATTGAACTAAAATTTAAAAATTTGGTATTTGGTATCGACTTTTAACTATCAATTACAGAATTATCGAACCCAAATTTTAGAAATCACAAACGGAATAGTGAAAGTAAACCCTAACTTCCCCAAATTGATGACAATATTTCTATTAGTTCTTTTTCCATTCTATAATTGGTTGATTAGTGTTGCGCATGTCTTACAGGCTGAGGAAATTGCTGAAAAGCTTTGTGAATCAGTGGCAGCAAGTTTGGAGGGTAAAAAGCTTGGCTCATTTACAAGAGTTTCTTCAACAGTTCAGGTAAGAGAGCTGGAACCTTTATTCGTTTACAGAGTTGAGCATTATCTTGCATTTAAGTACTTGAACTTGGAGGAACAATGCCCATTTAAGAAGTGTTCAAGTCCACGATCTTTGACATCATACCCATGCCAAAACTTGAAAAATCTCTTCCATTTTTTTTAAAAACTTTTTTTGGTATAATCTAAACATTTCTTGAGCTGAGACTCTATTAGAGATAACCTCTTTAGCTGCCAAGGTAGGGGTAAGGTCTGCGTATACTCTATCCTCCCCAAACCACCCCACCCTCACCCCACCCCCTTTTGGGACTATACTAGGTATGTTGGTGGCGGTGGTAAAGTCTGAACATACTAATATATGGGGTGTTGAATTGATCAAACCAGGCAGCAATGGAGGAGGCCCTTGTTCGCATCTTAACTCCTAAACGTTCCATTGATATCTTGAGGGATGTTCATGCCGCAAAGGAACAGGGGAAACCATATGTTGTGGTTTTTGTAGGAGTTAATGGAGTTGGAAAGTCAACCAATCTTGCTAAGGTAATCTAAGAGCTCTTTTTTCTTCAACTTCAAGGGCCCTTGTATATCGCCTGATGGGGTTCTTTATATGTCACTCTGCTGCAGGTAGCTTATTGGCTTCAGCAGCACAAGGTCAATGTTATGATGGCGGCTTGCGACACATTTCGATCTGGAGCTGTAGAGCAGTTGCGCACTCATGCTCGGAGACTTCAGGTATGCCATTATTGGAAATTTTGTACTTGTTGAAATTCTTGGTCTTCGTTGGGGGGAGAGATTGCACAAGCTAGTTTCTGACATTGGATTGCCTCATCAGGTCCCCATATTTGAGAAGGGCTATGAGAAGGATCCTGCTATTGTTGCCAAGGAAGCAATCCTGGAGGCTAATCGAAATGGTTCAGATGTCGTTCTTGTTGATACAGCCGGTCGAATGCAGGTATGATTGGATCTCTTGGCAGTTTTTGGAAGTCCCTGTAGGAGCACTATGTAGAATATTTTCTTGGATACTGTGTATTGTTGGACTTAGATAGGGGTTTCTATTGTTAGTTTCAACATCCACCCTTGCAAGCTGAGCTACTCTTGTTTCTTATTTTATCTTTCGCTTAACATTTATGAACAACTGTCATATTGCACAGGATAACGAACCACTGATGCGAGCACTCTCAAAGCTTATATATGTGAACAGTCCAGACCTGATCCTTTTTGTTGGCGAGGCACTTGTTGGAAATGATGCAGTTGATCAGTTATCAAAGTTCAACCAGGTTTGCCTCTAATGGTGATGATAATTTTGCCATAATTTAACATTTGTCTCATCATTTGACACGTTCTCTTATTTCTGCAGAAACTAGGTGACCTTTCACCCTCATCAAATCCAAGATTGATTGATGGAATTCTCCTTACCAAGTTTGACACCATTGATGATAAGGTACACAGTCATGGTCTTTTTGCATTAACAAGTTTGATGCCTGCCTATGTTACTTTACCAAGTTCGTGACTATCATTCTGATATTTATCAACAACAACAACATTACCCCATTGCCTCAAAGGCTCCCGCCCGTTGCGGGGTAAGGGGGGGTTGGATGTACTTTAGGTCACGTTAGTATGTTTACTTTAGGTCCTATGACTTCTAGTCATATCAGATATATACCAGTAGAAAGTAGAGAGAATTTCTAGTACATTTTTTATATCTACCTTATTTTTGTATGATATTGGCTTGAGACAAGCTTCAACAGAGCTACAAGATCCATATAGCCGATTCTCTCTCGAGTTTGAGATCAAGGCATGTTACTTGGTGGTGTTGTATTCTTATAGTCAACGTTTGGCGCAGGTGGGAGCAGCGCTGTCCATGGTTTACATATCTGGAGCCCCAGTCATGTTTGTGGGATGTGGTCAGTCCTACACAGACTTGAAGAAGCTGAATGTCAAATCCATAGTGAAGACACTCCTCAAATGAGAACACACAATCTGTCTCTACATTTAAGCTTGGCTTTTAATATGTTTGTTTAAGAAGTGTGAACACTTTGGATGTTGCTGCTGCTATTCTGTTCTTTTATGTTTGCAACTTTGTATACTCCCATCTGTGATCTCTCACTATTTGATTTTGATGGTGAATTATTTGACTTAATGGAGTTGTACAAACAACTGATCTCCCCACCCCACCCCCCATCCCAGATTTTGATATTTGCTTTGAATCTCAATTAATCTGGATTGCACCCTCGGTGAAAATTAACTCTAATTCATATTGTCCAAGACTTGAATTTGATATCTTTAACTAATATGTGCCATTTCATCACATCATTTGGTGCTGAAGCTTGGAGGCAATTTGTCTACAATTCTCCTGATGTACTACCTTTCATACTAAGTGTACATTACTCGAGATTTCTGATTAAAAGATGGATGAGTATGTATCATTTTATCATATTTTTTGGTGGTGAAGCTCGAAAGGCGTTTTGTGATGTACTACCTATATTTCATACAAGTGTATTGAATTTGAACCTTCTAAATGTTTTTTCTCCCTTATCTATCCATTAATGGAGTAAATGCTATAGGAAGAGGTAAGCATGTACTAACCTGACTAATTTATATTCGTGTGGTATACAAGACATTAAAGGAAAAAACACTCCTTACTAGGGGGATCTTTCTTCTTACGATTCAAAATTGAAACATTTAAATTAAAATTCGAGGCACTTTATTGCTATTACATCATCGATGTGTTAAGTATATAAGAAATATGACCAAGTGCCAGGGAATAACAAGATCCGTTGTAGTCTAGTTGGTTAGGATACTCGGCTCTCACCCGAGAGACCCGGGTTCAAGTCCCGGCAACGGAATTTTGTGTTTTGTTTATTTTTAATGTTTTCACTTCCTAATCGTGTTAACTGCTAGAGTCTATGTACACACGTGTTTATTAGTTTGATGTAAATATTGAAATTGTATTTTTCTTATTTTATTTTTTATATTTTTATGTTCTAATCGTGATTAAGTGTTGCAGTTTATGTGTAACACTACACGTGTTTATTAGTTAGACGTAAATAACGTGTACAAGAAAAGTTTTACTATAAAGACTTTTGAAAATGTACAATCAATTTTTTTTATTATATAATGTCTAATATTTATTTCGAAATTTAACTAATCCGAATTTACATGAAATCAAAAACTGTATTTTTTGAAATTTTGCTCAAACTCATGAAATGATACTTTTCATTATTAAATTAACAAATAAAATCCTCTTATAAATAACCATATTTTCTTCTGTACCAATATTGGATGGAGCCAAAGATTCACTATTTTTTGGCTTTGAGATATGATGGAATAAAGCAAAATGGCTCTTTAAACTGTCTACGTTTAAAGAGCCATCGTTTAAAGCAAAATTGGCCTACGTTTCTCTCATCAAACTTATATATACAACAACAACCCGCTCATTGCGGGGTGAGGGGGGGTCGGATGTACGCAGCCTAACCCCTATGTTTAAAAACATAAAGCGACTGTTTTCAGATGACCCATGAGGAGCGTCGAAAGTTGCATTGACTAACTGGTACTTCACAAATGAAAAAAGCGCAGATAGTTTAAAGAGTTATTTTGCTTTATTCCATCATACTCCAAGGCCAAAAAATAGTCAATCTTTGGCTCCATCCGATTTTGATGGAAAATCAAACTTATATATATAACTCTATAATTGGTTTTAAAAAAAAAGTCATTTTTTCTTGAGGGAGAAAATGAAAATATATAATTATTCTATTTTGGCTTATTTTGTGATTATTTTTTTCACAAATTGTTTTAGTGAAGCAAGAGAGTTTGTTGTGGATGGAAAAGAAAATTCTTGGAAAATCCCTTCTTCACATGATGAATTTAATAAGTGGGCTCAGAAAAATCGTTTCCAGATTGGAGATTATATTGGTAACAATTTATTTACGTTAATCGGTTATTAAATAGTTCGTTTTAGGAAACAACCTCTCTACTTCTATGAGGTAGCGGTAAGAACTGCTTACAATCTACCCTTCCCGAATCCCACTTGTGGGATTTCACTGGGTATGATGTTGTTGTTGTTGTTATTAAATAGTTCGTAGCTAATAAGATTTGTATGATACGCTAGATTTTAATATTAATTTGGAGTGTTAGTTTTGTATTTTTGAAGTTATTTTTGTTTGGAAATGTTGGAAAATCCTTTGTTCATTAAAACTAGAATAAAGCTTGCATGCATATATATGTTCATTTCATGCTAGAAAATTGATGTTTTTTTATTTTTCTTTTTTCAATAGTACACTCAAGTTAAGTGTAACGTAGACAACGTATATATCACGACAAATATATTTTATAGGATTATTTAAAAAAAAATCGATTTCTTCTGAAAACAAATGATGAATCATCTTTTCGCGAATAGCATGGATATTTTTATTGTATCTCTTTTCATTCCATTTGAAAAAAGAAAAAGAGAGAGAGAAGGGGGATCCATCTTTTTCATTGTTAATGTAACCAATTTCTCTTTAATTGAGCAAGGTGTAATATTCTGAAATCTCTGACTTATTTCACGACCTGACTTTTTGACTTAACATAGATCTTTTGTTTCGTTGTTACTCCATTGAATCTCTGTTTATTAGACAATGTGTCATATTCTGAATTTTTTGACTTATTTCATCACTTGACTCTTTGACTTAATATAGATCTTTCTTTTCGTTGTTAATTCAACGAATATCTCTTTGTCAAGGTGTAATATTCTGAATCTCTGACTTAATTCACAACTTGAATCCTTGACTTAGTACAAATCTTTCTTTTCGTTGTTGATTCAACGAATTCCTCTTTATTAAACAATGTCTAATATTCTGAATTTCTGACTTATTTCACAACTTGAACTCTAGACTTTATAGATTAGAAACGAAGATAATTTTACCGTTTCACCCTATATAATAAGTTATTTTCACTCTTAACCCTACTAATTATAATCTTGTTGTGTTTAGTTTTGAACTATGATCCAAAGTTGGACTCAGTACTACAAGTGAATGAAGAAGATTACAACAATTGCAACAAGGTCCAGCCCATTAAATCATATCAAAATGGAAAACCCAAAGATTAAACTTGACAAATCAGGCCCATTTTTCTTTATAAGTGGAGCAAATGGCCATTGTGAAAATGGCCAAAAACTTCAAATTAAAGTCTTGTCACCTCAACATAGATCATCAAAGGATCATTTTCCGGCATCCGCTCCGGCTCCGGTTCCGGCGAGTGGAAGTAGTTCCATGGAAGTTGGGATCATTGGAGGGTTTATTGTTATGTTAGCAAGTTTTATTGTTGTAGCATAGGTTAATTAATTTGGCTAAGTTTTAAATTATAGTGTTTCTTAGTTTAACCATGTAGTGCATGATTTATTTATGAACATTTTGTTGGCCCTTGATTATTTTTTAATTAACTACATTTTTTCTTCTTTCTACTTGGATTTGCTATATTTGAGCAGAAGGACTTCCGAAAACAATTAGTAGATAAGGAAGAGTGGAGGTTGTGATTATTGCAGAAGATTAATAGGGGTAGAATGTTGTCTTGTGATAATTTAGGGTCAGTCATAGGACTAGTCGTGCCATTATCATTGTGTTGTTATTTCTTTTTGATTATCACATTATTATGCTACTGTTAATATTTTTTTCCCATTAATCTTCTTTTTAGCCGTTATACTTTATCTATTATTTCCATCTTCTTTGCTTGAGTTTGGTAAATTTGTCCGAGTGTCTTTTGGAAACAACCACTTTACCTCCACAGTATAATGTTAGGTCGGTACATTAACATTGGGTACATTATTGTTGGAATATGTTATTGTTTAGTTTATTTATTATTAATAGTATTTCTTTTGTGATTTTTGGTTATCTTTGACATGTTATTGGAGATATTTGTACGATCTAGCTCCTACCACATTTTTCGGTACATGAAAATGAAAAGTATATTCACATATTTATATTATTGATAAGATAATTATAATTTATAAGTAAAATTTCATGATAAGTATTATCGTATAACCTAGTTATACAATAACAATAATAACATATTCAGCAGAATCCCATGTGTAATTTAGTTATAAAAATGGTAAATAAAAATCTTGCACAATTTAGAATATAAATATTAACTACTTTTCAATATTTATTAAAATAAAAATAAAAATTGAATAATTTCAATAATAAATATTGTTAAAGAAATGAAATATACATAAGAGTATTTGATTAGGCACATCTTTTTTAGAAAAAGAATCATCAACTTTTGGCTCATAGCAAAGTACTCTTGGAATTTGTAGTGTTAAATACTTAAATATATTCACCTTTTAAGTCAATATAATATGATGACAATAATAATAAATACTCCCTCCGTCTGAAAATTAAATTTGTAAAGTAACACACACATTAAAAAAAATATTTAAAGATAAAATTTATACTATACTTTTCACTATTGCCCTTTGTAAAATTATAAATACGTAGTGTAATATATATCCTAAAAAATACAAAATTTCAATAAATGAAAGGACAAATATGAAAAAACTTTAAAACATTTACGTTGAACTTTGAAGAATTCAAATATTTTGAACCTTAAAAAAAGCCTAAAAAATTCAAGTAATATAAGACGGAGGAAGTATATTATTAGGATATTACTGAAGAATGTGATGTAGTGAATGAAATTACTTTTCTTTTAATTAAAAATCTCAAATCCAAGCTTTAAGTGTAAAAAGATTATTTCATAGAAAGTGTTTTCCCCCGAATGAAGTGTTATGCGACATGAATTCAGAATGGTGAATCTCTTATCAGGAGCGGGCTACATTCGCTCAATGATGATCAGATAAACACACTTTATTGTATATATATATATATAGAAGAGCCAAACCAAGGACGATCAATGACAACATTTTAGTAATTTTAATTTTATTTAAGGGTAAAATAATTATTGTATATTTAATGGTCAAAATAAAAATCTAGAAGAATCCATGTATATTCTTACTTTTGTTATGTGCCCACAATGATATTTTTGTAATTGAGTTAAAATAAATTTTAACTTTATTTAAGAATAAAAATAATAATTATATAATAATCAAAATAAAAATATAGAACAAATATCAATTGTTGATCCGTCACTGGCTTCAATATTGACACCAAATACTGAACGGAAAACAAAAAAAAATTATTAGGAGTAAAATCATAAGGTTAAATATAGAAATATGTTATTGAAAGAATAAAAAGTGAAAAAAATAAAAGATCTTGAAGAAAAATGGGGTCTTTTTGGTGAGTGGGTGGGGTGGGTTGGGGTTGGGGTGGGTACTGCATTCATTTCTCAACTTGGTCTATTTTATTAATAACTTCTTCTGCTCTGTTCCTCACTTTTGACTTGTGATTTTTGTGCCATCCATTTGATGATATTTATATGCTTAACATTATTTTTTTTGACTTCATCTTTGCTTTCACCCCACCCCACAAAACCCCCCAACTTTCTTCTTCCTCTCTTGTCTGTACTTTTGCACCTTAGTTCACGGATTAACCTCAAAGACTTCAATTTGTAAGTCCCTTTTCTTGATCCATTATCTTTACTTCTGTAAAGGTTTTCATTAGATTACCAATATGATTGAGTTTTCTGTTTTTCTTTTTTTTTCTTTCATTTGAGTCTTGGTTAGTGTGCTTGTTATGCTTTCATCTGTTTTTGTTGTATAAAGGTGCTTTTATACAAATTTATAGCTGAAGTTGTTAGTAAAGATTCAATCTTTATTGGTTAACATCTATGGGGTTTGTCTCTTTTTGCTTATATACAAATTTAGAGAGATTGTTGCTTTGTTTTTCTGTTTTTTTCCTTTCTTTTTTTGACTTTTGTGATTGGTTGAATGAGTCTTGATAAGTTTGCTGGTTATGCTATTTGTTTGTTTTTGTTGTATGAATTGCTTATATACAAATTTACAGCTTAAGGGGTCAACAAAGAGTCAATCTTTATTGGTTAAATTTATGGGGTTTGTCTTAAATTTGTCTTGATTAGTTTGCTGGTTGTGCTATCATCTATTTCTGCTGTATGAAATGCTTATGTGAATTTATATACAAGTTTATGGCTGAGGTGTTAAATAAAGAGTCAATCTCTATTTGGTTAAATTTTGGGAGTTTGTGCCTTCTGGGATGGAAATGAAAAAAGTTAAAGTTTTTTATGGGTAGAATGATGTTGGAACTAACTACTATGTACTAGTGGCTTTTTTCTGATTATCTGTTCACTTACAACGTCAGTATTTTGTAGATAGTACTAAAAATGTGTCATCCATAAAAATGAAACTGGGATTTGGAAGGTTTCATTTGGAGCAGTTCTGGATAAAAGTGAAAGAAGGAAAGAGAGAGAGGGAGAGGTAGTTAAGTTGTTTGTGTGTTGGCGGGTGGGCTAGTGGTTTAATAATGAAACGTCCAATTGCCTGGTCAAATGCAAACATTTTTACTTGAAAAAGATGTCCTAGAACATGATATTGGATTAGTGAGAGGTTTCTCTTTTCTTATCCCCGAAATTGTGTGTCTGAGGAATACTTTTGAGATTTTAAACAAGGCCAATACTTTTTCTGTGTCTACTGATATGATGTTGTTGGAAGAAGATACCAAACTTACGGTGTAGAGATAGTAGGTTTTCTAACTAATGTCTGAGGCTTTGGATATTGGAGTTGCAATGGAATGGATGTGACCTCTTTGCACTTTAGTTGAAAATTTGTAAACTTCTCGAGTCCGATCACACTGGTTGTTGTAACAATAACCTAATTCTTGGGAACTTGATGCAGCTATGAATTTATGGATTTAGTGGTTTTAGGTGCGCAGAAAATGTGTCTGGTACAAGAAAAGTTTCTCTTTTGGTATTTATTTCAGCTTGCAGCTCAAGCTTAGCATATATCCATTTTCTGAAATTCAATGATGTGATAACAAAACTGTCATAGCTACATAATTATCTGATTATGTAATAGGAGACATAGTCACGTGCAATATGGAAGATCAAAGCACCTAGTTTTGGATGAAGACAAAAAAAGTTCTGTTCTATAAATTCTATAGTGTTTTTGCATCAGATTAATGTATTTGTACGTATTTAGAAATGGGCACTGTTTGTTTCAATGATGCTCTGACTATGTCAAATTCAGGTTCACATAATTGCTAAAACTAGCCAAGGCTAAATCCTCGCAGGCAGAAAGCTTAGCCGCATAGGACTTGTGCAAAACCTAGGCTAATATCGTTTAGTTCAAAACTTCCAACCTAGCTTAAGGGATTGGTCTCACGTAGCTTCTGCAGCAACTACAGAAATATACCAAGTAAGACATCTTGGGAGGATTCGGGAATAGTATCTTCTAGATTTCCCTCCTTGCTCTAACTCGCCACAAGGGAGGACCAGCTTCAGGGAAATGAGACAGTAATTGAAGAGACTTAGCAATAACTGTGCTTCTTTGTTACCCTCCCTGTCTTTCCCCAGTGGGGAAGAAAGATTGGGTTGAGCACTGTGAGATCTCAAGTTCAAATTCCAGCAGAGACAACCTGGTACCTGTTGCTGGTGGGAGGTGGTAGGTATTCCGTGGAATTAGTTGAGGTGCGAGCAAGCTGGTCTGGACACTTGGGTTATCAAAAAAAGGGGGAAGAAAGTAGGAGAAGGAAGGATGGATCTGCTAGGTAGATATTTCACAGCAAAACTTTACAGAAATTTCGTTTGTTTTGTAACTTGAGCATTAGTTGTTACAAATCTTGTGAGAGTGACTAATTATAATCTTTTTAGCATCTGTTTCATTTTTTAAAGCACTTGACTTCCTTGAACAAGCAGGATCTGCAAGATTAAAAATTCAATTTATTCCAGTTGCCTTCTTCATTTTTCTGAACTACATGTCAGAAATTGTTGTCGAAGTAGCTTAATATATGATTCTCTTTTCGTGGTTCCATTTTGGAAAATAAAGCTGCTGGCATGGACTCCTGATAGCTCTGTGCAGGCAGAATTAATGTCAATGTTTTAGTCTTTCGTGGCCAAAAGTTTAATAAAATTATAGATTGGACTTAAATCCTGTACTTAGAAGTTTTTACTTTATTGCAGTTACTATATATGTGTTTGACTTTACAAAATGTTTGATTGTGGTTCCAAGTCCCAAGATCTGGATGGGCAGGAAAATAAAGTTTGTAAGTTACTAAATTATCTTTTGTTATTGTTATTAAAATTTTATTTCACTTCATTTCTTTCCACATATATATTGGGGATTATATGTTCTTAATGACGAATCAAGGGTAAACGGATGAAGCTGTAGGTTCCTAAATTTTTCATATGAAATGGCAGTCAGAGCTGTGGGCTAAATACATTGTGTTATGCAGTGAACTATTGAAAATTTTGTTGTAAATCACTGCATTCTAGTTTATTTTTGCAGATTACATCTTACCCTCACTGTGTTTGAGCATTGTTTACGACACTCTTTTGGTTGGAGTAGACATTTTTCTATTAATTAAACATTATACATAAGATGTTACTGTTTAGCATTTAAGCAATTTATGGCTGATGGACAAGGCAGTTTGACATGAAGAATGTATTTATGGCCATTTGTTGAATCGTTGATGGTTTCTTTGGGTATCTCTACTTTCCTTTTGGCAGCTAATAATGCTTCTTCACATTTTTTTAGGTTGGATGACTTGGATTGCAGACTAACCTCAGCGTCAACATCGTAGCAGCAAATAAATGTGGCTGCATCATGGAAGCTTTAAGACATTCTGGCCATGCAACTAGCAGTCCATCAAGGTCTTTTAAGAGAGGAATGAGAAAAGGATCTGAAGGACTAAAGTCGATTGGTAGATCACTTGGATTTGGTGTCTCTAAGGCAGTATTTCCTGAAGATCTAAAAGTTTCAGAGAAGAAGATTTTTGATCCTCAAGATAAATTCCTTCTCTTGTGGAATAAGCTGTTTGTTATATCATGCATTCTGGCCGTGTCTGTGGATCCACTGTTTTTCTACCTTCCAGTTTTTGATGACAAATCAAATTGCCTTCAGATTGATCGAAAGCTAGCTGTGATAGCCACAACGCTTCGTACTATTGTTGATGCTTTCTATCTAATTCACATTTCACTGCAGTTTCGTACAGCATATATTGCACCATCATCTCGAGTTTTTGGAAGGGGTGAACTTGTGATAGATCCTGGAAAGATTGCTAAAAGATACTTGCGATCCTATTTTATCATCGATCTTCTTGCTATAGTTCCCTTGCCTCAGGTTTTAAAGAACTGCTTTATATTTGTTTGGCTCTTTAAACTGAAACTTCATTTCCTTTAGTAAACTACCGTGGCTCTTATGGTCACTGACCTTATACACCTTCCATCCCAATTTGTGGTACTGTTTTGCTTGGCTCAAAGTTTAAAAAGAGAGGTAGACTTGTGAAATTTTTGGTCTAAAACAAACTTTAGCCATTCGTTTGGCATAATTTACTATAAATAATTTTATTAAGGGTAAAAGGTGAATTCTAAAGCTAATTTTTTTTTCTGATTATAGAAAGGTGACGTTCTTCTTGGGATGGACTAAAAAAGAAACGTGTGCCACATAAATTGGGATAGAGGGAGCATGTGTTTGTAAAATGAATATCTCCTTCTTGCTATATCATGCTTTGTAAAATGAATGTCTCGTCCTTGCTATATCATGCTTTTTCTTTAAGGTTCTTCCTTCTTACTGTTCTAATGGGATTGTGTGGAACTTTTATCCCAATTCTCTTCCTTTTCATATTAGGATACTGTCGATGAATGTTTTGATAGGCTTCGTCTTTTATTAAAGTCTTTCTTTATGAATCAGCCCATGGTGCTGCTTTTGATGAATGTTCTATCACCATTCACTTTGCTTTTCATTTTATTGGTCTACGCAGATTGTAGCTGGGAGATTCCTGCAGAGATCAACAGGTTCTGATGTACTGGCTACCAAACAAGCTTTGCTCTATATCATTTTGCTTCAGTATATTCCCAGATTCGTCCGAGTTATACCCTTAACGTCGGAATTGAAAAGAACTACTGGTGTCTTTGCTGAAACTGCATGGGCTGGTGCTGCATCCTATTTGCTGTTGTACATGCTTGCTAGTCACGTAAGCTACTTATTAAGTTGGCGATATGTTTTCTATCGGTTCTTCTGCTAAGATAACCTACTCATTGTGTTGTTTTAAAATGTAATTTTCTATTTTTTCTTTTTTATGTCAAATTTTCTTCTCTGAGGAGGTGGAAGTTCTGGTTTCATGAGGGAAAATCCTTGTTAATATGCAATCTATGTAAATAGCATCTTCCTCGTCTTAGGTAGAGCTAAAACCACATCCGTAAAGTCAAATTAATTTGTAACTGAATCGATTGTTTGAAAATATGTGGAGAACTTTTCAACAACTATATCTGTTGTATTGAATTAAAAGAATGCAGCGTGCTATTTGTTTTCTGGTTCAATTGTACAGAGTTTGCTGTTACATTTTCCAGCTAGCAAAGATTGGTACTTGTTCTGCAAAGCATATGCAAATTATGTGGTTTTTCTTTGGAATTTCACAGTGATCATCTTTACAAGACCATCGCAAAGGTTATCTTGAGGTGGAATTTTTAACTCCGGCCAAATGAGCACATACATGTCAATTGTGGGAAATTAACTGGTTATCATCCATTTAACGTATTCAACCTCTTTACCCTTCACGTATCTGATAAAGACATAGCTAAACAAATAAAGTGTGCTCTCTCTAGCATCTTAAGCTTTTAGATAAGATGTCACACACTTCAACATGGTGTCAGAGTAGGTGCTTGGCCCATGAAAAAGAATCAGATGCACATGTGAAGGGCACGTATAACTGAACTAAAAGTATGCTCTCTCTAACAATTTAAGCTTTTAGATGAGATAGTCACACACTTCACCATGGTTTCAGAGCAGGTTCTATTGCAGGTCTTCGGTTCACATTTATTACAGTGCTCTTCTTTTTCCTTAAGAAAACAAACTTCCTTACTTCCATTCTTGTTGGTTCTTTTCAGATAGTTGGCTCCTTTTGGTATTTGCTTTCTGTGGAACGCTATGATACATGCTGGGAAAGAGCTTGTAGACATAATTCAACATGCCAATCTGATTTCTTGTACTGCGGCAATCAAGGCATGACAGGATATGTTGCTTGGAGCAATATCAGTGAATCGGTTTTAAATGGAGCATGCCCTCTGAGTGGTGACAATCCACCATTTGATTTTGGAATTTTTGAGCAGGCTTTGTCATCTGGCATAGTTTTCTCGATGAAGTTTGTGACCAAATATTGCTACTGTTTGTGGTGGGGACTCCAGAATTTAAGGTGACTTTACTTTTCGGACCAGCTAACATTCTTTAATCTCATTTGCTTTAGTCTCTCGTGTATCTTTCAGGGATAATGCCCAAGGAATGTAAAACAAAGCATAAACATGTTAATTTTCCATCACATTATTACTAATTCTAAATTCTTTTGTTGTTTGAAGTGTAAATTTATGCCTAATTGTTCCATTGTAGTTCACCATTTGCTAATCTATATGTTTGATTAAACATTAGTTGAAAGTTGAATGAAAATTCTCCATGCATAAGGTTTTGCATATTATGAGTATTTCCTTTTGGTACTTTGTCATAGTCTCTATAGTATTTTAACATGGCTTCTCCACTTCCCCCTTTTCTTTTTCGAACTGCGTTGAATTGCTTTTCCTTGAGCCAAGGGTCTAGCGGAAACAACATCTGTACCTCTCAAGGTAAAGGTAAGGTTTGCGTACACGTGAACCCTCCACTGGTCCCAGCATGTTGTTTGTGCCTGTTGGTTCTCGCTTAGGTTATCTGTCTCTACCTGATAGGGTTCAATTCAACGTGAACTGGACTTTTTTTGTGTTAAGGTAACAAGATTATAGGGTGGCTATAAAAAACAAGATTATAGGGTTTTGCGGGAGTATAGGGGATATATAAGACAAATACGGATAGGACTTTGGTCCAGTGGTACTTGGTAAGAGTACAACTTGTGATGTGTGAATTAGGTGCATGTTACAAGTTCAAATCCTACTGCAAACAAAAGCTTGGTATTTTTAAGTAGAAAAGGGTGGAGGGACGAACCCATTATCCATGGAGTTTTGGACTGTCCACCAATGTCCTTCAGAGATTTATCAGTTATTAAAACCAAGTCAATTTCCTAATTCAATTGGTCAAGAGTTCCAGAGTGACAATACTTTTTTCTGTTAAATGCGAGGAGAACAGGAATTTCCTGCTAGTCATGTGTTTTCATCGTATTTAAATGATTATTATTCCGACTGCCTTTTCAGTTCATATTTTGTATCAACTCATTGGTTTGATGAGGGGTAGTGTTTCCCTGTTACTGAATCATGACATCCTATTAAACGTCAACACAAATTGAATATATTCTAGTATTATATGCTTCTTTTAGTTCATATTGTCTTTACTGTTTGGCTAGACCAATATTGTCGGTAGGATTTTCTCTTCTTTTGGTTCTTTACCCAGAAAATTGAAGAGGAAAAAGAAATAAGCGACTAAGCTGGAGTTTGGAAACTAATTAAATGAATATTTATGTTATTTTGGTTTTAAAATTCTATTGTATGTTATTTGGTAAACTTGTACTAATGACATTTCTTTGTTTAATGTGTTTCGCTTGTGCAGTACCCTTGGACAGGGACTTCAAACTAGCACATTTCCTGGGGAGTCTTTATTCTCTATTGCGCTGGCAATACTCGGCCTCATTCTCTTTGCGCTGTTGATTGGCAACATGCAGGTAATGACTGAATGTTAGTAAAATGTAGCTTCTGAACTGTCATATCTTTTAGAGATTTCTTAGC
Source organism: Solanum ossicruentum (assembly GCA_025774065.1). Taxonomy (NCBI): domain Eukaryota; kingdom Viridiplantae; phylum Streptophyta; class Magnoliopsida; order Solanales; family Solanaceae; genus Solanum; species Solanum ossicruentum. The sequence goes on from JAOTQR010000011.1 coordinate 3,276,932, forward strand.
ATTTTGTTACTAACATAGAATTGTGTGAAAACTTGAGAAATATCAGTAGCAACTTGCACGTGGGAGCTTACTGTTATGATAATTGCACTAATACATTTTACAATTACGACAATGCACTTGGTGCAACCATTTCAGAAAAAAAAAGGAAGAAAAGATAATGCAACCATTTCAAAAAAAAAAGTGCATCGCATTATGAAGAATCAGATTATGCTTGGCTCTCAGCAAAAGTTAAAGAGTTTGCAGTAGTCATGAGACATACAGAGACAACTGTTTCTGATAATGGCATTTGTATCTACGGGAACTTTGTGCTTAACAGTTTGGTATTTTTCTATCACAGACATACCTTCAATCTCTTACTATTCGACTTGAAGAGATGAGAGTTAGAAGGCGTGACTCAGAACAATGGATGCATCACCGATTGCTTCCACAAGATCTTCGAGAACGGGTTAGGAGCTATGATCAGTACAAGTGGCAAGAAACACGTGGAGTGGATGAAGAAAATATAGTTCAGAATTTGCCCAAGGATCTCAGGAGGGATATTAAACGTCATCTTTGTCTGGCTCTAGTGAAGAGGGTAACTAGATTATATATTCCTGCTTCTTCGATAATATTTGTTTCTCCCACCTTGAATTGACTCTTCTCGTACTATGTCGCCTGGGCCCTCCAAAATGTTGCTGCACCAGTGTCAGGTTCTCCAAGAATGCGTAGCTCTTGGAGGATCCGGCACACATCTATATATATTTTTGAAGAGTCTGAGCAACTTAACTCTCATGGTAGTCATGGTATTACGGTTCTTCAATAATACAAAGGCTGCATCATGATGATAAAATACATCCTTTCTTTAGAAATGGATGCAATGAAAATGTTCGCTGCACAATCTGAAGCATGCGTCTGGAGTGAGCGACCGAGCATTCATTTTATGACTAGGGCAATCGTTTCCATGGCTGCTTGTTAAGAGTTTTATGTTATTTGATATTGCTAGTTTTATTTTACTGATATTGCGTTGTTGATTTTCAGGTGCCACTATTTGCAAATATGGAGGAGAGATTGCTCGATGCAATTTGTGAGCATCTAAAACCCTGTTTGTACATCGAGAACACTTACCTTGTTCGAGAAGGAGATCCAGTGGATGAAATGCTCTTTGTCATACGAGGTCGCCTTGAGAGTGTGACAACTGATGGTGGGAGAAGCGGTTTCTTCAACCGCAGTTTGTTAAAAGAATCCGACTTCTGTGGAGAAGAACTTCTTACTTGGGCATTAGACCCTAAATCAGGTTCTAACCTCCCTTCTTCTACTCGTACAGTGAAAGCTCTCACCGAGGTAGAGGCTTTTGCATTAAAGGCAGATGAGTTGAAATTCGTCGCCAGTCAGTTCAGAAAACTCCACAGCAGACAGGTCCAGCACACGTTCCGTTTCTACTCTCAGCACTGGAGAACTTGGGCTGCTTGCTTTATCCAAGCAGCATGGAGGCGTTTCACGAAAAGGAAACTTATGGAACTTCAAAGAAAAGAAGACGAAGAAGCAGAAGCGTTGGCTGGGGCCAGTAGCAACTCGGGTGGAGCTTCTTTTAGTATTGGGGCGACATTCTTGGCATCGAGATTTGCAGCTAATGCTCTGCGAGGCGTTCACAAGAATCGGAATCTCAAGTCTGCTAGGGAGCTTATGAAGCTGCAAAAGCCTCCAGAGCCTGATTTCAGTGAAGATGCTGATTGAATTTTGTATGCTTTTCTTCATGACTTGTTGATCTTTTGAGCTTTGCAAAGGGCTTAATGTATAATTTATGTTTATTAGTCTTATTGCTACATATTTATGTAAGAGTTTTAACTTCTATACACCGATTGTGTAAATAAATTTTTACATTTATCATGTCGCCTAAAAGGTAACTGTGAGTGGAAGACAGGACATGATTTACTTTTTTTTTTCGTGCAATTTGTTTGTCTAGCTTTGACTTAATACATAAGTAAATTGTGATTTTTAAATCTCGCAGTTTTAAACAAAGACAGGTAGAATGTATCAAAATATATTTTAGTCTTGTAGTGTAATGCCTTAAAGCCATGGTAAATACTAGTCATCATTATCTTTAAGACAACGGAATTAGTATTTTCACTATGAAAATTCAAAATATAAACAAGTAAACTCTTAATCGAGAAACTTTAACATCTATGATATGTAAATGATATTCATCATACTAAACATGAATAGTTTTCATAGTCACAGGCAGAGCACTTGGTAAAATAAATATCGCGATTTCAATCTTATTCAACAATGGATATTGTATTCTAACTAGCGGATGATAATGCAAATTTCCACAAAGTTGAAGAAAGAAAAAGTATGTATGGGCCTGCTGGTCCTTCAATTATTCTTTCGTTTTGTGAAAGAGGATATCTTTTCAACATGATATTAGATGAAATTTTACATTTGTTTTTCGAGAAAACATCTTCATAAAAAAAAATTATCCAAGATAGGATGTACCGGTTTTAAGTGACAGAGAACAAGGGATGTTGCTATGTGAAAGATTTATATAATAACATATATAATTATATTGCTATCAAAACATGATTAAACAACAAACAGAAAATTAAAAAGAGAAAAACAGCAACAAAAAATTCACTCTTTCCATCTTCCATCAAGTATGTCGTCTCCAAGCTCTCTTCTGTGGCCTTCTCATTTTCATTGGAAAAATGACTTCAAAAAATTCGACTAACCATTTTGGCTTACGATATTTAAACATGAGGCTCCACATGACAGTTCCAACAACAAGTCCAAAACTGTATCCTATGACCACTGATTCCCAAGTAAATCCACTAAAAAAGAATGACTCATCATCTTCTTCGGACTCCAATGGTTGAGGAACATGCGATGGATCACTTGTTCCACATTGCTTTGATAAAGGAGGGCCACATAAATCAAGGTTTCCACCATATGAGTCATTTTCAAATGTGTTGAATTGTGGACCTTGAGGAATTGGTCCAACAAGAAGATTGTGAGAGAGGTTTAACTTTTCTAGAAAGTTCATTCTTGCCAATTCCTGAGGAATCTTTCCAGTGAGCTGATTCCAAGAGAGATCAAAAGCTTCAAGCATATTCAATTGCCCCAATTCCATTGGAATATCACCCATGAGATTGTTATGGGATAGATTGAGTAGCCGAAGTGAGCTGAGATGCTTTAGTGTTTTTGGAATGACACCTTCAAAATAGTTGCTTGAGAGATCTATGGTTGTCATAATTGGGCTGATTCTTTCTAGCTCTATATTCTGGCCTTTGATCACCAAACTCACTGAATCGCTATACGATCGGTAAGGTAAGTCAGAAAATCCCATGTACCACATATCTCCTGTGTCCAATTTGCTCATTGCCTTGAAGTTTCCAAAAAGTTTTGCAGGAAGTGAGCCACTGAATTCATTATGAGAAATATCAAAAATTCGCAACATAGGAAAGCAAAACTTAGTCTGACAAGTACTTATAGGTCCACGGAACACATTGGACTTTAATATCAGGACCTGCAGTTCTTGAAGTGTACCTAGCCAAGCTGGAAATGTGTCATTTATAGCATTGTTCCCCACATCAAGAACTTCTAGACCATGACAGTTGAGCAATGACATCGGGACAGTTCCTTCAAATTGATTACCATTTACGACAATGGTACTCAATAAAGCACCGTGTGCACAAAATGGTGGAAGACTACCACTGAAATTATTCCTTCTTAAGTCCAACACATGTAGATTAGCCATGCTTCCCAAGCAACTTGGAATTGAGTTACTGAAGTTGTTGCGTGATAAATCTAGAAGTTTAAGCTTTTTCATGCTACAAATGGATGATGTTAGTGGACCCTGAAGGGAGTTCAATTTAAGATCAAGATACTGTAGGTTATAGTAATGAAACTGTGGTAAGTGGCTTGTTAATGAATTATGCGATAAGTTCAGGAACTCCAACGAGTGCCACCTCATGCTGCTAAACCAGTTAGGGATTTGACCACGAATCTTATTGTCAGAAATATCCAAGAGCTTAAGCGTCTTTGTACTTCTCAAGAAATGTGGAAAATCCTTCAGATTACAAGATGATAAGAACAATCGTTCTAGTCTAGGAAAGGTGATATTTATGCCCCCATCACCGGTGATGTTATTTGATG
>JAOTQR010000011.1:3303649-3316944 GCA_025774065.1 Solanum ossicruentum
ATTTTGATTCTTTGTTGCTTCCGATATTACTCTGTGTAAACTGTAAGCAATTATCGTCGTGAATCAAGAAATGTTTTGCAGCCTGAGAGCGCATATTTCCTGTTTCCCTTTACCATCATTTTTGAAGGTGACCAAGAACTGGGTGAACCTTCGAGAGATGTTTCAAGAAGAAAAATGTGAAACTTGGAACAATAATAAAAGCATAATACATAGATAGACACTTCAACTTGTCCTTAATTGGCAACTACCACTCCAAATTTGAGTACGCACATCTAGACACCTCAACTCGTTTTCACCGCGTCAGTTGAATACTCCAACTTACAAAATGATCATCTAGATATTTATGTGTTACATCAGTGTTGGGTATCCACATGACACTGTGAGGACGAGTTAGAGTGTTTAAGTGGAGGTGTTTAGATGTGTGCACTTTCAAAGTTGGAGTGCTTACTTGCTAGCCGGAGGCCAAGTCTGAGTGTTTGTTTTGTGTAATTGAAATCCTGGGTTGTACAATATACAAATTGGCTATAGCAACACCTTATTATCTTCGACTTCCAGTACTGTTGGCTATAGGAAATGTAAGATTGAATTTGATAAGCTGCTGAAAACTTTTCAATATCTTTGAGAGTATATAACTCAGGATTAAAATCCATGTTCTATTAGATGACCTATATAATTTTGAAACTTGTAGTTTCTTATATCGTCTCTCCTTTTGACCAGATCCATCTTATGTTAATTTCCACGATGAAGAATGGGGAGTTCCAGTCCATGACGACAAGTAAGTTGTCATATTTGTGTCCATAGAATTCTTGCACAAACTATAGATTCTAATTCTTAACGAATCTTCCAGGAAGCTATTCGAGCTCCTTGTCCTTTGCGGGGCATTGGCTGAACTCACATGGCCTTCGATTCTTTGCAAGAGGCACATATTCAGGTACTCTTTGGGATCAGTTCTTTGACTTGATAAAGGAAAGTATTACTTATTCACCGGAAAAGCAGTTTAAATTTCTGGCAGAGTACATGAACATTCAAATTTAGTCCCAACCGACAAGTAAGCACTCATACTTTGAGAGTGCACGTTGAGGCACCTCAACTTGGTTCCAACTGACAGCAAAGCACTCCAACTTGTTGTCATTGTGTCTTGTGGACACCTGATGCGGAAATGACACGTACAATTTGGAGGTGTCTAGATGATAATTTTGTAAGGTGGAATGCACAACTGACACATGGAGATGAGTTGAGATGTCAGTTGAAGTGTTTTAACACATTTGAAAGGGGAACTACACTTATGTTGTAGTATACCTGTGGATAAATAGATAAAGTTACCAGTCTCAAAAAAAGATAAGCGTTTACTTGTTAACTGAGGCCAAGTTTGAGAGTTTGTTTAGGTAGTTATGCCTATATTATTCATGTTACTCGTCTGGAAAAGGGATTAACACATTCTAGTTCTCCTCTGTTATGGGCTAGGATTGTGTGCTGTGTTGTCTTCCGAGTTATTTTTTTATATTGCCTTGCCATCTCCTCTACCATAACTTGAACAAATAAACAATTTGTGATGCAGAGAAGTATTCGCAGATTTTGATCCCATAGTAGTGGCCAAGTTGAATGAAAAGAAGACTTTAGCTCCTGGAAGTACAGCATGCACACTATTATCAGAACTTAAGCTGCGAGGCATCATTGAAAATGCTCGTCAAATGTTGAAGGTATACTTACTCTTTTATCCACATCGATTCAATTTGTTTGCATTTACTTTGTATAGGGTGGTCCTTAAGCTAACATCAACTTTTCAGGATAAATACTTACACGAATTCCAACATACACTTACAAATTTAATGAAAAAAAATCAGTGTGAATGTCAATTTTCTGAAGCAAATTTGTGATTTTTTTCAGAGTCTCGTACTTCCGTGGACCACTATCGATGCTTTTTACTTCTGTTAAAAGTAGGGATATTCAATCATTTATTGGTTTGTTGGATTAGGTAGAGAAGTAAGTTAATGGTGGTCCTGGTGATAAGTCTGTTTTGGTCTGTACCGACAACTGGCAAATTCACTTGAGGAAGTCTTACCTTAATATTTCAAACTAGAAAGTAATGCCAGCAGGTAATACCTAGTACTCACTTTGTTTCAATTTTTTTGTCTGGTTTTGACTCGACATGTAGTTTAAGAACACGAAGAAAACTTTTGAATCTTGTGGTCTTAAACTGAAGATGTGTTGAATGTATCAAAATTTTCCTGTAATATTGCAGTCTTAAATATTCCATGTGGAAAGTTGAAATTAAAGAGTTCCCAAAAATGAAAAGAGACATTTTGAACAAACAAATTGAAACGGAGGAAGTAGTTCCTCTTCTTAATGCCAGTGTGGTATTTTGCTAAGATTCTTTGAAAATTGCACCGTGTGTGTGTCTGATCTTCCAAAATCTCGATAACTTTTTTGTAGGGTCCGAGTAACATAGCCTGTGTGTGGCTTAGCGACAAGTTTTGTGAAACACAAGCTTATATAGCAATTAAAATGGATTTCATGTTGGTGTTGTTTTATATCAGGTTATAGATGAATTTGGATCATTTGACAAGTATATCTGGAGCTTTGTGAACCACAAGCCTATAGCAAGCGGATTTAGATATCCTCGTCAAGTTCCAGTGAAGACAGCGAAGGCGGATCTGATTAGCAAAGACCTAATAAGGAGAGGTTTTCGGGGCGTGGGACCTACTGTGGTCTACTCTTTCATGCAGGTTGCTGGTATTACAAATGACCATCTTATTAGTTGCTTTAGATTTCATGACTGTGTTGAATCTGCTGAAGGTAAAGAGAAGAATTCAAACAACAATGAAGCTGAAGCAACACAAACCAATGAAGCAAATGAAACAGAGATATGTAGATCGATGGATGACTTGAGTTTCTCCTCGGAGTGATTTTCATCTTTGTGTTATTCAGGTGATATAAAGACTTGTAACGACTGGTTAAATTCACATAGATTAGCTGCAGAACTTGTTGTGTACAGAAATGAGTCAATATCTATGCATATCATAAAATTCTTGAGATCTTTAGGTTACTAGATCAAGATTAACCAGGGGTAATTTCTGTTCATGTCTATAGATGAATGAAGTTTTTTGCAAGTCGAAAGTTATGCATGTAGTTACATAGCAACCATAATTTCCCATGGCTTTGGCCTAGTGGTAAGAGTGCAAGGTATGATGTGTGGTTAGGCGCTCGTCACAAGCTTGAGCCCTACCGCATACAAAAGTCTAAGTGGAGAAGTGAGGTGGACCCATTGTCCACCGACTTGGCATCTATTAGCTATGTTGCTTGGACTCTTCAAAAGATGAGTCATATCGGATCCTCCAAAAGTAGTGTGGTTTTTGGAGGATCCAACACTGATGCGACAACATTTTTGAAGAGTGCGAGTAACATAGTGTGTTGGTTATTGTACATGAAATTAGGTAATACATCTACATGTAGGGACCTTATGCTATCTGTTAATGCCTCAAAAACTGTGCTGGACAGCTCAAAAATAGATTGACAACTGAGAACTATCTGTATAATAAATGGGGATAGATTGTGAAATTTGTTTCCAATTTTCAAGGCAAGTTTACCAACTGTTAAGGGCCCTATTTTTAAAGATGTCCAGCTTTGTTTCAATGTTTATTGTACCATTTAGATCTCATTTGTCCAAAGTCTTGGCGAATAGAGTTCCTCGATATCTGAACTAGTGGAACGTAGAAGGTACTCCATGAACTTAGTCGAGGTGCTTGTAAGTTGGTTGGGGCACCACGGTTATCAAAATAAGAACTCATTGACAGAGTTCTTCTTCGCCAACTGTTTGTAGGGCAACTGTCTTGGTCGAGTTGCCCTTCTATTCCTTTATACTTAAATGATGCACCCTTCTAAATTTGGTGGATAATTAGTTCGTTTCTCTTAAATACATAGTTACTTGATATCCGAACTAGTGGAATATAGAAGGTACTCTGTGGACTTAGTCGAGGTGCTTGTAAGTTGGTCGGGGCACCACGGTTATCAAAATAAGAAGAACTCATTGATAGAGTTCTTCTTCGCCAACTGTTTGTAGGGCAACTGTCTTGGTCGAGTTGCCCTTCTATTCCTTTATACTTAAATGATGCACCCTTCTAAATTTAGTGGATAATTGGTTCGTTTCTCTTAAATACAGAGTTCGTCTACTAGGAACTTGAATTGGTAACATACACCTAACCTATGTATCATGCATTGTGCTCTTACCATTAGATTAAATAATAAATACTAGGTTTTTGTCTACGGAACACTTCAAACTAGTGATATGCACCTAACCTACACATTAGGTGTTGCACTTTTACCACTAGATCAAATACTAGGCTATTGTTTGCAGTGGACTTCAATCGTTGACATATGTCTAATCCACATATCATGTATTGTGCTTTTACCCCTATATTAAGTAATAGGGTTTTGTCTGTGGGGGTCTTCAAATCATTAATGTTCATCTAACTCGTACATCATGTGTTGCACTCTTATCATTAGATTAAATACTGAATTGTCCAAGGGAGACTTCAAACTTCTGACACACCCTGCGTTGTGCTCTTATCAATAAGGTAAATGCAATTTAATTCAATTGTTTTGTCTAATTAATGAAATTGAATAATCTTTATCTAGAAATATTATCTACCAAATCATAAATCATGCAATATAAAATATGCCTAAGTAGGGGTGTTTAGTGTTCATCGTTATGGTATTAAAAAAACTCAATACAATAAATAATCTAAATTGCAAAATGGCACCCAATGAGAAAAAAAAATTCCGTTGCCGGGACTTGAACCCGGGTCTCTCGGGTGAGAGCCGAGTATCCTAACCAACTAGACTACAACGGATCTTGTTTGTTGATGACTCCCAACATATTGTATTAAATGTAGGTTTTTTCCCCTTTAAGTTCTTGAATTCATCGGTCCGACTAGTCAAATCAAGTAGGGTACGGAAAGGAAAGGGGATGTAAGTTCTCCCTACTAAGAGTTTCTTTATTTCAGAACTTACACTCGAGACTTAAGAAATTTCATTCATCACACAACACACTTTGAAAGTAGCAATTATTAACGTAATACTTCTAACATTCAATTATAGGTATCGAATAAATGAGTTGATTGCAGTAAATACTTGCTCGTATTATATTTGGTGTTCATTAATCTAACATAAACATTCGATGCGGATAAATTATATCATTATGAGCCTACTAAATGTAGATAAGCCAATATAAGATGAGTTGAACAATGGATTATACAGAGTTTTAGAAGTATAGTAGTAATTGTTTTACAAGCTCAATGAAGGAAATTGTGAAGTTTTTGACACTCAATTATTGAAACTAACAACGACGACACACTCAGTGAAATCTCATAATAGAGTCCAGAGAGGATAGTTTATCCACAACCTTACTACTCCGATCTTATAGTATACATAGACGATTTTAACAAACACTCGACTCAACAAAGTATAACTTCCGAAGTTGCTCAATTTCAACATATAGTAGAGGGGCAAACTTGACCATTTTACCTACTTTATTGAATCACCACATTTGAATATCTTCCAAACAGTATTATGTGAATACACTAAACTAATGACATGTCCAGTGGAATCTAGAGAGAGTAAAATATAAGCAGACCTTATCACTACCTCATAGAGATAGGGAAGTTGTTTCCAGAAAACCCTGGTCTTTAAGATATCAAGCCTCAAAAGCAAAATACACTATGTGAATGCACTATTAAGCACAATATAGGCCAAAAATGAATGAAACAAGTACAAAAAAGTGGCACTCATATAGATTACTTCTGCTATCAAATCCAGTTCATTGCATTGCCAAACAAAAATAGAGTTCAACTTTCAACTATTCAAACCATGCCAACAGAAATAAGGGGAATTCATGATAAAACCGATTTCAAAGTACCACAATAAGATAAAAATGTCTTTCGGCTAAAAGCAATTATTTATGCTGCAGACAGCGCGCAACTAGTTCTTGGTACCAATGTCCTTCACAGCACAAATCTGTTCTTCACCCATTGCAGACATCACAGACAGCACCAGATCCTTTCCTTCCTCAAATCCACCTTTAACCTACAAAAGGCGAGAGCATTGCTCAGATATATGAAAGCTAGAAAATAAGGATCTTAGTTTTTTTTCTTCGTCCAAAATGTGTACCTGGCTCAGCAGGGATTCATCGGTGGGAAGCCTGAGGTCATCTTTGGTGTTTCCATTTTCAGTAAGAAGAGACACCTGGCCAAAAGAATGAACACATCATAACACTCAAAAGAGGTACAACACAAGAATTAGCAAAGGAACTTCAGTTTCAAGACTATATGTGGGATGAATAATTATAAACTTCAAGTCTTTGGTTTTAGTATTAAATTTTGAATGTACGATGATTGTTTCACACCTTAGGTGGAAAAGAACAATCAGTCGTCATAGTTGCACCATTTTAAGTAGTCTCTCAATAAATTCAACTTCATGCTTAAAATGAGATAGATTTCAAGCTCAACATGTCAACGTCAGTTAACGCACCAGGCCCCCTTAACCCCCTAGTCACATTCCTGGAATTTTCTCATAAAAGAAAGGTAAAAGAAAACTTTCATCAATAATCGCATCTCAACTTCATTTAGAAACTACCATAGATTTCACACGTGATGCAAAAAAATCATCAATCAAAACTATGTAGCATTATCTTGTTTTAAGGTTTTGCCCCAGTAAAAGGATGACCGATACTCTTCATAGAGTAGGTAATAGAAAACTTACAAAACCATCTTCAGAGATGTCAATGAGCTGATAGTCTGTACGATTGACATGAGGCACCTGCAGAGAACATTTTAAAAGTCAGACAAAAATAATTTGTTCGTTGGGAACCTGAACATACACCAGTAGAATAGGAAAAAAAGGGAAGAAACAATGCGTTACATCACAATTGTGGGATGAAGGAACAATATCTTCAAGCTTCTTCCCATTGAAAATGTCGATTGCCACAAAGTGACATTTTGCATGTCCATGCTTGCCAGTTTTGGAAGTGGAGACCTCAACAACCTGTTCAAGATTACCATCGTATAAACAACAATTGCTTCCAAGGACAAAAGTTAAAAAAACTCTTTAAAGAGCCAGAAAGGAAGACAGTGAACCAAGAATATGGAATATACCTATTTGCAATAACAAGGTATAAGACTATACAACGATTCAGTATTTTGAGCTGATACAACAACGCTACTGAATCGAGATGTCTATTTTCTTAACAAAAACCCTTCAACAACAAAAGACATCACCCATTTCCTTTGATTTCATCGGATTAAAGAATGAAAGCAATTTACTTGACAATCAATAACGAATATGTATCAAAATTCATTGATTGAGAAAGGTTTCCATTAGTTGATTTAACCCCTCTTTCTTATTTCTCTATTGGTTAAGAGATATAAAGTTAGAAAGAGAATCTAACATCAAGAATATAAAGAGAATTTTAGAGCATATTTATCGAGAATATAAACTTACAGCAGTATGTACATACAGCCGTACACAACCAACAATTGTCAGAGCGCAAACAGCAATAATACCCAGAAGGAAGTAACGAGGATAGAAGGTTACAAAACCACTTCAACACCAAAGAAAACGAGACCACAAGTCAGATACAGGGTGAAGCTACAAACTAAAGGAGTTCAGAGAGGTTGAAATCAAATCAAACAAAGAGCTTCAGGGCTCAGACTATGGAAAACGCTATATCGAGCTATGTATTTAGTCACCAAACTAATCCTATTCAATAAAATTTGTTAGACATATCCTATAAAGCTATCGGATCATACAAGTAACCTTTTACCTCAAAAAGACTTCAAAAAGGTTCAACCTATTGACTTGTATCAACTATAGCTAATGCGAGAAAATACAAGACCAGTAATATTCAGAAAAAGTGGGGAAAACAATCCTGGAGAAGTTTACTGTCTAAACTACATATGCATACATAAAAATCAAACAAATCAGGGCTTAATAGTCACAGCTCAAACACAACCTTCCCTTCTTTTCATGTAAAGAGAATCATCAGGGTAGTTTGGACTTTGGTCGTTGATTATGGTTAAGCAAACCTATGTTGCCCGGACTCTTTAGAAATGTCGACGGGTGCGTGTCGGATACTGCAAAAATAGCGTATTTTTAAAGGATCCGACATGGGTGTAGCAACATTTTTAGAGAGTCCGAGCATCTCAAAAACTAACTACACATTAGGTTCATTTTTATTTTTTTGACAACCTTGGTTTGACATGAATGACATTTATTCTACTCAACAACAGACTTAGTGTAATCCCACATGAGTGGGACCACTAAGGAAACAAATCACTCATATTTTTGCCTCCGCCGCCATTAGGCTTGAAGCAAGACCTCGAGATTCTCAACCTACTTCATTAATCATACTTTTGCATTCACCAATATTTGAACCTAAGACCTCACGATTCTCGACCTAACCTTTACCTACAACCACATAACACTTTCAAGATCCATGAAAACAAGCAGCACAAGGAAACAAACACAACAACCAACAAGGATTTACAAAACAGCAAAGGCATTAAAGGACAGGAATCCATCAAGATCTGATTTTTATACTAGATTCATTCAAATCAATCAAAAATAACAAAACCCCATGTCTCAAAACATGGATTAAATACAAAATCTGAACTTCCCAAACCAGATTCAATTGAAAGAAACAAAAGGGTATAAAAAAAAGAACCTTGCAAGGTCTGCCTTTGATAACTATATAACCATTCTTGCGAATAGTACCAGCTTGTTGAGGGAAGGTTTTTGAGGCTCCAGCATCAGCTTTGGACTCAAAATGGTGTTCTTCATCAGACATAGCTTATGAGTTATGGCTAAATCTCCCTTCTTCTGTTATGGACTTTGTTTTTGTCTTTTTCTGCTGTGGAGAACAAAGGGATAGACAAAGAGAAAGAAAAGAAAAAAGGAGGAATATATAAATACAAATAATAATAATAATAAAAATAATGTTGGTAGGGAAAGGGAAATTAAAAAAATATATATATCCACACGTTTGTTGATGATTGGGCCAACAAATTTCACATCTAAGTAGGAATAAAATTGTATTTTGTTGAGATATTTATTTTTTGTTCCTTTTATATAATATTTAAATAATTTTTTATTTTTTATTTAGATATATTATGTTTACAAATATTTACTATTTATAATAACTGCTATTATTATATATGTGTATGTATTGTATTGTATTTGTTTTGATTAAAAAAATAGTTATGTATTAAAAATAGATTATGTAATATAAATGTAATAAATTAGATTTATTTTGGTAAAAGATCTACCGTATGTATTAAACTTTAATTATGGAATTCGTTTTAATTTAACTATAATTTTTAATTTTCAATTCATATACTTCAATTATAACTTTGTTATTTCGAGTGTCAGTAATATTTATGTATATTTTATAACTATTTTGCATAAAAGATTTGCGATAAATGATGAAAAATATTTAATTAAGAACATCTCAATGAACCTTTTTAGATTTGTACAAAAAAATGAGATGATTTACTACCCACACGAATATATATATAAATTATTTTTGGAGTTATTTAATCTAAGTTACAAATAATTATTGGGCCCGTGTATTACACATAATTTTCATAACTAGTATTTCCTCTGTCCCATTTTATGTGACACCATTTCCTCTTTGGTCCATCCCAAAAAGAATGTCATCTTACTCTAATTGAAAATAATTTGACTTTAAAATTCCTCTTTTATCCTTAATGAAATGAATCTCAACTAATCCTCAAAATGATTTTAGATCACAAGTTTTAAAAATCTTACTTTTTTTAATCGATGTACCAAATCAAAGACTGCCACATGAAATAAAATGGAGAGAGTATTTTATGAGAGAGAAAATAAAGAATAAAAATATGTGTATTAGCAATACAAAAATTAACTTAATTATTTTTTAATTACTACTTATTACTAAGGAAATAAGAGAGCAACTTATGGTAGTGATGGCATTTCAGGAAATTCTAAATCTGGTGTGCTTCTACGTTTGATATGTTTGTTTGCTTGAGCAGCTTCTGCTTGTTTTGTCTGCTTCTTCGTTTTTATTATATAAGGTCAATAAAAAATATTTTGTGAGCTTTTTAATTTAATTTTTTCAAGACAGTTGCGTATTGACGTGTTTGCTTCAATTACTTCATAATATTTCTTTAGTCACTTTAATTGTAATTTTACAATAATTTTTAAAATATAAATAAATCTATCGATGTTACATAAATTGAGAATACAAAATAATTTCATTTCTATTTTTGAAAAAGTGTCATCACTTTTATATTTTCGGCAAGAATCTTGACTAATTTAAATAATTTTTTTGTAACTATATTGGAGAAGGAATGAGATTCTCCATGAAGAAGGGGTAGAAATAACCCACAAAATGAAAATGCTAATTCAAGGAATAATTCCTATTTCTTGTTCCATATCCTTGTTGATAGATATCTACCCTCTTCTCTATTATATATATATATATATATAGTCGATTTTTATATAATTTAATATTTTTGATAAAAGAATTTTTTTACTAGGATTTAAAATTTTTAAACGAATTTTTCTTTAAATAGTATTTTTTTTCTTTTAATGAAATTTTTCAGATAATAAATTTAATTTAATCGAAAATTCAAATATCGAACATCGACTGGAAGAAAATTTTGAATAGAAGTCCGCACAATTTCTATTCCACAATTTTGAATAGAAAATTTTGTTATATGGATAATGTCACATTGAGTTTGGCCATTGTCCATTTATTCTATGGTCCATTTTTAGTTACTGAATATCTATCCTCAAATAAAGTGGCAAAATTTAACAATTACATAAAATGGATTTCAATAATTATATGGTTCATTATTTGAATCATATATTTTCTAAAATTGTGGTGGTGAAGTAATTTTATGCATATATAATTAGTTTTTATGGGGTATTAAGTATTTTTTTATCATCACTATTAAGATTTGGACAGATGAAGAGAATTGTCTGGTATTTTTTTAAGATTATTTTATTGATTATTAGGTCATAGACTCATAGTTAGAGGCGAATTTCAAATTTGAAGTTTATAGGCAAAAACATTACATGGGTAAGAAAATATATACCAATTAATTGGCTAACTTAACTGTAGTTTGAATTAATTACAATTTAAGTTTTGTATAATTCATTCAATTTATACAAACATTGTACGCAAATCAAATTATATAGCGAAATATATGAACATTGCGAATTGTATAATAAATTATACAAACGTCATGTACAAATTATATAACAAAATATACAAACATTTTATAAAAATAATTAATTATATATCAAAATACACAAACATTTCACAATATTTATCAAAATTTCAAAGTTTGTGATTTTCCAAATTTACTACTTTTTGAGAGGCCAATAAAAGTTCTTTACTTTTTAAAGTTAATGTGAAATGATTAAAGATATAGAGGCATACAATATTCTTAGAACATAATGATTATTTTCCTTGCTCATATTTCCATCAATTGTTCCACAATAATTAGTCTACAATATTGAAACTTCATTTTCATGTTTGTAATTGATGGGGTGTGAAAATAAACATGCTACACATATATATTTATAAATTTTTAAAAAAATCTAAAAATATAAAAAGTCCTCTAATCAAAAGAAAAAAATGAATATGACACTCGTGGATTCAGATACGCTTCTAGCATTACTTTCTTGATGATTTGACATGATATTTTTTTTAAAAAAAGTCGAAACTCTTTATCCCTAAAATCTAGTCCTAACATATTTTCGATGAACGAAATTACGAAGTACCATATATATATATGTTCTATTTTTAAACAAGAACTTCCTTTATTGACTATATATCATGATTACTTTGAAACACAATACACTATAAGTCTATAATTTGATAACTTTCACTAGCAGTCCATCACTTTATCAATTTAGTTTCTCACATAAACACACACACACACACACTTAGTAACTAATCAATATAATTTCACAAAGTTTTCTTAAGTTGAAGGAGGTGGAGCAGCTAATGGGCTAATTGCACATTGATTTTTAATCATGATATATTCATAAAACTTGTTGCATTCTTCATGACCAAATTCAGCAAAAACCTCACAACAACCATAGTTCCAAAAGCACCTACGATGAACGCAAATTACACATCGTTCAATGATTGAGGCACACGATTTCTTTTTCAACACACTCTGACTATTGACCAAGCTTATGTGATTAGAAGTTTTTTCACTACTAGGGGAAAAAAGTGGCAAAAATCGCGGCCATGGAAATATCGACCTTGTGAATGGAAATTTAGGAAAATAGCCAGTTGATGGTGGTGGTGGTGGAAAAAATGGCCAAATATGTAACCATTTTGCAGTATTATCATCATGATTAGAATTATGATAAGTGGCTAAGCTATTAATGAAGTTTAAAGCAATGATGAGAAGGAAAATGAGAAAGTATAATGAGTTTTTTTTGGTCATGGCTATAATTTAAATGAAACTAGAACACTTTCTATAGTTTTTTTTTTGTTGTTTTGAGGATATAAGAGTGATTGTTTAATGAGGTTTTTATAGTGTTTTGTATAATTAGTTGATTAAGTTTGGTATAATGATAATTTGTTTTTTCAACTTTTCAAGATTGAGTAGAATTAATTCTTTGA
Organism: Solanum ossicruentum; assembly: GCA_025774065.1. NCBI lineage: Eukaryota > Viridiplantae > Streptophyta > Magnoliopsida > Solanales > Solanaceae > Solanum > Solanum ossicruentum. The sequence goes on from JAOTQR010000011.1 coordinate 3,316,326, forward strand.
ATTTTGATGTGTGATATTTGATAATTATTGACTAAAACTCTTGCAATTGGAACTTACTCATGTGATTTGTTCTTGACTTTATGATATATTTAACAAATAATTATAAACTTTGTGAAATTAACCTCTCGCAGAAATGCAGTATAAGATTGTGTATAATAAATTCTGGTGATTCGACGCTTCTTCAAACTTCGTGAATAGCGAAAGTTTAGTATTTTTCCTTTTTACTTATTGTTTCATACCCTATTTTATAATTTTGTTGAATTTCACTTAATTATATTAAATATCTCATGATTTTTAGTTTTGGCTATGTTTAAAGTTGACTATCATGCTTAGGGTTATTCGATTGTGGGAATAACCCACTAATAAGTATCGAAAATACGCCATTTTTTGTGTTCTCTTTTTATTTTGATTTTGATTCAAGTCGACTTGTTAAATTTGTTATTGTGCCTCTCTTTATTGCTTTAAGTTAATAGCCTTAAAACTTATATATGAATTATATATAATTAATAATAGTTCTTTTTGATAATTTCTCGTATTTCTATTTTAGCTGAAATTTTTTTTATCATAAAATTAGCTAAAAGAAACATGTAGACACTCCAAATGTTTAAGAATTCAAATT
>JAOTQR010000011.1:3317044-3352340 GCA_025774065.1 Solanum ossicruentum
TCGGGCCAGTGTAAGGGCCTCGGATTCGCGGCAGATCCGATCCACCCACTCCGCCTCTATTATTATTATTGAATACACGTGCTCAAAAACTAAATTAGGGGCTTCTAGAATTGAACTTAGTACCCTTTTCGTTTTCCGTTTTTCTCCTTTCCCAAAGTATCCCTTCAGCTACTTCTTCAATGGCGGACTACTCTATCGAACGTTTCCCCTTGTTGTTCTCTGCTTCATCCTTATCGTCTTCGGCATGTAAGTTTCTTCCCCTTAATCTCTTCTTCCATTTGTTCTTTAAGCTCTGTTGAACCTCTTTCATTTCCAGCATCTCTTGTGATAATCTGCCATGGTCGACTTCACTCCTTCTGGAAAAGAGGCTCTGCTTCTTCTTCAAGATCGATGTGTGAGTTGTACCTTTCTCTTCTCTCTCCTCGAATCTTCATTTGTTTCTAGTTAAAATATAGAATGACATCAATAGTTTCTTAAACTTAGATGTATGTTATCGCGATATTATTTTATGAAATTGACAAATCAATATATCGAAGAAGTTAAAAAAATAGGTACGACGAAAAGAAGAATCATATCCTTCTTGGAAGAACTAAAATAAATTCTCTCCCAATTATTTTCTTTATAGGATTCTTAATTGGAATAGTTAAAATAAATTAATTTTAGAAACATAAAAAATCACAAATATATAAAAACACCTCATGGACCAGTTTTACTCATTCTAGTGAATCTAAAAGCAACGGGTGGGCTACAATACTGCCTCTTTACACCTTTTTTGCCTTCTTTTGTGTTCTCTTCACATAATTATAATTTATAAATTATTTGTAGGTGAAAATTTTACTTTTATTAAAATGATACACCTAAAAATAAGAGTAAATAAATTAACATAATTTACTAAAATTGTAATTGCTCTTCCACCCAACTCTTTGGTCTTAAAAACTTTGATATTACAATAAGTTATTACTCTTCTCCGGTTCTAACTACTTAACTTGAGAACAGATAATTAATGCGTTCCACTTATTAAACGGAATAAAAATTCAGTCAATGACATAACAACAAGTAAAAAAAAGAAGAAACAAGAAATAGGTATGATGGAAAGAAGAATCATAGCCTTCTTGGAAGAGATAAATTATACTCTCCTAATTATTTTTTTGCAAATCTTAATTAAAATAGTTAAAATAAATTAATTTTAAAAACACAGAAAATCACAAATATAAAAACACCTCATCGACCAATTTTACTCATTCTAATGAATCTAAAAAAATATTACATAAAACATGCGTGCGACGTACGTATCTAAAAATTAGTTAATAGTAATATTCATCATAAATATTTAAGTATAGTTACCTTATAAACAATTATTAGTAGCTCCAATAAGCTTTACTTATAAACCAACTAGGAATAGTATAAACACTAGGGTCCATAAATACTTTTTACCTTAAAATATATGTATTGTCGTGATATTATTTTATGAAAAATTCAGTCACTGATAGAATAATGTGTGTGCATATATATTAAAATTAAATTTGGATTCATGATCGATATTATTATTTTAAAACTCAAATATAATCAATAACAAAAAAAGAACTCGACCGACCCAAGGCCTAGTTAGATGTTTAACGACCTCTATAATATAAGGTTATGTAAAAGTGACTCTCTATTTCCTTTGAGACTTTTCATCTTAATATATTGTTCTTTTTCTAATTTTGTATACGCCTAAACTCTCTTATTTTTTTTAATTTTCAATCTTATGAATCTTTTGAACATCCAGAAACTAGAAAAGCTAATATAAATAGCCATCCATCCAAAAAAAATAACATAAATGGAAATGCATAATATATATACTAAATCTGAATACGTGTATTCTTCGTTAATTTGTGTACACTCATTAGAAAAATATACATTAAATGAAACATATTTGTATACTATGTAATAAAAAATATAACTCTGTGAAATAGAATCTTAATTTGCACAATAATTGATGTGTTCTAATGAGCAATAGAAACGGTAGCTATAAAAATTAGAATCTCAATTTAAAGAATAATCGTGACGTTTAATGAGTTAATAGTTGATTCATAATTAACTCGATTTATCTACACCTTCAAATTAAATCCATTTGATTATATTTCCTCCGTTTACTTTTACTTGTCACTATTTCAGTTCTCGAGGTTAACTTGACTAAATTCAAAACTAAATTGAAGTAGCTAAATTTAATATTTGAAATCTAAAATTTAGATGGTTGAAAATTACACAAAAAATACTATAAGTTTGCGATCCTTCTCTTTTGAAATTTAAAATTCTGATCCATTTTAGTTGTCATGTTGTTTTTCAAAAGTTAATAAATTTCACTTCAATTTAAATCAACTATATTTAAATATTTCAATTTTTTGAGACATTTTATAAAACATTTCGAGCTCAAACTAACTACATTATCAAATAATTAAATTTTAAAAATTGTTATCCTTACTTTGAATGTTTTCTAAAGATAACAATCACGGTAATTTTGATTTTTGCAATTAAAAGTAATACAGAATATGATATAAATAAAAAAAATACTCTAATCGGTATATTCAATCAAGTGGAATCTTAAATAATTTTTAAATACTTCTAGAGAAGTATTGATAATTTTTATAACAACTAATTCTATTCAAAAAGTTTTTGAAATAATAATCAATAAGAGAGATTTAAACATTTATGTTGTTACATAATGTACAATAATTTATATATGTTTATTCTTGTCAAATAAAATATTACAAAAAAATGTTATGTAGTCTATTGAAAAAAATATTAATAAATAAAATATATGAAAGATTTAGCTAGGAGGTATTTCGTTATTCTGGCTCGGATAACAAGTTGTTCTCGAGTTGTGATACTGATGGCTATGATTGGGGGATTGATGTTTGGGATCTAGTCACAGGTAAGGTGATAGATTGCTTCCAAAGATCATCTCACTTCTAGCGTAAAAGCGCTACCAGGCTGCAGTGGTTACATGGTACCAACTGTCAGATGTCCCTTTATCCGAGTCAAGCAAATGATGTCTGCCTATTTGATGTTAGAGAAAATGAGATTGTTTGGAAATCGCGTGTGAATTACGATGAAAATTGTTATAAAGTTATTGCTGATGCAAGAGTGATAGAGGAGAGTAGTTCAATTTGTGTATTAAGCTTGAATGGACATCTGGTTTCTTAGATTTTAGGATTACTGGCAACTATTTTCATCAAATAATTATGAAATTTTGTGTATTGTAATTCTGACTGCCTTTCAACATCACAGTTTAGACAGAGTCGTCCAATTTATGATTTTTCAAATGGTGATAATCGTCTTTTCGCCCTTCATTATGATGAAAATGTATGGAACACTCCTCGTCCGCCAATTATATGAATCTTGATTTTTAGAGTTGGTTAATCAAGAACTCCATGTTGTTGAATGATCCATATCATCAAACTAGTTCTATATATATTGATTGATTAACATCATTTTCAATGTGGCTTTGTTCCTAGTATATAAATTCTTCTTAGTATCAAATCCATTTCTTATAAATTGCATATTTTATTTATATTGTTCTAATATTCGTACATTAATTTGGAGAACTAGATAGGGCACCAAATAGATATTTTTAAAGAGTTTGAGGAATGTATAATATATGTTAACTTCGAAATAAAGTAAAGTAAATTGGCAACTCTTTTTCGAAATACGTAATCAGTCAATCAAATATGTTTTTCAGGTGCATGGATGTGTCAAAGGTTTATTCTTTATGTTGTAATTCTATAACATAGTTCTACAACAACTACGTTGATCAGATTTTTCATAATTAATTACTAGGTTATACTCACTTTGTTTCATATTTATTGTCAAATCTTTTATTTTTTTATTGTCTAATTATGTAGACTTTGAGAACACTTAAAATATATTTTTTTCATCATATTTATATGAAAAAAGTTGCAATCGATAATACTTTTTTTTAATAATATTTGGATATCTAAAAAATTAAATTAATTTAATCTAATTAAACTTTGAAAAATTAAATAAATTAATTTTTGAATACCGCAACATGACAACTAAGCAAAAAGGCAATAGTCTCTCTCTCTCGACAATAGTTGTTCGGGGATATTACCAAATCATTTTTTTATATAATAAATACAATATCATCAAAAGTATAATAAGAAAAAAGATGATTTTTAATTAAATTAGAAATTAAATATACAATTATTTCTTGATTTCATAAATTGAATAAGTATCGTTAGATATCTATTTTTTTGGTTGGTATAGTGAACAAATACAACAATAACATAACCAGTAAAATCTCATAAGTGAGCTTTGGGGAGGGTAGAATGTATGCAGACCTTACCATTACCATAGAAGTAGAAAGGTTGTTTGTGGTGAACCCTCATCTCAAAACCCGTAAACAAGAAAGAACTACATATGATAAAAGGAAGGGAAGAGAACAGAAAAAGCTACTAATAATGACAGTATGAAAATCAAACCAAACTAGGAAATAACATTTTCTTCTATATGAATAGCAAAAAGACAGATCCACCAACTATAACAATGACGATAGGGATAACGAAACCAAATCAAACTAGGATATAGATTCATATAATTGGTGAACGAGGGTTTCCATACATCAAGAACATCTTCGTTCCGCAAAAAGGCGGTCATCAGGAAAGTCCCAAATTGGACCATCATGAATCTGTCGAAACTGTGGTGTTGGAATCCAATCAGAACCAGAATAAACCGAAATGGTATCATTCAATGATGAAAACAATTGTCCCCCATGAAATGCCAGCTTGGGAAAACAATATTACTTCTGGGAGAGTGAAAGTTAATCTCATTATACCTCCAAGAAGAAAAAGGCTTAATATCCTTCTTGGAATTCCTCCAATTTACACTTGCATCTGAACTCCTGAAATCCATGAAACCGACACATTCGTTCCAATCCACTACACAAATTGAACTATGCTCCTCTATTGCGATTGCATCTCTAAGTTGTCTTGTCTCTTCAAGAAAGTAACATGGTTTTGTGTACATGTAGGAACCAGACCATGACCAAACCACATTGTTTTTCCTAAAATCAAACAAGCTGATATCAATCCTTGGATCGAAACTAGCAATCGTCAAACAGTTATTACCATGTAGCCATTGCAACCTGCTAGCATTCCTCTGACTTCGGTATGGTGATCTATCATGGTCCCAAACACCAATCCCATGCCCATTGCTAGTGTTGTTACAATTAGAGAACAACTTGTTATCCGAGCTAACACCGAGTGCACGTGCTGTGTAACCTGTTAATACATCTGTAACTTGAAATTTATACTTTTTACTCCCCTGTGGAAGCATTGAATAACTCCATGCCTCCCCTATCTAGCTTGCTATCAGAGCTAACCACAACATTTTCAGAATCAACCCAACAAACATCGTTCACCTTATGGTAATCAAGATTGATCGCAGGGCATTCTTCTAGCATCCAGTCGTTTACATGAACCATACTACCATGAGCCACACAGCACCAGCCACTTGGCTAGCATGAATGGACCGACAAATCGGACCATCCCTTACTGACCGTGCCAACCCAGGCCTATTGCCATCAAACTTATCACACTCAGCTGACCAAACATGATCCAGAATACCATAATATTCTGCCTCTTTGTATAGGAGCTTTTTATCAATCTTTGAAGGTTCTAATTCTCATCTAACATGGCTCGAAAGAGTGAATCTTGGCCAGCAAATTCTAAGGTGGTTGTTGTAGTTTCAAAGATTCTACCACCAACATTGAGTTTCACCCTATTGTTACAAGTTCCCATTATTGAAAAGTAGCCAATAAATACTGAAATGATGTTAAAATTGTGCTGATACTGTATGGTATATAAAGACCTTCAAAATGGTCAGTGTATAGCAATTCCCATAGTGAGCATACAAAGAGTTTTTTTGGTGTCTGTTTATTTTCCCATGTACTGATCGTATCTTTATTTGTCACTTATATTATTTTGAAATGTCCAATAATACTTGTCTACTTTATGAAATCCAGAGATAATTTTATACTTAGTTCATAATTTATCTTTATCATTAATTATAGTTATTTCTCTATTACATTTTTTAAGATATTGTGCGTATTATACTTAAGAAATAATTTTGTAAAATTACCCCATCATTTATTTTCTTTAATCTCTATGTCAAGTCAATAAGGGACAAAGAGGGAGAGGGAGTAAAATTTTGGTCACCATTAGCTTGAGGTGTCCTCTATTAATTGAACTTTCAAATCAATTTTCTTTGCTCAAATGTTTTTTCTCTACCATTAATCATGCATCAAAAAATCATGGTCATTAATACTAAAATGTTTGGGTTTGAATTGAAAACCTTTTGGCACATATATTAATTTGACTAATTTCATATGGTAAACAAAACACAAAATTTCGTTAAAGTGAAATATATAGGATTCTTTCATTTTTAATCAAACATTTTAAATTTAAGATGATAAAAATATTTTTTGTTTTCTTAAATAGGATCTGAGGGAAGAACACCATCATTCATGATCAAGAGGTTTACGATTATTGAAATCATTAAATATCTAATTTTGAAAGTGTAATCTCCTTACATATGCAAATTCGAAATAGCCAGCATTGAGATGATATTGTTAGACTCACAACTGGTATATTATATATTTATCGGCTATTATTTTAAATGGACACTTATTTAACTATTTATATACTCTATTATATATCTCCTCCTTGGAGTTTTTTTTTTCTTTTTTTGGAGGGGTACTATTTATTTTAATTTCTCATAAAAATAAAATTTAAAAAATTGCCATTTTCCCGGTAAATATTGTGCCATTTTTTCCACGGCAGTTAAATTGTTCTTCAACTGGTACTGTAAAATTCTGCTTTTTCTTGTGTACGAAGCAATAAAGCATAAAGGAATTAAGAAGCTCCGTTGTTCTTTTGTAATAATTAACAATGGCGTTGTTTCAGAAATTGTTCTATCGGAAGCCACCGGACGGACTGGTTGAGATCGGCGGCGACAGAGTTTACGGTTTGCTTTCGCTCTACTTTTCGGTTTTTTGGCTATATTAACTGGTTGCTTGTTGCGATCAAGCTGGATAATTACTACTCCGATAGCTAAATAAGTTGTTAGTTTTGATTTAATTTGTTCGGATTTTAACTTGAATGTTTAATTTTACTGTGGAAAATTGAAATTGTAAACATGATCATCTGTTAGGTCCTTTTCTTTTGTTTTCTCAATCTATGTGCCTTCTTTTGGATTAATTTTTTGCTTGTTGAGATCGAGCTGGATGAGTAATTCTCCAGTCGCTAAATTTGATTATGGCGATAAATAATTGCTAAGTTTGGTTAATCTGTACGGATTTTGAGTGGAATGTCTAATTTTACGTGGAAAATGGGAACTGTAGAAGTGATCATCTGTTAGGTCCTTTGCTTTCTCTCTAAGTTGACTTATTGCTCAATGAACTGTGTTTAGAACTCTATCAACTGTTCTGCTTGTCGAATGTTGAGATCGAGATGGGTGAATACTATCAGTAATTTTGCTGTTTTTGTTCATATTTTAACTTGATTGTCTAATTCTACTATGGAAACTGAACTTGATCATCTGCTAGGTCCTTTGTTTTATGCTCTCACATGGTAGGATATGAAGGAGCTCATTTGGTTAATTTCACTTTTTTCCCTGTTATAAAATGGTAATTGGATGTACTTACAGTGTATGGAAGAAAATTTGGCGAGTTTTCCAAAGTGCCACATTTAAAAAAATTGGCCTTTTGCCTTGATTAGAAAGCATAATAGTTATAAGTTGCTACTGCTGCTGTATTTGTTCATCTTTTAACTTGAAAATGTCTAATTCTTGTGTGAAGACGCAGAAATCGTAAAAGTGATCATCTGTTAGGTCCTCTTTTGTGTGTGCTCAGATGGTAGGATATGAGAAAACTCATTCCGATATAAAAAGAAGTAGATGATTATAAAAAATCTGCCTGCTGCATAATAGTTGGCTAATAATTGCATTTGTTGTTTTTTGCAGTATTCGATAGGTGTTTCACTACTGAAGTTTGGGAAGAGAAAAATTACAAAGGCTATGTAGCAGGCATAATTAGACAACTTCGGGAGCATTACCCTGATGTATCAATTTTGGCTTTTAATTTTCGTGAAGGTGAGTCACAAAGCCTGATTGAAAAGGACCTGTCTGAGCATGATGTGACCATAATGGATTACCCTCGACACTATGAAGGATGCCCTTTGCTCTCTATGGAGATGATAATCCATTTTCTTCGATCCAGTGAAAGTTGGCTCTCCCTCGGGCAGCAAAATGTTCTCCTAGTGCACTGTGAATGGGGTGGTTGGCCAGTTTTGGCATTTATGTTGGCTGCGTTATTGATATATAGACAACATTTCACCGGGGAACAGAAGACCTTAGATATGATTTATAAGCAGGCTCCTCGTGAGCTTTTATACTTAATGCAACCTGTGAATCCAATTCCTTCTCAACTAAGATATTTACAGTATTTAGCAAGAAGGAACTTGCATAGACAATGGCCTCCCTTGGATAGAGCACTCACTCTGGATTGCATTATTATTAGGATGATTCCTAACTTTGATGGCGAGGGTGGTTGTCAGCCCATATTTCGTATTTATGGAAAGGATCCGTTAGTGGTTTCTGATCCGTTTAGAAAAAAATTGTTCTCAACATCAAACATAAGTAATGCTGTCCATTACTACAAGCAGGTTAGATAGTTTTTTCCCTTCAGAAAACTCAATTATTCTTTGCAGTTTCAGGAATGTTGCTATCCTTGAGAAATAAGGAAATCTTTGTTAACATCTCTGGACGAGACATGCTTTGTCCAAGATTGACAGATAAATGGGATCAAATTGTCCAATAACTTCCGGTTTACCCCCGCAAAAGAAAAGTTTTTCCCCCAAACTTCACTTGAAAAATCATGCTTGATCTGCTGTTGGACTAGTCAAACTCTTTGGATAAGATGCATATAAAGTGAGGATGTGGAATGTGTTTTGTAAGACTTGAAGTGGATCAATAGTCAACTAACGATTTGATTTACTGAAGCATCTTACGTGTTCCTTTGACTAGTAATTGATTTCATTTTTTGCCTTGAGCAATAGATGGTTGTAGCTTATCATGGTAATATGTCAAAGAGTGTTCATTTATGGAACGAAGATATTTGATCTAGACTCTAGAGTCAATTGGATCATTTGAGTATCTGATTGGCATGACAATTCCTTCTATCAGGGTTTTTGGTGAATATTGATTGTATTTTTGTCCTGTTATATGTGACATGCTTGAGCAGGCATATTACAGAATCCATATGGATTTTCTATCCTACTCTTTTCCATCTTCTATGGTGTATGATCTCTTATTTGGAGTCCTGCTAACTATTGACTTGGCATTTATCATGTTGTTGCAGGCAGAATGTGAATTGGTCAAGATTGATATCAATTGCCATATACAAGGTGATGTTGTCTTGGAATGTATTAGCTTGCACGATGACCGGGAAAAAATGATGTTTCGAACCATGTTTAACACATCTTTTATTGAGTCAAACATTCTGATACTTAACCGTGATGAAATTGATACGTTGTGGGATGCTAAGGATCATTTTCCAAAAGACTTCAGAGCAGAGGTATCACTGTTCTCCTTAGATGCACTTTTCTGTTATCTTTATTTTAGCCCTATCAGAAAGTGTTAACAGTTTATGATTATGCTTGGGACAAAGGTTCTCTTTTCAGATATGGATGCTGCTGCTTCTGTAGTCCCTGATGATTTGTCTTGTTTTGAGAAGAAAGATGGCCTTCCAGTGGAGGCATTTGCCAACATTCGGAAAATCATTGACAGTGCCAATTGGCTAAATCAAAAGGGTGATGCTTCTAGCAGTATACTCCCTCAAATAACTGGATCAAATTTGATCCTGGAAAAGTTGGAATCTCTGGCCCAGATAATAGCCACTAGCAAGCTCATTGATCAAGCTTCTTTGGAGAAGCCTCAAGAGAGTCAAGAACCTGCAGCATTAGAAAATAATGCTAAGGGCTTAACACAGTCTACTTTGGAGGAGCAGGTTGGGTCATCCTCCGAAGTATACCGTAGCAACAAACAAGAAGCTGTGGAGCAGCTTGTTGAAACCAAAGGTGAGATGAAAATGTCAGACTACATTAAATTTCATCTATTGGCTCTAAGTGTAAGATCTACTAATCAATTTCAGATTGTTGAAAAGAAAGGCATAATACATATAGAAACACTCAAACTTGGACTCAATTGGCAAGTAAGCATTGCAACATTGAGAGTGCACATCTAGACAAGTCAACTTGGCCTCAACTGACAACTAAATACTCCAACTCATTCTCATTGTATCTCATGGACATCTGATGCAGACGTGATACATAAATTTTGGAAGTGTCTAGATGTTCATTTTTTTAGATGGATTATTTCTGAGATACATAAAGATGAGTTGAGGGTCTAGATGTGCATGCTCAAAGCTGGAGTGTTCACTTACTAGTTGAGGCCAAGTTTAAGTGTCTGTTTATGTATTATTTTAAGAAAAAGAACCTGAGATAAAAATATCAATGTTGCAAGCCATTAATCTCTTTTCCTATGCTTACTTCTACTGGTTTTAGTGTAGAATCTAGTGCTTCTGTTACATCAGCGCCAGTGTCACCTCATGAGCGCAAAACAATGGAGCATCCTTCACTTCATGGACAAGAATGTGGCAAGCTGAAAGAAGTTTCTTCTCTACCTGAAATCGAGGAACGACCACTCATGACAAATGTTCTCACATCGCCTTCTCCTCCACCTTTACCAACAAAGGTTCAAGGCACTGTCAGTGGAAATCGTCTATCTCCTGCTCCAACACCACCAGCACTACTCACTCCACTCAAGGATAAATCAGAAGTACATTCTCCACCACAGGCTACTCTGACCAGGGACCAAAGTTCTAATACTATATATTTGAAAGATGATACAACTTTAGTATCTCAACCTCACACATCTCTGCTTCCTCTTGAGATGCCTTTAAGCCCATGTAGGAATAAAATAATTGCCGAAAGGAAACCAGCTCTGCCTTCTTTCCCATCTGGAATTTCTTCTCCATCAGACCCCATACCCAATGACACACAGCTAGAAGAAAAGTTGGTTAGTAAGCGTGGGATGTCACCACCATCACCACCACCGGGACCGCCACCACTTTCTCTGCCAGCACCTACTTCTTCCCCATTCCTGTTACTTACAACCCCTAGGTTGAACAAGATTTGTTCCTCAGTAAGTGGACCTCCTCAACCTCCAGCTCCACTTTCCCCGCCTTTGAAGGAAAATCTAGTTTCCAAAGGTGGAATACTACCGCCTCCACCTCCACCTCCACCTCCACCTATTCCACCTTTGAAGGAAAGACTAGTTTCCGAAGGTGGAATGCTACCGCCTCCACCTCCACCTCCACCTACCCCGCCTTTGAAGGAAAGGCTAGTTTCTAAAGGTGGAATGCTACCGCCTACACCTCCACCTCCACCTATTCCACCTTTGAAGGAAAGACTAGTTTCCGAAGGTGGAATGCTACCGCCTCCGCCTCCACCTCCACCTACCCCGCATTTGAAGGAAAGGCTAGTTTCCAAAGGTGGAATGCTACCGCCTCCACCTCCACCTATTCCACCTTTGAAGGAAAGACTAGTTTCTGAAGGTGGAATGCTACCGCCTCCACCTCCACCTCCACCTACTCCGACTTTGAAGGAAAGTCTAGTTTCCAAAGGTGGAATGCTACCGCCTCCACCTCCACTTCTTCCTGAGCAGCTTATGAAGGAGAATTCTTCTTTAACAGGAGCACCCTGCCCACCTCCACCACCTCCTTTGCTTTCTTCACAGGCTTCTAAGCCTACAGATTTATATGCAGTACCACTAGCACCACCTCCTCCTTCCTCGGTTTCATCTCTCAAGGATAATAACAATCTCCCAAAGAGTGTTCCTCCTCCTCCGGTTCCTTTCCCAAAGATGAATAATCTGCCTGCTTCTCCATCTCCAATCCCTCCTATTGCTCCTCCGCCTAACAAAAACTACCGACGGGTGTTGTCTACCACTATGACATCGAGAAGCAATTCAATGAAGAAGCTGAAGCCATTGCATTGGTTAAAGATAAGTAGAGCAGTCCAAGGAAGTTTTTGGGCTGAAATTGAAAAATGTAGCTATGCCTCCAAGTAGGTTTTGGACATATTGTTAATGCAGCCATGTGATCAACTCCTTTTTCCAGAATACAGTATCTGATGTGCTTCTGTGTTTCTGTTTTATAGGTCATCCGTGATTGATATGCCAGAACTTGTATATTTCTTCTCTGTTCAAAATTTAGACCAAGTTGGTTCAGGAAGAAATGGGAATTCAAGGACCAAATTTGGACAAAAGCTTCAGAAAGTGCAGCTGGTGACTCTTCTATCTGAATTTATTATTTATATGCACTCAATGTTTTCCTGAAATTTATTACAAATTTATACGCACCATTCCGTTGTTTGACATAAACATTAAAAGCTTATTTTTTTTGATAACCTAAAAGCTTGAAGTTCTTACCTAATTTAATTATGAACCTTTTGAACAAAGTCACTTAAGCTCTTATACTTGGTTATCTTCCAAATCCATCTCTCTCGTCCATCCCCATCTGTTACACAATTTCATGCCTTCATTAAGGTGATTTCCAGTTCAGAGACCTTTTAGCTTTAACAAACTGTGATTATATATTTAAGGGGATTGGAAGTATTACCTATAGATGAGGTTCATTAAGTATAACTGCTGACCAAGTGCATTTGTTATATCAAAACCTAAGTTTGTTCAGTGTGATGGTTGCAGTATCATATCTTTCTGTTGGGACAGCGTCTTGAAAGATTAAATGTTTACTAGTATTTAATTTTTATTGTATTAACTTGAAACCTATGATATGCTCCCTGCCAAGCACAAGTATTAAAAGCCACAATAAATCCTGGTAGGATTTTCAAGGATGGCAAGTTCTTGCTATCATATGGTTCCCGTGATGTTTGTGCTGTTATTTACTTAAACCATTCTTAAATTTACTGAATACAACAATATATTATGTAAATAAAGAACTTCTTTCATTTTATTGGATACCAATTTTATAAGGCACTTAGACAGTTAAAATGATCAGTTTATTGTAAAAAGAAACAGACTGACAAATCATATTCTTATCGATGTACCCTTATTATTAGTCTATAGTAATGTTTTGTATGTCGTATGCTAGTATCCAGTCGCTGATTTTATCTCTAGTCGATATATTTCCCTCTTCATGTTACTCCCTCCGCTTAAAAAATAATGACTTACTTTCTTTTTTAGTCCCTTTCAAAAAGAATCATTCCTTTTTTGGCAACACTTTAGTTTCAATTTTCCACATGGCATGTTTAAGGCTACAAGATTAAAGGGAATTTTCGTATATTTGACATAACTTTAATTTAGTACCACAAGATTAAAAAGTCTTCTTTATTCTCTTAAACTCCGTATCAAGTCAAAACTAGGTCATTCTTTTTGAAACAGAGGGAATAGTCGATAAACACATTCTCATTGACAAAAGTTAATACAGGATATCTCTGTTATTCCGACTAACAGTTTATTGATCCTTTAAATCACTAAGCTTGACCAATAAATTTGATTTCTTGGTTTATTGGGTTAGATTCTCTTAGTGACATGTCGCTGGTTAGATAAATTATATTTCAGAATTTTGCTTCCTAAGGTTTTGAACAACTGATTTAAATGCAATCTTGTTAACAATTTTTAAAATTTCATACATCCCTCTTACCTGATACTTGTGTGATACTGTCGGAAGCTACTGGAGTTCTCTCCTGAGGAATAGCTGGAAAGAGAAGAGGAACTGTGAAACTATCTCTAACACAATGTTGTAGAAGATAATTTACCTTAATCCTTTTTACTTTTCTGTAGATTGATCATAGACGGGCTTATAATTGTGAAATTATGCTTTCTAAGGTGAAGATTCCACTGCATGACATGCTGGTAAGAAAAATTCATCTGCATATATTCTGTTGGATATATTTTTTGGCATAATTCTGTATTACTTTATAGTTGAATGCATTTAATTTAGAGACAATGTCAAAAACACACTTGAAGTGTTCTGTTGTTGTGAGTTTCCTGATAAAAACTATTAGGTGTTCACTTTTTCTACCTGAAGTCCTAAACTATCACCAACTATTCATCGCAACATATCTGAAGTAACAGTTGCTCCCTTTGATAAATAGTTCAGGTAGAAACTCGTAAAAACTAAACTGGTGAAAACTATCAGTTGTTCCCCTTTGATATAGTTGGTGATAGTTCAGGACTTAAGGTGGGAAAGTGAACATCTCTTAGTTCAGTTAGGAAACTCACGAAAATGTGATACTTCAGGTGTGTTTTTTGCCCATGAATTCTTTAATTTATTTTCACTTTTGATAGTGATGATAGTGTTCTTTCCATCATTGTTCCTAGTCAATTAACCTATATAGCTCCTCATTGATTTCTATTTTATCCTTCAACATGTTGAACTAACCTTCACTTTGTAAGCTGTTGAAAATTGAATGATGGCTTTGTTGTTGGCTTATTCCACTTTGAAATTTTCGATAGACTTCGGTGCTTGCCTTGGAAGATTCAGCATTAGATATTGATCAGGTGGAGAACCTGATTAAGTTTTGCCCAACAAAAGAGGAAATCGAATTGCTCAAGGTAAGAATTGATTCCACAAAAGAAATGTAATAAGATATATTGTTCATTGTCAGAATGTTGTTGACAAACTTATTTATCCAACATTTCTGTTGCAGAGTTATAAAGGAGAAAAAGAGAAGTTGGGTAGATGTGAACAGGTCTGCCGATGCCATTCTGAATAGCCTTATCTTGGTATCGGTTTCTCTTTCAGGGACTTTTTCCTATATGTGACATAATATTTCTATGGCTATACTATGTAACAGTTTATGTTAGAACTGATGCAAGTCCCACGAATAGAGTCCAAGCTACGGGTTTTCTCATTTTCCATTCAGTTTCAGTCACGGGTGAGAGGACGGTGCATCTGCTGTATGCTTTTAGAAGTGTGGGGTTTCGTCTTACTGAAGGTGTTTTTTGTTTTCAACTTTTTCAGATTTCTGAGCTAAGGAACAACCTGAATATCGTGAATTCAGCAACTGATCAGGCAAAATAAAATATTTTACTTCTGTTTCTCTGTCTCCCTTGTATATTAACCTTTTACTACGCTAAATATTTTCTTAACATTCTTGTCTATCCTGTGTCATTTCAATGTCCTAAGCAGATCAGAGGATCATCAAAATTGAAAGGGGTTCTGCAGACAATTCTGTATTTGGGAAATGCTCTCAACCAGGGAACTGCAAGAGGTGGGCTAATATTTGTTTCTTGGAAGCATATTTTGCTCACCATATCTTCCTTATGTCTTATTGCCTTCTTTTGTTTGGTTTTTAAGTGGCAAAGGATGGGAAACAGAGGCAGTAGAATTGTACTCCTTTTCACTTTTACTTATCAACTATAGTAAAAATAAATCCTCAACTATAGTAAAAATAAATCCACATTTTTTCTTGTTCATTTTAGCATATCAAGGGAAAGATTTAAAAAATTCATTGGTTTCTCTACTCCTAATGCATTTCATGTCTTTAGAAACTATTAAGAAGTCCCAATCGATAGAAGGATGGGAAATTGGACTCCTTATATGGACTTGGGCAATCCACCCCTCATGAGCTAGTTTTGGGGTGTGAACTAGGCCCAAAACTTAATTTAACAGAAATATTCGTTGTGTGTTTGATTCATGGAATGCTATTCTAACCATTTGTTGTTTCCTTTGAGGAATGATCATTGTCTTTATGCTACCTCTATAGGGTCTGCTGCTGGGTTCAAGTTGGATAGCCTCCTTAAACTAACGGACACTCGTTCATGGAGCAATAAGATGACTCTCATGCATTATCTTTGCAAGGTACAGATCTTAATTCGGAAATAGCTTGATGAGATCAGAATAAAAGGGGTATTATGCTTGACGAGATCACAATAAGATCACTCTCATGCATTTGGTGTGTGGATGCAATGATTAATGCCAGATTTTTACTTTTGTTGGCTATCCTTAAAACACTTCTTCTAAAAAAGGACAATCCTTTTTGACAATTAATGTTTTTTCAAGGTGGTTATGCAGCATGATAATTTAAGGTCTTATCTACTTATCATTAGGAAAAAAAGAGGAAAAAGCTAAAAGGTTTTATCTTGGCAAATGCATGTGAACTTTTTCTTGTGCTAGCGACAATCATATTTTACAGAATGGTTTATGATTTTTTTCCTGCCAGATACTTACGGAGAAATTGCCTGAGCTACTTGATTTTTCTAAAGATCTTTCCAGCTTGGAACCCGCATTGAAGGTATCTTTACTTGAACCGGCTGATGACATTGTTACTATTAGAGACATGGATAGAAATACTGTGCTAATACCAATTTTGTTCAGATACAACTGAAATTTTTGGCAGAGGAAATGCAAGCAATTAGCAAAGGAATGGAGAAAGTCGTACACGAGCTGTCCATGTCAGAAAATGATGGACTAATGTCTGAGAATTTCTGTAAGGTAATCTATCTGCTTAATTAACCCACAAACATACTGATTCCGTTAAATTTCAGCCCATTTTGACCGTCCTAATTATCTGATCACTTTCTTGTTCCAACATGCTAACAAACTCGAATATTTACTTCTTGGAACCACTACCACTGAGAGGAGACCAGTATTTTCAAGATTTTACGATAACATTTTTTTAACAACTGTGGTGACCAAGCCAGCATTGCACAATAACCATTTTGGAAACATTCTCCTTATTAGCTACACTTGTTTTGTCGGGATGACTAACAACTAAATATATTGTAGCAGACCGGTGTTCTCATTAATCTGTATATCTTATACTTGCCAGGCTCTGAAGGAGTTTCTTAGCTATGCTGAAGGTGAAGTCAGTTCCTTGGCTCAACTTTTTTCTGATGTGGTATGTCTATCCTTTTTTATGGCACAGGTATTTTGGGTATTATAGTACTTTGACAATATTTAAATATTCCTTGTCTGGTGCCTTTTCTCCCACATGTAACAGGGCAAAAATGTGGATTCGTTGATTATTTATTTTGGAGAAGACCCTGCTCGTTGTCCATTTGAACAAGGTAATGTTTAATCTAGGAGACCAAGAGTTTATTACTAAAACGGTCACTGAACTATAGGAAATAGGTGATCAAAGTTACTTTTCTTTCTTTTGTATCAAAAATTCACTTATCTTTGCTGTTTCACTCAAAAGGTCATTTCCTCTTCTTCCGTGCTATTCTCTTTATTCTGTGCACTAGCTTCAGATGTTCAACAATACTAATACATTTGTCCGCTGCCTTTCTGGAGTGTGTTTTTTTGTTGTCGATATCAATATTTACAATTACTGCTATCTTTCAGACGTGTCAGGACAAAAGTTTTGAAAGTTAATTAAATGTGTCAGTACAAAGTTTCATACTGATATTTTCTATGTTATGGTTATTAAAACAATTCTTCGTTTGGATGAGATGATATTCAGCTTACCTCCAATTTACTTTTTTTCTCTTAGTTGTCTCGACGTTAATGAGCTTCCAAAGAATGTTCAATCAAGCCTTAGAGGAAAACCGTAAGCAGCTGGAGTTTGAGAGAAAGAAATCAGAGAAGGAAGCGAAGGAGAAGGAGAGGACAAGTGCTTCAGATCATAAGAAGACTCAAAACTTTGAGCATTGAGTGCAGTGTGAAATAATATAGCCATAAATATCCAGTCCCAGGCTTTGGTTCAATGGTAAAGGTAGCACAACGCGAGATGTATGGTAGGCATATATCGCATGTTCGAGACATGCTAGGAAGCCAAATCTAGTATTAAGTTGAGAAGGATAGAAGGGTGGGCCAGTATTCCTCCAATTTTCGGAGCTGGAGACAGCAGATTTCTCAGTTATCAGAAAGGGAAAATGTAGTCATATATCAGCCTTGGGCTTTGATTCAACAGTAAAGGTAGTAGAATGCAAGATGTATGGTAGGCATATGTACATCACAAGTGCAAGTTTTGCTGGGAAGCCAAAGTCCGGTATTTAAGTTGAGAAGGATGGAGGGGTGGGATGGTAATCCACCACCAAGTCTCCTGGAGCTGGAGACAGCGGATTTTCATTATTAGAAAGGAAAGGACAAATGTAGGCATATATCAATCAGCATATGCTCCAGCAGACCAACATCACTGACATTTTCCCAGACATCACGGAGCTCTCAATGGACTGAACAAGCTCTCTGAGCTTTTTCACACGTTCCGGAACTATAATGGAAGTTGTTGTTTATCATAGCAAAGCTTTCCAACATTGAAGATTTGGGGAGTAAGAAATCAGTTCTTGATGGTGAACAGGTAGATGATTTACGTATCTGTTAGATTTTCCCTCATTGGTTGAGGGAGTGAACTGTTGTCTTAGACAATGCTCACTTCATCGACTAACTTATCTATATGAATGCACGTTACATGGCTTCCGTTTCGATCTTGGGAGTGAAGGCAGTTCTAAATGGTGAAATGGGAAAGAGAACTCGTGTGTGTGGGGAAAAGTTGGCAATGCATACTGTACAGTTCACTAACAGGTAACTTTTCAAACTTCATGTGTAGTTCTGGTGATGCTCTTTTTTTATTTGTTTTAAATGACATTTTTAACATTTGTTTTGTTAGAATAATTGTTTCCACATGTTTCTGCACAATGTTTAGGAAGTTAGCAAGTGGGCCAGACAACTTCCCCGGTGAAGGTAGGATTTTCTCTAAGAGGATCATCATTATATACATCGTATATATAATGCAATTTTTCGAGATAATATTTAGATGAACCCCTTCTGCATGTCTAGCTTGGCCTCTGCTTCCAAGGTGTGTTAAAGCAAATATTCACTAGAGATGACATGTGCTTTCTTTAAAAAAATAAAAATAAAAGATCTGCTATAGTAGTTTTGTTTTGTACCTATGTTTTGTGTTTTCCATTGATTCAATTAATTTATTACTGTATTTTTTTTGGGCCTCCATGCCTTTGTAAATATATGGAAAAATTATACAAAATGCGTCGAGAGACATTAAAATTCAAAAATTATATATAAAAAAAATAGTCCTCGTTATAGAAGCATGTATAATCAGTATATATTTGTGTATAATAATGTATATTTAGTGTATTGTTCATGTATAAATAATATACATTGTATAGTAGTGTATACTTTGTATAACTTTTGACAAACTATATTATATAGTTATGTATAGTTTCACTGATTTTGGGTTATATTTTATTAGCTATTTTCTTGTGAACTTTTTACCTTTTTGTATATGTAATTTCCCCTTCTCCGTTCTTATTTAGGCCATAATGTCATCATCACTACTCCGTGATACTCAATCGATGTATGATACCATAGCAGTATCATATAATATTGAGCTTAATTATCTATGATACTTTATTGGTATATTGATACCTATTAGTATCATATAAGATTGGACCTTTTTAAAAAAAATAAATAAGAAATAGTTAAGAGAAAATTATTAAAGTCGCAATTTTATTTATTAAACTTTAAACACTTGTGGTATCTATATATTCTGATGATATCAAACAATTTCTTTCTCTTTGATATCATCAAAGTATAAATCAACTTTTTGATATCACCAGTGTATATATATATATACTCTCATTGCATCAAATGTACAAAAATAAATAAAAACTTGGCATATAAAAATAAAGAGCCACTTATAAATAAATTTTCTTTTTGTGTTAGAGGTGTCATTTTTCCTAAATATGGAGTATTATGGAAGTCCATAGTAGTTGTACCTCTCACTTATCACGTGGGAGTTGGGACATTATATATTGGTACATCTTTCATTGTCATACTAGCCAGCTAGAAAGTGAACATTTTAGTTTTAAAAGCACGTATCTGGACATCCCAACTTAATTCTAACTCATTCTATGGGACCTTTACATTTACTCCTACTACATAAGCATAACTAAACGACAGTGCAAAAGCAAGATAAAAAATACTCCCTCCTCTTATTTTATATGACATCCTTTTTTTCTTAGTTCATCTTAAAAAAAATATCATCTTATTTAAATAGAAAATAATTTACTTTTGAAATTTCCTTTTTTACCCTTAATAAAATGATTTTACCCTTAATAAAATGATTTTCAGCCACATAAATATTTAAGAATGATTTTAGATCACAAATTTTAAAAACTTCCATTTTTTTCTTAAACATCGTATCAAATCAAATGATGTCACATAAAATGAGACGGAGAAAATAGATTTTATAGCATGTTGTAACAAATAATTGATAATAGTTTAGGTGGAAATATAAACAACTGATAGTTCAAGAAACTTGCAAAAAAAAAAAATTCAGAAATGTACGTACGTCCTTAATTTGATTTTAAATGATATCTATACTGTTTAATTGTATGAATAATAAATATTTAAATATATATATAAATAACCAAATGTCATGAAATGTCCTACCATTACTCCAGTCGAATAATAAAATACTCATTATTGACAATTAAATATAAATATTATCGACATGAAATATTATTATTTTTTAATAAAGGAAAACAAGAGCTTAGTGCGTGGGGTCAGGACATCAAGTTTGTTGGAGAAAAAAATATTAAAAATAGGTGAAGGGTTTGTTTTTGGAGTTTACAAAAGCAGGTACTTTGACGTTCAAACGACAAGCAGTAGTACATTAATATAAAATATATCTTTTGTAGGAAAAAGAAAATCATAGTATATGAAAGATTTAAATGTAAATAGAAACTTTCTCATTTTATATTCTTATTAATAAATATTACAAATAGCAAGTGTCGGTGGAAGGGAAGGGAGCAGCTTCATGTGACTAATTTGGATTGTTGAATTCACATAGCAGAAAAAGGTACTGTCAATAAAGAACGAAGACTCCTTGATACATAAATTTTGACGTAATTGAAAATTTTATTATTATATATTTTAGAAAAAAATAAATTTAAATATTCTAATATGTAAAAATAATTATTTATAGATATGAAAAATAAGATTGTGTATAATAAATTTTAATGATTTAACTTTTTTTTCGAACTTCGCACATAAAATAAACTGAATGTGTGAAACTATTTTTTACTTACTCATGTAGTGATTTGGAGATAATGGGAGTCGAAATTAGAATCGATGTCACGCTTGCTTGAGGAGTTTACTTACAAAATATAATTATGTCTTTACTATTAGATATAATTATAATTTTTAACAAAATAATAATAATAATAATAATAATAATAATAATAATAAGAACAATACACCCAGTGAAATTTCACAAGTTAGGTATGAAGAGGGTAAATTATATGCAAATCTTATCTCTATGAGATAGAGATAGAGAGACTGTTTCTGAAAGACCCTCAACGTAAATATATGAAGTCCAAAAGCATAAAATAATAGATACAAAAACAATTATAGTGGAAAACAATTGGAAACTTATAAATACAATACGAGTAACAAAATAAATGACAATCAATGGCAACACAATATATAAGACACGACTAACCCTACAATCCTACTATATCACAAGGCAATACATCACCAGCTACCAAGGGCGAACCTAGGGTAGGGATCCGAACTTCCTCGGCGAAAAATTACACTGTGTATATATATATATATATATATATATATTAAACTTGAACTCTTTAAACAATAAGCAAAGTTTAGCATAATGATAGATTTCATTTTAAATGAACTTTCATGCTCGAACCCCACTTAAAGTATTATTTTTTTGCTTTTCTTAATTATTCCTTTGGAAATTGTATTTTGTTGATTTATTCGTACATTTATACACCCCCTAGTTTTTAGAAAACAACCTCTCTACCTCATGAGGTAGCGGTAAGGTCTGCGTACATTCCCCAGACCCTACTTATGGGATTCCAGTGGGTAATATTGTTGTTGTTATTTATACGCCCCTATTAACCTTAGCTTACTAGTATTCTATTCTAATACGCGACTTTCATTCCTTTTATCTAAAGTCATGTCCTCGATGATACGAAGCTATGTCATATCCTCGATGATACGAAGCCATGCCATATCCTGTCTAATCACATCCCTCAATTCTTTTTTAGACTACTTCTACTCCTTCGCGTAGCCTCTAACTTCAACCTCTCTCACCTCTTAATAAAAGTGTCAATACTTTTTCTATCCATATATCCTGACCATCATAGTCTCGTTAAAATATTTTTAACAAGCAATATTATAATATATCAAGATTAAAGTCATAAGTTCAATTTTCAAGACTAATATGATTTTTAAGGCATGAATTGGGGGGAGGGGGGAGATTATGATTAGAATAATTGAAGTCATGATCAAATATAATTTTATTTTAGTGATTTTAATTTTGACATTGAGGTAACGTTATTATTATTGTTTAGTGATTTTAATTTTAGAAAAAAATAATTACACCTTGATTTTGTCTCTGTAGTCTGCACCCTTTATCTTTTTGGAAGGGAGGAATATATTGGTCCATATTACATTGTCAGCTAGGTCTCCATATATAGGACAATAAAATAGGATTCTGTAGCTGCTTCGTCTTTTTGTTGAACTTCATCCTCAATATTTTTGGGCACGTTCATTTAAATTCACATTATTACAAACAATAATAATATTACCCTATTACATCAAAAGTTTTCGTTTATTGCAGAGTAATGGAGATCAAATATACGCAGTCTAACTTCTATGATTAAAATATAAAACGACTGTTTCTGAATGACCCATGATAAACGTCGAAAGTTGCATTGACTAAATTCATATTATTACATAAAATAAAATATTTCATGTTAAAAAATTCTTAATTTGAATTACTAACTCTTATTCCACATAAGAAAAGAGAATTACTGTTTTCTTAATTTTTTTTCATGATATAGAAATTATTCCAAGGACATTTTTGACATTTAGAGAATTATGGATCGATTATAAAATTTTGATTAATAATTGAAACGCATTCGATGTCCTTTTTTCTTAGTTGAAGAGGCTTTGAAGCAATTGTAACTAAGAACTATTCTGAAATAAAAAACTTCATGTATAGAATACGATTTTAATTGTTCTTCTCAAATCGCTCCACCTCATCATGCGATCACTTCTCTCGATAGTTCTAACTGATAATTCGAAACTTTTTTTAATAAAATCATAAAAAATCTATTAACTCAATAATCCGACACATAAATTAATAATCTAAGAAATCTCATAGTTAATGATGAAGCTATTGATATATATATTAGTACTATATCCCATTTCTTTGCGTCTTTTGAGACGGTGCAAAAGAATAAGAAGAAATAAAAAGAGGACAAGAAACATAAATAACCCAATTATTATTTTATTACTTATAATGAAGTACAGCTTGTTAAAAAGAAGGTATTTCATAGTTTTCTCATACTTCCATTTCTCACCGAACACCATTTCTTTAGCTTAAAGCTCTTTAATCTATCATTACTCCTTCAATAAACAGTGAAACCCCACAAACCAAAAATACTCATTACAAAAAAGAAAGGAAATGGAAGTGGGCAATAGAAGAAGGAGCACATCATCAAGAAATAATGGTGTTGTGGCTACAGGTTCTGTTTGGGAGAATAGAATGAAACTTGATGAAGTAAAAGGTGGATTCAAAGTGTTCAGTGAAGAAACCCCAGATGAAAGTGATGATAAAGATTGTGTCTTTATTAGTGGAAACACCACTCAAGTGGATAAAAAGTTGGATATGGGACCAAAAAGGACTAATCTTGATGTTGGGGTATCGAGTGGAAAGAGAAAAACTTGGAAAACTGAGAGTTTTGAAGGAAACCCAATTCAGATTGCTAGTAGGAAAACAGATTTGAGCAAAAGTTTGGATGGAAAATGTAAGGATTTGAGTGTTTCTGCTGATGGGGTTGTGGGGTTTAAGAAGAAAACTTGGAAAACTGATTGTTTTGAGGGAACACCAATTCAGATTGCTTGTAAAAAGTCAGATTTGAGCAAAAACTTGGATGAGAAATGCAGGGATTTGAGCAAAAATGTGGATGAAAAAAGTGATGATTTGAGTGTTTCTGCTGATGGGGTTGTTGGGATTACAAAGAAAACTTGGAAAACTGAGAGTTTTGAAGGAACCCCAATTCAGATTGCTAGTAAAAGATCAGATTTGAGCAAAAACTTGGATGAGAAATATAGAGTTTTGAGCAAAAATTTGGATGAAAAAAGTAATGATTTGAGTGTTTCTGCTGATGGGGTTGTTGGTATTCCAAAGAAAACTTGGAAAACTGAGAGTTCTGAAGGAACTCCAATTCAGATTGCTAGTAAAAGATCTGATTTGAGCAAAAATTTGGATGAAAAAAGTAAAAATTTGAGTGTTTCAGCTGATGGGGTTGTTGGTTTTACAATGAGAAAGACTGGAATTCAGGTTGCTGGTAAAAAATCTGATTTGAACAAAAATTTGGATGAGAAGTGTAAAGATTCGAGTGTTTCTACTGATGGTGTCTATAGAAAAATCCCAATTCAGATCAAGAAAAGTTCTGAGGTAAGAAAGCCGAAATCTGAGGCTGTTAATGGGAATGTGAAAAAATCCAATCTTGAGGAGTCAAGTAAAAATCTTGAAGGATCAATTGGGGAGTTTGGTGTGTGTGAAGAGAAATTCATCACAAGCAATGTGGTGTCTGAGGCCAAATCTGCAAATAAATTAGAAAAGAATCTTGAAAATGAAGATGATAATGAAGATGATGAAGAATGGGATGATGTATTGGAGGAAGAAATTGATGAAGGAATTGAAAAGAGAAATGTTGATGTTAAAGAAATTAGAGTACAGGAACAGAATAAGCCTAAAAAGATTGTGATTGAAGAAAAGAAATTTCAGTACACTAATAAAAGACAAATACCAATTTCTTCAATTAACAAGAAACAGCTCCCTCCTACTTCAGTCCATGCTACAACAAGAACCAAATCAGGTTAATGCATTTCCTTTTATGTTTTGTTCCATTCAATGTTGCTCGGATTCTTAAAAAATGTACGTTCTACACGTGTTGCATCCTCCTGACACATCCTCTGAATTCCTTTTTCAATCTTGTTGCCTTTTCAGTTCCAATTTCAGTTGAATTCCAGTCTAGACAACATAGCAAATTGCAAAGCTTAGGTAAGTTCAATCTCTTAATGTCTTCGACTCGGTATTTATACCAAATCAATGAATGCATGACATGTGTCTTTCGTACATGCATTTCTCACTTAAATTTCGAGCTACTTGTGCCTATTATTTATTGGTCCGAGGGCGTCACTGTTTACTGCCCTGGCCCTTCTACTAAAATGTTG
This sequence comes from Solanum ossicruentum, assembly GCA_025774065.1. Lineage (NCBI taxonomy): Eukaryota > Viridiplantae > Streptophyta > Magnoliopsida > Solanales > Solanaceae > Solanum > Solanum ossicruentum. The sequence goes on from JAOTQR010000011.1 coordinate 3,342,357, forward strand.
AGCAAGTCGTAGGGAATTACTGGTATTCCGTATGTGCAGAGTAAAAGCTGCTCATACCTTTCGGGTTTTGGCATTTGCCTATTACCCGTAATCAGAAAAGGGAACTATACTAGCGACCTACCCAATGTATTGTAGAAGCTTTCGCGGTCAATGATTGGACCATTCAAACTAGAAATGCTTTTTCTTAGCTAAAGAAACAGATTACTCGATCGATTTCCGTATCGGCTGACTTCACTAATGTTAGCAATCATACCTTAGTTTGGAATCTACATACGAGTATGTAGGAGGAGCTACTGCCTTCCTGCAATCATTTCAAAGAGAAAAGGAAACGAAACAATGCAGATTCACTTTCATTAGTATTTCCACCTACATATATTGGAGCAAGAGCGAGCACTAACTTTTGATCAGGATTGACCGACTCACTCACTTTAGACTGACCTATAATAGGGTGGAGGGGAAGTGTATTATGTATCTCACTTTAATTCTTAATTGCTCAAGTTAAGGTGGTTAGTTTAGTATAAACATCATGTCCGTCGGGGTAAGTAACTACCCTGCAACTATTGGTTCTGATTTTCTATGATAACATTTTATGCAGTTGATTTAGTCTTGTGGAGAAATGTATCAAAATCAGCTTTAGTCTTTGGAATTGGAACCTTTGTAATCATTTCATCTTCATATACTCAAGATCTCAATATCAGGTAATTTAGGACCTTTAACTCAAAAAATCAGATTTCTGTTTCTTAATTCTTGAATCATTTTTAACAAAAAAATATTGAAGTGGACTATTCTTAATAATGGCATTTTACAGCTTCATTTCTGCGGTCTCCTACTTGGGTCTGATCTATCTTGCTGCGATCTTTCTCTTTAGATCCCTCATTCACAGGTATTATATTGTGAAGTTATTTAAAATATATGGATCGGCAGTGTAAAATTTGTTTATACTATGGATGCAACTTAACCTGTTATTATTACCGTATTTTTGTGATTGCATATCATATTTTGCTATAAAGAGTTACCCATTGTTATAAGTTATGTTGTTCGGTCTCTCTGAAAATGTTGCGTCACTCGTGTATGATCCTTAAACGATGTGCTATATTTGGAGGATTCAGCACTCATCCGTCAACTTTTTTTGAAGAATCCAGGCAACATAGGTTATATGGTATAAAAAACTTATATACCATCAGTGCACAAAATTAAGCTCTTATAAAATTACCAAATCTTGAGATTATTCAATAACCTTTGTCTACCATATACAGTTTGATTTTTATATTATCTTTTTTCCTTTGTGTAAATAGGAGAGCCATCGATATTGGTGAATCAAGTGAATATGTAGTAGGGAAAGAAGAAGCACTGTGGATACTGGAATTGATACTTCCTTTAGTGAATGAGTGTCTTTTGAAAATCAGAGCCCTTTTTTCTGGGGATCCTTCAACTACAATGAAGGTAAAGAAAAGTTCATACATTTCCATTTGATTTCAATGTCCTATTTAGTTTTTCAATTGTCCACGCATGATGTTTACACGAAATCGTATCAGCTACTACAATTAAGTATTCGATCAGGCCAACTTGTGCGCGCCTTGACTAATTACACGAGGTACCTGCTATCTTCCACCAACATAGGTTGTGACTCACACAATCGAACGGAAGACCGGTCATCCTACACGACTGGCGCTTCAAAAGGTGAAAGTCTCGATCGTAGTTTGGTGACCTATCTTCAGTAGGGGCCTTTAGTCTTTTGATTAGAGTAGGGGGCAGCAATCTAGCTTTTACTGAAACAAAACGAAGGAACTTCTGGAGTGAAGGTTCAGACTTAAGGCTAAGGCAGTGAGTGAGCCGAGGAGAGGTTGAATGAAGTCAACAGCTAGTCATGCAGTGTTTTTTTTTTACCTCCGTAGGGATTTGAACTTGAGAATTGGTAGTTCTCAACCGTTCAATCTTTTCTTTTTTACATAAAATTAGCCATGGTTAAGTAATAGAAGTTATGTTGCTTGGACTCTTCAAAATGCTCTTGAGTGCATGATAGATGGTGCATTTATGGAGGATCTAGTACGGGTGCAACAACATATTTGGAAAATTCGAGCATCATAGGAAAGAAGTCTATATGCCAAACATATATCGTGCGTATATTAGTCAGAATAAATATGAAGTGTCAATAAGTTTTACTTGTTTTTCCATGTGACTTCAATTATTTTCCTAATATTGTGAAGTTATGGGAATTTGACAAAATTCTAATTTTGGCAGATGGCAGTTCTGCTGTTTCTTTTGGCTAAGTTTGGCAGCTATATAACTATTTGGAAACTGTCTAAGTTGGGTGAGTTTTTTTCTCTAAATTTTACATCTAACAAACAGTTCAAATAAAAATGACTTCTTCTAGTTTTTTCGAAATTTCAGCTGACAAAAAATGAGAAAATATTGTGCAATATGATATAAACTTATGGATGTTTTCAATCGAGTCATAATTTCTCTCTTTTTTTGTTTTTGCTTTTTTTTGCAGGGTTTTTTGGTGTTTTCGTCGTACCAAAAGTTTGCTCTTCTTATTCCACACAGATAAGCTCTCAGGGTGAGAAAGAAAAAACTTAACTATTCATTTTGTTTAGCTTCTTAAACATTTACCACCGCTACAACAACATATTTAGTGTAATCCCACAAATAGATCGAAAAAGGAGGATGTATGCCGATCTTACCTCATTACCCCTACCTTTGTAGCGGTAGAAAGCCTGTTACCATTATACTTAATAATTATTTTTACCTATGTTGCTCGGACTCTTCAAAAATGCCGATAGGTGTGTGTCAGATCCTGCAACAATAGTGTATTTTTAAAGGATCTAACATGGGTGCGACAACATTTTTGAAGAGTCCGAGCAATTTAGATTTTTACAATCTATCATAATCTTAAAAGTATATTCAGAAAACTACAACTCTGATTTGATAGTGTATGTCATTATTTTTTGAAAAGTTCATGCATGTATGCAAATAATTATACCGTTGGTGTGGGGCTAATTTGCCATAATTAAATTTTGGCAATTTTTGTCACAAGTATGCAGAGGTAGTACAACCTGTGGGGCTTTGGCCATAATCAAATTTTGGAACATCTAAGAAAGTTGTTGTACACATGGCAGAACATATTTTTTGTTTATGTTGTTCTATTTTGTTAAGCCAAAGCCGAGGGTCTATCAAAAGCATCTTCTCGACCCCACAAAGGTAGGAGTAATGTCTGCGTACATTCTAACCTCCTTAGACTCTACTTGTAGAATTACAGTAACTATGTTGTTGTTGTTGTTATGTTGTATAGATACATGGAAGATGAATTAATAATATACATTATGTGGATCATGATTAGCTCTAGGAATTTGGAACTTACTATAACAACAATATATCCAGTGAAATTCCACAAGTGGGGTTTGGGCAGGGTACAAAAATCTTACTACTATCTCAAAGAGATAGAGAGACTACCTCATAGAGATAGAAAGTTTGTTTCCGAATTTGGAACTTATTGTGATTTATAATTTTTCTGTGAAGGTACATTTTTTATAAGATACATGAGAGATATTTGGGAATCATGTACTCACAAAAAAGCAGTTGGATTTGCAATCTTCATATTAGTGTGGAATTTCTCTTCAATCATTGCGCGAATATGGGCAGGTAAAAATAGTACCTATAACTTTTACATCATATTCCCTCATTTTCAATTTTTGGCAGTTTTGTTGTTTAGACTTTTCAAACATATCGTCGGGGGTGTGTCGTATCCTCCAAAAATGCTACATTTCGAGGATGCGACAGGAGTGCAACAACGTTCTTATAGTGTTAGAGCAAAACATAGTTTGACCTTGCACGAAGTAATTTGTGATGCTGGTAAACATGTCATAATATTTGTGTCACTCTAAGACTAGAAACTAGTGGACATATGATATTAAACATATCATAACATTTTTGTAGCTATAAAAGCTTCTCGTTAAGGCTAAAATACGAATTTTAAAGTTGGTAAATCGCTATCAAATATAGAAATGTGATGTTTATTCTTAAAACAATAAGAACAATAACATACCCAGTGAAATTTCACAAGTGGGATCTGGGGAGGGTAAAATGTACGCAGATCTCACTACTACCTTATAGAGATCGAGAGGTTGTTTCCGAACCCTCATCTCAAAAATGCATTTATTCTTGAACAAATTAAAGAGAATAGTGTCAAACCATTTGGAACAAGGGAATTATTTGACTACACAACAACATACACAATTTAAATCCAGAAGTTGGGTCTGGGAGGATGGTGTGTACACAACATTATCCCTTTACGATGTTTCCGATACACCAAGAAGGAGTAATGACTGATTTTTTTTTCAAATTTTGGTAAAACAATGAAAATATTATCATTACACTGACAAATTTTACAATTTACTTTTTGCAGTGTTCATGTTGTATGTTGGCTTTAGGTACTATCAACAAACCTTGATGAGAGAAGACACAACTACTATTAAAGCTGATGATTTTTTGCAAGGGAAAATTAGAGAACAAAGACAAGATGGGAAAAAATCCAATTTAATGGATGCTAGAAAGCAAAAGAAAGCATTTTAAGTTAAAATGATAGATTAATATTATAAACTATGATAATTTTTTTTATTAGTAGGTGATAGATAATTTACATATATTCTAAATTTCTTGTTGCCCATTTGCCAATCATTATGTTTTGATAGAAGAAATTTTTGTTCTTATTGTACATAGTAAACTTGGGCTAATAATTCTTTTAGCAATAAAAATGAAATATCATTTTTTAAAAATTTTTTTTAACTTGCTTTTGGTATGTTGGTAGCCTAAGTGCTAACACAAATTAACCAATGGTATATTGTTTGCTGTCTTCTGGGTCGAGTTTGTTGCACCAGGCTTGTCTGGTGTGGGTTACCTGTCTTATATGGTTTGCGAGCTATGACATAGGAGTGGGGTTTACTCTGTATACACTCAAAGAATAACAATTGCAGCTTTTCTTTGCTATATATAAGAAAAAAGAAGAAAAGATAAATTGTTTGTTCATCATATAATAAACAAGGATGATAGTGAGGTGGTAAGCATTAGTTTATCTTTAATTAGAGAATTTTAGGTTCAGTTTTGGGCATAAGTATTTGTCTTTATTTCGGAGGGAGCCAAAGATTCACTATTTTTTGGCTTTGGGGTATGATGGAATAAAGCAAAATGACTCTTTAAACTGTCTGCGCTTCTTTTAATTGTGAAGTAGCAGTTAGTCAATGCAACTTTCGACGCTCATCATGGGTCATCCGGAAACAGTCGCGCTATGTTTTTAAACATAGGGGTCAGGCTGCGTACTTCCGACCCCCCCTTACCCCGCAATGGGCGGGAACCTTTGAGGCATTGGGGTAATGTTGTTGTTGCTCATGAATTCACATTAGTCAGGCTTTGGTATACTTTGCATTGAGTTCTTTTTTTAAAAAAAAAAATTGACAATGATTTTTTTAATTTTTTACTCGATGTTTGATATTCGAATTGGAGTTTGATATTTTCAGATTCATATTGCATAGGATCCCATTTTGGATAAACGCTCCATATCAAGAATTTTTTCATATCCAAATTTCGAATATGAAATCTCTGATTAAAGAAGGTGCAATATCATTCACTACACCAGATCTTTTGGTCGTTATGTTTGCTTCATTTAACAACAATTCCTTTTATAGCCCAATAGGTATGTATCAACACTCTTTTTAAGCTTTGATTTGTGTGCCCAAAGCCCAAGTGCAAGTGCCTAAAGTTACAAGAGCTCTACCATAACAAGCTTCTTATTCACATGATGTGTTTATTTCAAATTTTACCATCTTGATATAGTTAAGTGGCTTAAGAAGATGAAGTTTTATATTTCATTAATTTTAAAAAGAATAACATATTTTAATTTATTGTACTGTTAATATAGTTAATTTCATTATTTTGTTAAAATTATAGGTTTTGATCTAGCATTTGTTAAGATTTTAATATATTTTACACACATACTATACATACTAGTTTTGAGACACGTACATTGTATATGTGTCCCATGTAAATTTTTATATATTAACTAAAATGAGAAAATTTCTATGAACACATGCATATAACAAGTAATACAATAACATTACCCCAATGCCTCAAAGGCTTCGCCCATTGCGGGGTAAGGGAGGGTCGGATGTACGTAGCCTGACCCCTATATTTAAAAACATAGTGCGAATGTTCCGAATAACGAGTAATAAAATGCAATAATAAAAATAAAATTTTAAAAACGTGACAAGAAACAATAAATAAAATTACATATGATACGTCACACGGCGCTTCTCATAAAAAAATTAAGACCCATTATGTATTGGATTATAATAATCTCATGATAATTAAAGAACTCCAAATTCGAAATATATTTAATGAATCCACTTGATCAGTTTCAATAGAAAACATATTCTTCTCCTAACGCTTGTCTATTTAGAGAGAAAACATATAAATTTTTTTGAAAGTGTGTTGCAATAATTGAGTTAAATATTGACAATAAATTAGAAAAATGAAATCATTATATTATAAATTTGAGAAGTAAAATTCTTGCTCATAGCAAATATGGAATAAACAAAAACGAAGGAGGAGGCCAGGTTTTATCATGAGTAGTTTATACATTCTCTTTAATTCTTTTAAAATTATTAGTTTCTTGCCACATGCATCGCACGTGTTTGTTAAGTATGAAGTGTGTATCTGCAATAACGACAACTAGATGGTCATGTGTTAGCATTAGAGGTGACTACAAAGAAACTAATCAGGTGGCAGATCTTTTGTCCAAAGAAGAGGCGAAGTTGAGGAAAGTAAATCCTTGATATAGTGTGCAGTTCCCTCATTGTTTGTCGAAATGAAGCTTGAAGCAGACGAAGTGAGAACTCTTTTTGTTCGGCTGCAGGAGTCAAAGATACGTATAAACAATATTTTCTCTTATTTTGTAATACCCCCTCTTCCTTCGAGTAACACTATCAGTAGCTCCAAGACTGTCACTAACTTGTATTGATGCATATCTAATATACAATATCTCCTTTTGTATTGTCAACCCAAAAAAAAATCAACAATAATATATTCAGTGGTATCTCACAAGTGGAATCTAGAGAAGGTAAAATATACGCAGAACTTACCATTACCTCATATAGAGTAAACTAATATTAAAATAATTAAAAAAATTGATTGAAGAACTTGATATTTTATACCTTGAAGATAATTCTTTATGATGTTTTTTTTTATCTAAGGTGAAAAGAGAGAGGAAAAAAAAAGAACATTGTCTTTTGATTTACAAATCAAATTCTTTTAAGGATTCCTACGTGCCTTTTCAGAAAAAGATACGTTTTCTCATAAATTTCCATCATAACTAAAGAAAAATTCTCGAATATTAATTTATCTAAAGTAAATTGCTGCTAATAAATATTTCTATTCTATGCTCAAATAAATATATTAACTCTCGAATATTTGTGTTTTGTTTTTTTAAAAATTATTTTCAGTATAAATGTTTTTATTGTTATATTTACTTTATATAATTAATTTTTAATATACTTTATTCGAATTGAAAATTTGACAAAAATACTTTTTTTAAAAAGCTAGAAATAAGATTATGTATACTTTACAAGCCATTCATTCATAATCTATTCATAAAATTACACTAAATATATTATTAATCGTTATTAAATCACGATTACACCAATTTCACATGGCACAAATTAAATACACGTAACATGCAAAAGCACATGCATGCGTGTCTGTTATATTGAAAATTGACCACTTAACCAAACAAAGCACTAAGAGAGTAACCAATGAATTTAGAGTCGATAAATTCAGAATAAACAAAATATTTACAAATTAAAAAATATATATATGGAGTTTGTTTCTTATTTTAATTAGTGAACATATATATGCAAATTTTAATTAGTCAAATGAGTAAGTTATGAATATAAGTTGGATAATTTTTTCAAAAATAAATTAGATATTACTACATATATATACATTTTAAATATTTTTTTATGTATATGCATATGTAATTCAATTAAACTTATGAAAATTGGCTTTGAATTTAGTAACCATCACTTATTTGTTGTTATTGGGCCAATTTATCAAAGAAAAAACTACTTGAATAAAGAGTCTCAATCAAATTAAAAGTATTAAACATAATAATAACATTTTTATTCTTGGATATTAATAGTTAAATAATTACATTTTTATTGGTTTATTCATTCGTACATTTTCTTAGTCACATTACATCACAACATACTCTATCCTTTAAAATGATGTGTCTCTTGGTGTGTGGCATGTGATGAATCGAAGTCAAAATTAAAAACTTACGCGTTTTATATGCCTAACTCACACCCAAAAACTAGTTCAAAGAGAGAAGTATTGTCTAAGCTTTATAAGGAGACCACCCATCCCATTAATCACCAATGTGAGACTTTGTGTCTCAACACCCTCCTCACGCCCAGTGCTTAGCATCTGGTGCGTGAACAATTTTTTTCAATTAATTTACGTCTATCTTGATCAATTTGAAAGAAGGGGAATATTTTTCTTGACCATAAACAATATGCAAAGTCAGAATATATACAAAGCTAAACCTTCAATTCTAAGGAACTAAATATAAACAAGATATCTACCTACCAAATATACATAAGAAAAATATACACAAAATATTTTCCTTCCAAATATACATTATAAAAATATCTACAAGATATATTTAACAATAATTACTACAAAAAAAATTATGAATTAGTGATACCAGCTTAATCACTACAAAAAGAATCATCAATTAGTGATACCAACTTCTGGTCGCTAAACAATAATTTTTCTGGCTAATCATATTTTTGATGTCAACAAATAATGTTAAAATAACCAAAACAAAAAATATTTAGCAACGTTTAGTATGAAACATATGACAGACTTAATTCAATAGAAATTAGAAGGACGACACTTTCTCTCAGAAAAATAAAAATAAAAATCAAGAAATCTTAATGTATTTCATAAATAATATCTTCTTCTTCTTTTTATTTAATCAATGGATTTTTCAATATAATATAGATCTAATAACTAATACCATAGGATTAAGATATAATCAAATCTCTTTTGAATAATTGTTAGATTAAAGAAACAACATGATTAAGTAAAATTTGTGACTTGTCACAAAATGGTACGACCATTAACTACCAACAATTTTCAATTAAATATATTTTCCATATTTTAATCTGTGATAAACTTGGTAGGTCTAATCCTCAATTATTAATCTATGGGCTATTTATGATGTGTTTAAGGAAAATTGACAAAAAAAATATAATAATAAGTTTTCATATGTTTAATCAAGACCTTGCAGAATTTTCTAAGCAATTTGCTACTAATAAACTGTAATGAAGTGTTTTTAACTCGTGCATGCTTAGACCCAAATAAGACAATATCACTAGCAAGTTGGATTGTTATAGATGGTATCAGAGTCACTTTTGTTTTAGCCTAGTCAATGTAGGTCAGAGTTCAACTGAGTCTAGACGAATCCCATATGGTGAGGCAAACCTCAGCAGAGTTCAACCAAGTTTAATCGAATTACAATGAGACAGAGCAAACATCAGTATTGAGTCTAAACGAATCTCATATGGTGGAGGCAAACCTCAACAAGGACGTTGAATCCATTAAGGGGTACTGTGTTTGACGAGGCAGAGCAAATCTCAGTGCTGAGTCTAAACAAATTTCATACATTGGGGAAAACCTCAGCAAGGACACTGAGTCCATTGAGGGGTATAGAAGTTCCACATCAACAAAACACAAGAGAAATATTGGTATATAAGTAAACAAACCTTACCTACTAGTGATGTGTTTTAAAAGCCGTGTAGACTTAGGTCCAAATCAAACAACATCATCAGAGTGCTGGGTCGTTACGTAAACAATATTAGTTTATTAGTATATATGCAAGTACAGCAATAAGGACTCATATATAATTTTTTTCAATTTAAGTTATGTACACAA
>JAOTQR010000011.1:3371366-3388256 GCA_025774065.1 Solanum ossicruentum
TTATTTTTAAATAATATATGTTACTTATTTTGCTTCAATTTATGATGTACATATAAAATTTTAAGAGTCGATCAAAATTTATATTTATTTTTAAATTGTTAATAGTTGAAACAGTTGGAAAAATGATTTATTGGAGATAATATTATACAATCATGCAGCCGAAGCAGACACGTCAATCGGCATATGCCTTTATAAAACATGATTTGTTCGAGTAATATTGTGAATTCATAGTTGAAACAGCTAAAGAAGTAATTAATAAAAATGATGTAGCAAAATCAAGCAGTCGAAACAGGCACATTAATATAATTTAGCTTTAAAATTTCTCTTTATCATTAATTGATATTAATGTTTCTCAACCACACAAAATATCTGAAAATTGTTTTACACCACAAATTTTATAAATCTTCTTTTTTTATTTTAAACATCATATCAAATTAAAGGGTGTCAGGTAAAATAAAATGGAGGGAGACTTATACAGGACTTAATGCATGTATAGCTCCCTCCCAAATCAACCCACATACGACTTAATGCATGGATATATAATTTTGTGTATATTTTTCTTATGTATATTTGGAAGGTAAATATTTTGTTTATATTTAGTTCCTTAGAATTAGGCTAGTTTCACGCCTAATTGAAGGCTGAGCTTTGTATATATTCAGACTTTGCATATTATTTATGGTCAAGAAAAATATTCCCCTTCTATCACGAAATACCTGTCTATAACAAATATTATATTCATTAATTATTTTTCTTCATTTCTCTTTTGACGTTTGATCAGTATTCACAACGAAATTTAATAAAATCTAAATTTATACCAAAAAATCTTGCATGAAAAATGATAAAATATTCTCTACAAAAATAATTTTATATTTAATATGACTCGAACTCAAACTCAAACTCGATTACGATGTGTTTTATGTCCCTATGCATGACGAAAAGATGTCTTCTAAAGTTGGAAAACTTATGAAGCATGCGTGCATTTACTTTTCAAAGAACAGTGACTATTAAAATGATTAAGCTAATCACTTTAACCAATGGTGTTAACTGTTAAGTTAATCACTTTATCCAAAACAGTGGTTAGACTTAGTATCAATCAAGTGACAAAACTCTAATTATTATTATATAATGGTCCAAAAGTTTTAACTTTCTTTTTTAATTTAGTGTTTAATTAAATTATCGCTCTGCAAATTTAATTGTCAAAATGAAAATTTGTCAGTTAAATTTAAAAAATTCAATATGTATTAATATATACAAAGACATCTATAATATGAATTTATGTTTCATGAATCCAAAACATCAGAAATCATATCTGTTATGACAAGTATTGATGGCTGGATCATTTATGATAAATCAAATAAAATGTCAAGTCTATGCGAATCCGACAATTAGATTCACAAAATTTGCTAGCAATTCAAAGACGTATTCAAAATTTCAAGAGAACGGATGCACTATTACAAAAAGGTGGATCTATGATATAAATTTGACCGATTTGATTTTAGATTCTTACTCCCACCGTTTCATATTAAGTGAATTGTTGGGTCATTTCATACATATTAAGAAAAAGAAACAAAGACAAATTTAAATCATGTTTTTCCATTTTTACTCTTTTCAAACTCCAACACTCATTTGATGCACCATTTATTTCTCATACAAAACTCAACATTAAAAACTTAATTAATGAAGGATAAAATTGGGAAAAAATTTTAACATAAAAAATTCCTCAACAATTAACTTAATATGAAACGGATGAAGTATCATTAAATTCTTTTAACTTTCTAATCTCAACTAAAGAGGTGCACTCAATCATCATTGCATTATGTGATACTTCGAGTGTGGATTCACATATCTATATTTAAGTATTTATAAAAAAATACAACACTAATATATGATTTGGGAATAGAAGCATGAGTTCACATGAATATAGTGACCTCCACCTAGATACGTTCTTGACTAGCATGTACTAATACCACACAATAATCATTTATAATCATGAATTTGTATTTCACGATCACACACAAAAAACAATATTTGTCATGTCAAGTATTGATCACCAGATTATTTTCGATGTGGTATTCCGTATGCGGATTCACATATCTATTTTTAATTTTTTTTAAAAAATACAACACCAATATCTATGATTTAGGAAGAGAAGTATGGGCTCACATGAATATGGTAATCCCCACCTAGATACATCGTTGACTAGTATGTACTAATACCACACAATAATCATCTACAATCATGAATTTGTATATTACAATTACAGACACAAAAACAATGTTTGTCATGTCAACTATTGATCACTAAATCATTTTCGATCAATCGACCAAATTTCAAATCAACCAAAGTCCATTTATAAAATTCACAACAATCAACACGTATAGAAGTGATAATTAGGCAAGTTGGATCAATTTTGAACGGGTCATAATGGGTTAAGATAATAAACGGGTCAAGACCCTACCTAACCCAACCCAACTTGGGTATAAATGAGTTGGATCAAAATGGGTTTAGTAATGGGTTATAAAGCGGGTCAAGACCCAACCCGACCCAACTTTACTAAGTTTTACTTATTTTATTTATTTATTTTTAATATTTTAGTATTAAATTAAATTATATTTTTCTTTATTATGACTATAAAATATATATCAAATTAAAAAGAAGTGTTTTAAAAATATGTCGGCAAGATTTCTCTCGAATCTATTCAGGTTGCATATCAACCCAATTTTAAATGGGTTGAAATGAGTTAATAAATAGGTGAGTTATTAACCCGTCCAAACTTCAAAATTTTAATCGGGTTAGATTTAATTTTACCTAAACGAGTTGAGTTTAATTTTGCCACCTCTAAGCATGTACTAATACGTAATGTTTGTCCTAATAAGTATTTGTTCACCAGATCGTTTTCAATGGACCAATCAAATTTCACCTAGCGGGGTGAAATACATAACCTCTGAAATTGGGCTTACAAAAAGCCCATGTTGTCTAGTCTCTTTGCCCATATTATTTGGGCCTGTAAACATCATACTGACCCAAAAACTAGCGTTTCTTTCATTTCTCTCACTGTGTTTGCTTTCTTCCCTCAGCTTCCTCTTTTGGTTGTCAAATGGCGTTGGAAGCCTATGCATCACAAAATACTGATAAAATCCATACAGATGTTCTCTTACAAGCTCGAATTTCTTGCTACAAGGTACACTTTTTCTCCATTTTTTTGCACTAATTTTTGTTCTTTAAGCTCTAAAATTGTACATTACGATCAATCTTGATTAGTGGCGGAGTTAGGATTTTGAGTTTATGGGTTATGGATTCTAAAAAGTGTAGCTTAATGGGTTATTTGATATCATTTGTTTGAACCCAAACGCAATGGGCTGCTGAAGCTGTATGAAAAATTACACTGTATACCTAAGTTAAAATTTTAATTTTTTTTTTGGTATAAGTATTATATGTTGAATGTCTTATTTGTTCTTTAGGTGTGTATTTATTTTTATATTTTGACATCTCTTTGTAAAATTTCTGGCTTTGCCCCTGATCTTGATAAAGCTAATTGAAGGTATTGAATTGTTGTTTTAAAGGCAAGAGATGCATTTTATTCATGCCTGGAGAAAGAATCTAGTAAGAAACCTACGGAAATCGCGACAGTTGGTCTTTTATACCCTGTTGAATGCAAGAAAACCAGGGAGGAATATGTGAAACAATGTAGACCTACTTGGGTAAGGTCATTAAACCTAAAATCATTATGACAGATTCTGAGTATTTAGCTTTTTTCTTGATGTATTGGCGTTTATTTATGTCTGTTTTGGTATGCATAGGTTAAGCATTTTGATAGACAGTATTGTGCTAAGAAGAGGGTTCAAAGACTTTTGGATGATAATGACTCAAGGAGAGGTGTGTTGATACTTCCTCAACTTTATGTTTACATACCCTTTTGTTCGTGTTGATAGTTGCGTATGACTACTGTTGTGTTTGATATAGGCTGTCGAATTTTCTAGATACTGAGTTCAAATTGGTAAAGACTGGGTTTTTTTATAGCGAATGGACATCTCTCCATTTCACTTCTACCATTTTCATAAATTAGTATAAATCAGTGTTGTCAAAGGTAATCATGTTGAGCACTGTGCCTTGCTTAGCAGGCACTTCAGTGTCGTCGTCAAGGCTCCAAAACATACCTCTCCTTTCCAATCAGCATAACCTTGAAGAAGTGAGACTAACCAATTGATATTTCACTTTATCGTAATTTTCTTAAATTAATTACACCGGGTATGTTGTTGTTGTTGTATTTGGTATTCATGCTTATAATTAATAGTCTTGAACTACACATACATATTGGTATTTTTTCCTCCATTGCGCCTTTCATCCTTTAAGTCCACACTTTGTGCTTTAAGCCCCATAAAACCTTGGACCTTTTCACTTTGGATAACGCTGGAATAAACGAGCTCAAGAGCAGCATGGCCTAGTGCAAAGGGTCCTCCTCCAACAAGAAGGTTTGGGGTCTGAGTTACGTAGGGAGCAAGGCATAAAAGTAACTGTTGGACTCCTGGGTGTTTGATGGAGGAGGATCGATCAAGTGCATATCTAAAAAGAAAAATAGTATACAGGAGATATGTGTATGTGCAAGCAGCAAATTAATTGTGCATTCGGGGTTCTGAAATCTAGTTATGGCTGCTATCCTGACTGTCTTTTTGAGTTTGCCTGTAAAATTTGCATGCGAGTGATTGAAAGCAAATCTTGACTAGTGAGGATTAATTGCTTATTCGTCTCTCCTTTACTCAATTCTTTTGATGAAGGCATGAAGAATGTTTTCATGGGTTTATTGGCTTGGTTGAACTACCTTGCAGGGGTTTAAAGCTTGGTGACATATGAGGAAGAGGCTAGTGCATAACTCAATGTCGTGGTAAAATTGTTGGCTGATTATTGCTCTGAATGTTCAGAATTTTCATATACGAGTAGGAGTACTAAACATGCTGAATTCCTAGGGATCAAATCATTGAGTAGCGTTCTCCTTTTTATATTGGCAGTTTGTTCTACGTGAGCTTAGAAGATCCTAAGACTGTATTTTACTTGCAGAGTGAAAATAAATGTAACATGGAATCTCTGCCTTGCCTTCGGAACAGGAGTTTAACTTTGATAGTTATACGGTTTCTTGAGTGAAGTATTTTTCTGCTATTCTTTTCAATATACAGCACGGTATTTATTTGGATAAGGATCTTTAATTCTTTTTCTTCTGTTCTTATATGGTCTAATCTGGTGGGGCATTTGATACAACTAGCATCAGCAGATTGTTATAGTTACTGGGCAGAATGTTTTGTCATGCTTTTTGTAGTATTTTTCCAAAACTTATTCATTTCTGTTATTTCCTTTTCTGAACTGCTTTTATCTGTGTTTCATTGAGCCGGGGGTCCATAGGAGAGACAGAGACAACCTCTCTACCCTCCAGAGTAGGGTAAGGTTTGCGTACACCTACCTTCCCCAAACACCATTTTGTGGGATTACACTTGGTAGGTTGTAGTTGTTGTAGTATCAACAGACAAAGTTGAACGTGTTTACCTGTTGTCAAAACGCTTCTATGATGGTAGTTGATTGATTTATAACAACTGAAACCATTTTGATTTTCTGCTATTGAATGAGAATCTAAAAGGAGCTTTTCTCTTTTCTTACTGAAAAACAAGGGAAACAATTTTGAAATGTTAGCGGAAGTCGCATCACTTTTACTAAGCTGTTTCCACTTTGCCTGCTAACTGCAACAACATACGCAATGTTTTCCCAGAAGTGGGGTTTGGGGAGGTTGGGCCGTTGGAGTGAACGCAGACCTGACCCCTACCTTGTAAGATAGAAAGCTGTTTCCAATAGACTTTGTCTGCTAACTGCTGTAGTGAACAAATGCTATGTAGAAAAGTACCTAGGGTTGGTGTTGGCGTAATGAAGAAATGCACAATACTTATCCCCAGTAAAGCATGTGAATGGTGGATATGTATATTAAGAGAGCTACTTGACTGTTAGTTTGAGTGATTGAAACAAAAGAAGAGGAACTCCAATCTACTAAGAGTTAGATTAACACTAGAAATTAAGGAGAAGGATTTAGTAGTCCTGGCTAGGTTGCTCGGATCCTTCGAAGTTGTCATTGAGTGTGTCAGATCCTTGAAATTTATTTATTGAGGATCTGATACAGGTGCAACGACATCAGTATTCTCAAAGAATTCAAGCAACATAGCTTTTAGGTGCTTCTGCGTAAAATATGGAAGGCATTAAGCCAAGACTTACTAAATTGCTTTTTCAGATTATTTGCATTGGTTTCTGTATTGTGTATTGTAGAGTCGCATATCACTGCAAACTTATATTGCTTGGACTCTTAAAAATATCGATGGATGCGTGTCGGATACTCCAAAAATAGTGTATTTTTGAAGAATCTGACATGGATGCGGTAACATTTTTGGAGAGTCGGAGAAACGTAGCTGCAAACTGTTTTGGTCTATCAACATAGGAATGATCAAGAGATTTCTCAAAGTTACTATTTTCCTTCCATTGTATTTAGGAGACTCTAGAATTAGCATTTGTCATGGATATTATGTGATTTTATCAGTGATGCTTCTTGACAATTAGGTGATATCATGATCAATTATTTCCCAGAGCTCCTACTTACAGTCACATTTCCTAGCTGCATGTGACTGATTGATTTTGTGCTTCAGAAACAATTGGAATATGTGTTTACAAGTAGTCCTGTGTCTCATTAACTATCTCACTCTGTTGAGCATGCAACGATATATTCTGGTGATTAATGAAGTGAGTGAAAATCATGAGTAAGTATTAACCAAGGCTTCAAACTCCGACTCAACCAAGATACACCAGCTAATTTATTCCTATTGCCCACATCTCTGTGATTCAAGAATTCACTCAAACCATTGAAGTTTTAATTCAGATTGTTTTTTTAACCTCAAAATTTGAAATTTTTATTTCAAATTCAACCGTCAATAAATCATGTATATTTATCCTATCTTCCTTTTTCCTTCTTTTATCAAGAAATAACAAAGAAGCAAAATATTAATTTAAAAAGAGAAGGCAAAGAAGCAAAGTAATTTGGCTTCATTTTCTACCAAAATGAAATAAAAAATGTCAACAAGATCTGTTTTCTAGCTGTCTCTTCAGAAAGCAGAAGGAAGCCTGTTTCATTTGAACTAGATAGTTCCTTTTCAAAAGTCAAAGGAAAAATTATTTTATTTTATAACCAAATTATTAGGCCAAATCATAAAATAAGATAAAGTATAGGACTAGAATTTCCAAATGTACTAAAAACAAACTAATTATTATTTATAAATATGTACTCCCTCACTTTTCCAGATCCAGGATTTCTGGGGAGTAATCTTCTTTTAATCACCCGTTTAATCGTATCCCACTCATAATTAGCGTCCTTACAATGTGTTACTATTACAACTAAAAATTTCTCAATATCCCCTCAATGCCATTCGTTGCACAGTAGTTTAACGTCTGTTAGAATGAGAAATTACTAAAATTATTACTAATGGTAAGTCCTTACTCCCTCCAAAGAGATTCACTATCTTCTTTTGCTCCCGATACGAGGTGGGAGAGACTGAGATAATTCGGTTATGTGATGAGCATAAGGGCAGAGGTCCCAATGAGAAGATACAAGAGATTGGATATAGTGAGTGTCAGAAGATGTAAAGGTTGGCTGAGAATGTATTAGGAAGAGATAATTACATATGATATGATATAACTTCAATTTACAAGAGTGTGGAGGTTGCAGATTAGAATAAATGAATTAGCTGTTATGTTCTTTTTTATTGTCGTTTTTCCTTTCAATACCTATTTTGATTCGTTGTACTCCAATGGAAGATCTTTTGAAAATAAGTTCTTCATGAGGTAGAGATAAAGTCAATGTACAGTTGTTACGTTCTTTTTTATTATCGTTTTTCCTTTTGATACCTATTTTGATTCGTTGTACTCCAATGGAGGGTCTTTTGAAAACAAGCTCTTCATGAGGCAGAGATAAAATCTATGTACACTTTATTGATCTCACTTGTGGGATGTTCTATGTGATGCATTTTAACTAAAGACAATGTTTAGGAAAAAAACCTTTTGAAACTTATATTCTAAAATAAGTCATTATAAAAGTATAAAATGAGAAATATAAAATCAAATTGCTTCTAAATAAATAAAAACAGTGGGTCACATTTAGGATAGAAGGACTAACTCAAGTCCCGCCATTGCCCATCGTGGCTGATTGAACAGTGGAAGCCGACAAGGTAGGAGAAGATGGCCCACCGCCGGTCTCACCACCGCCATTGATGGCGGAGCCTCCGCCGACTAGTATCTGGTTATTGTTGGGTTTCATGGAGTGGCACGTGGAGGTGGAGATAGCTGTGGCTAAGGAAATTGGCATAAGGCATAAGCCTTTTCCTTGAAGGTACTGCATGGCTGATCCCATATCTTCTTCCATCAGCTTTGCTACTTGGTGCTCCGTCATCGTCATGCTGCTCTCGTTGTTGGCCGTCGACGTCGTTCCGTTACTGCCGCCCCGGCCTCCATTTCCTTGTACACAATCACCTCCTCCCTGTAAATCAAATTAGTAATTACTCCCTCTGTCCCATTATAGTTGTCATGTTACCAAAAGTATTTATCTCAAAATAGTTATCTTTAGATAACACAATTTAAATAACAAATAAAAATTTAATTATTTAAGGGATATATTAGACCAAATAACATTTCTAATCAATTCTTTTTAAGGATTGTTCGAAATCTTATCATGACTACTAAAATATGATTGTGTCAAATCTTACCATGACAACTACAATAGGACGGAGGGAGGATTAGTATTTCCTTAGACAAGTACTCTCCGTCTCATTTTATATGAGTTAGTTTAACTTGGCACAAGAATTTTGAAAAAGAAAGAAAGACTCTTAAATTTTGCGCTCTAAAATGAGTCATGAATATGGGTGGCCAGAAATTATTTTATTAAGAATAAAAAGAGTATTTTAAATATAAATTTTACTAATTAATCTAGAAATGTATAATTCTTTTTTAGATTAACGAAAAAAGAAAATAAGTCATACAAAATTATAACGGAAGTAGTAGCAATTTAGCTAGTGAAAAAGTAGGAATATATTTTTGAGAAATGTTAATGTCTTAAATATGTCAAGATATTTTTACAGCAATAAGAACATGCATGTTATTAGGTTATTCCTAAGGAAGTGGTGAGACTTGGGGGCAAACCTACAGTTGCTGTTACAATGCAAGTTTATGTGAGTTCAGTAGTTTCTGTTCAGATCACTTTGTATATATGTTCAAAATATTCCCTAAATTTTTACTATAAGTATTTGACTGCAAACTCAGTTATTATTGTATAAATATCAACCTGAAGTTATTGTGGAAATTCATAAAACTCAAATACTAAATCGACCTCTTAATAAGATGATTGAATTTAAAAGTAGACTTATAATTTGAAGTTTAGAAATTCTTACAAATATTTCAAGTTAATGTATAGTATAAGATTTGAACGAAAGCGACCGAATTTGATGGATGACTCCCTATCCTAATAAAGATTGTGAGTTGAATCCCTACAAATGCGAAAATTTCTAATAGGAGCTACATCTTGAGAGATTCTACATATAGCATAGATCTGAATTACTAGAAACAACGAGTGAGAATACCGGGTGATTATATCAGAAAACGCTATTGCTTCCTAAATTAAAAGCTTAAGAATAAAAAAAATGAGCACAAAGTATTGTCATTGTTCTGAAATAAATTAAAATAAGAGGAGAAAGCTCTTAAGCTTGGAGGTGAAAATAGGCTAAAAAGGCGAGCACGCGTGAAGTTTTTTATGGTTTGTCACATTCTGCTGACACAGAATTTAGAGGGAAAATTGGAGTTATTTTGTCTGTTCAAGAATTGTTCCCATGCTTTCTCTACTGATCAAAGTACTATGCCACTTTCATCCCCAGTTGATTTTTCTTTAAATGGAAAGCCTAATACATAGTCCTCTAGCATAGGGCACTGACCATTGATTCTATTTCCTTTTCCGTTTATTGTACTCACTCCATTAATAAACAATTAAAACTACAGCAAGTAATACCTTTGATAGGGGGTTGCGCATTAGGATCTTAACTAATTAAATATTAAAGGAAAGTGTTCCTATTAAATTTTTCATACTTACAATTCAAGCTCAAACATCTAAACTCTGACTAGGGTAGAGAAATTCTATGATTCCATTGTAAGAGAAATGCGAAATGACTGAAATTTCAACTATGATGTATGATGTAGTACCTCAGAGGACCTATCAGCAACTAGGGGAGCAACAGCTGCAGCACCGCCCAATCTGCTCATACTCAGAACCTAAACACAGAGGAGAAAAGAAAAATGAAAAAAAAAAAAAGCAGAAACACCATGGAGTTATAGTCTTGTATAAATGGCCGATAGGACTTCTATTTCATGGGTGGACGCACGCTAGGGGCAGGAGAGAAAATCAAATTGAATTTTTTGTTTTTACAATACACACACCCCCAAAAAAATAGGTAAGCTTGTGATACGTTCCTCTACACACATGGTTACTATATACCTATGAAGAAGCACATTATGCAAGAGGTGTCATTCGATAATGCTTTATATATAAAATAACTTGTATATCAAAATATTTATGTAATATTATAGAAGTGATAACACCATTTGACATCAAGGACTCCATTATCTCGTTGGTTAAGGACATCTATTTCACCATGTAGGTCAAGGGCCCGAATTCGGCTTAAGTTCTCTGCCCTAAAATGAAGTAGCCTAACAGGAGTATCTAAATGTTAGAATAATGTTGATTAAGATCAACTCATAGAATCGAATAATCTTAATTAATTTTAATTAGTTTTGAGTTTCCTTAATATATTTGTGTGTTCGCAATCTTTATATTTTAAATTTCTTTTATAAAAATTTTGACTCCACTAATTATATCATAGACACGTATTCACAAACCAAGTTGGAAGTTAAACAACCAGAACGACATTTTCCATCCCATTTTGTCTACTGGGAAGCATTGATCTATTTCAATTTTTTAAGTCCAAGAGCAATAAATGTGGAGAGAGAGAGAGAGAGAGAGAGAGTACTTTGACTTGGAGCTGGAGGAACCTGACATAGTCGATGATCTCATCTAACATTGAAGCCTTGTCTGTCTGTCATTCCATAAATCACAATCACGTTAGTTGCAAATATTATATCGTTCATTTTGCAATTATTAGAATAATTAGCTAATAAAATAACTTATCACAATGTCTTAAAGCACAATTATAAGTGTGTAATATATGACATAAAAAAAACCAGATTTGTATCCACGATCTCAATATACACCTTCCTCCGTTTCAAAATAAGTAGCATTTTAATAAAAATATATCCTTTAAAAAATTAATAGATACAATACCTGCTAATTAAACTATTTCTATAATAAATGTTTCTTGAAAATTAGACACTATTTATAATATTAAGTATTAAAATATAATTAAAAAACATATTATCTTTTTCTATGACAAGGAAAATCAGCAATCACTATCATTTTAAATATGCATAGGATAAAACCTCCCACTCTTATGCAATAGCTTGCAAACCACAAAAAGAATAACCCAAAAGGCAACATTTTATCTTTTGTCTTGAGTTTCTAAGATAACACATATTTGAGGATAAAAAATTTTTACAAAACTGACACTTCTTTTAGAATGGAAAGAAAAATGTATTACAAAAATCATAAATATTGAACTCATACATATAGTTTACACAATTTGTTGCTAAGAAATTACGGATATAGTAAGACTTGATACAAATCACACCTTGTAAGACTTAATACATCATCAACCCTTTAAAGGTGTAAGGATATGGGTGATTTAGATTCTCGAACTAACTTTTGCATCAATTAAACATTTGAGTTCCTATCAACTCAAATTTGATTGTTTTTTTTATGTTCTTATTTGTCTATTAGATATTTAAATTAATTATACAAAATATGTTATTTTATCTAATTATACAAATTCATCACAATAAGCGATAAATTTTCAGGCTTTTCTACTTAAAGATATTTTATGTGGTTAACTATCTAGTAGAAAAATAAAAACACATACGAAAGAATCTAAAATTTAAACTAAAATATCTACTTAAAATACTTTATTATAGAAGTTGAGTTGAGGAATTCATTAAAACCTGGCTTAGTTCAAGTATATAAATAAAATATCTGATAAATTTTAAGAATTGACTACGTATTAAGCTATAATATCTCTAATTTAACTTTTTATAGCTATTGCGATTTGACTTATGGTATCACCATTTAACTTTTATTAAGTCAAGACTCAACAATAATCTTCAAATATTAAAAGAGGAGAAAGAAGGAAAAAAGAAATACTATAGTGAACAATTTGTACTTTCGTAACATGCCTAATATACATTTTTAATAGATATAGATGTTGAATTACGACTAATAAGTGATTAAACTGACTATAGTATAGCGGATTACAATTACAGCATCTCATTTTTAGATTAATTCCAAGCACTAATATAGTCGATATTTATTCTTGACACGTTTCCCAATCTGATTTTTGTTAGACACGTGGACGACAAATGTGGAAAGACACAGAAGCAATCACTATAAAATTATGCCGTTTAAGTTAAAATATGAAGTTTAAAGGTTACCATATACTTATCAAATATCTATTTAACTATATAAAGTCATATTACCTCGATTTAAATTTAAGTGTTTTGTTTTATTTCGATTTGACAGTGGGTTTCTTTAGATATATTTTGGACTTTTGTTTTTAGTAGTGAGTGCTTACATTAAATTAACAAATACATACTATGTATTTATATAGACGTTAGCATTTACTTAATAATTACTATTAATATATATTTGTATCTCATCGAGTCATTTAACTATAATAAATTTACATAATTTGGTGTAAATACTAGCACAAGTAATCTTTAGACAAAAATTTAAGAAAAAAACTCCCTAAATTTAATTTTTGGTAACTCTTTATTTTCAATATTCTACATGTCTTTTATTAGAGGAGGTGATTAGATAAAATGTGTCACATTTTCACTTCACCGAAGACATAATCTTAGAAAGAAATGAAGGTCGCGTATTAGTATAGAAGACTAGTAAACTAGTAGGGGTAAAATGATGTCTTGCCTTGTAATATAGTATCATATTGTGTTGTTATTTGCCGTCATTTATTTTGCTACTTGAATTGTTATTTGAGTTTTCGATTGCTTTCACTATAGTCATTTTTATATCTAGTATTTTTTGCATTTTGGGCAAATATATTTGCGTTGAGAATATTCCAGAATGGTCACTCTATCTCTATGAAAGAGTGATAAGGTTTACGTACGTTTTACTCTCCCTAAACTTCACTAGATAAGTTATTGTTATCGTACATGTCTTTTTATTAAATTTAGATGATATTTATTTTATTAAATCCTATATTTTCTCAATTTAAAATGCTTAAATTGAAGCAAATAGTCTGTAAGATGAAATAAATTATTACGCATTTAACAATAGTTAAACTATCACTCATATTAGGGGTGTTCACGGTTTAGATAAAAATCGATTCAAATCAAAAAATCGAACCAAATCGATTAAAATAAACTGATTTTATTTTGATTTTGGTTTGATTTGATTTTAGTTTTTTAAAAATCAATAGTATTTGGTTTGGGTTTAGATTTGTTCGAAAAGACCGAAAAAAGAAACAAAATCGAACCGACAAAATATATTCATATATTTTATAATTATACATACATAATAAATTATTTATAAAAATAATTTTTATTTTTTAATCTACTATAAAAGTATATATATTCAAAACGAGTACATTTATCTTATTAATTTCATGTATATGAATGTCTATAACAATTCTTGGAAGGACTAGAAATGTCACTAGCTTTTTCTTCTAGGCCAAAATAGTAAATTTTGAACTTTTTCATAGTAAATTTAGTGAATTGAAAAATTTATAATATTAGTCATTCTAAGTATTTTTCATTTTGAATTGATTGTTCTCACTTTTTCTTCATTTTAAATGTATCATTGTTTTTATTTTTATGTATGGTTAATAACCGAATAACTGAATCAAAACTGATAAATATATATTATAATTGGATTGATTTGATTTTAAGAACGTAAAATTCGAATTAAATTGATTTGATTTTAATTTTAACCAATAACCAATCCGTGAACACCCTAACTCATGAAACGAAATGAAATAACTTATGAAACTAATTGAATATTTTACTTAGAATCATACTGTATTATTTGAATTAACGTCTGCATATTATACAAAGCTATTTGACTTTTACGATATTCACTGTTTGTGATTTTTAATACTACAATATTTATTTTAAAAATCTTAAAGGAATCAAGATGGAATATTAGAAACAAAGAGAATAATTTTAATTTATTTTTTATTAGGAATGAGTGAAATTACCTTATTGGCATTCGGTACCAGCTCCTGCAAAGACTTCATTCTCTCTGCAATTCTCTCTCTCCGTAACTGCTCACATCCAAAATTTCAGAGCCACAACAAAACAAACACAAAATTCGCCATCAAAGTCTAACAAACTCATCAAAACACAACAAAAATTAGATAAAAATAACTGCAACACTGATGAGACGAGTACTCCGAGTACGTACTCTTTCAGCAATACTGTGAGGATCAGTTGCTTGTCCTCTTCGAGCCCTAACTTTCTGTTGCTTTGGTTGTGCTCCACTAGCTGAACCACTTGCCGCCGGCGTTTGATTCATCGTCAACGACGCCGCCGGCGCTCCGAAACTCTGTGCCTGTATTTTCACACGCCGTTGATTTCTATACGTTAGCGATTTTTTAAAACTATAATTGACATCTGTAATTGATTTTGATTGAAATATATGAGCAGAGTTTTTTTTCATATAACTTATGGAGTGAAATTTCACTAGTGGAATCTAAATGGATAGAGTGTAAGTAGATCTTCTACTATCTGCAAAGAAGCTATTTCCGAGAAGGAGAGTTTATTTTGATAAATTATCGAAAAATTAGTACTGTAATTGATTATATGTGAGTTGAGCGGTGTATATGCAGACCTGAGAATGGTGAAAATGCTGAGACTGATTTGAGGTTTGACCAAGAGATCCGGCGAATCCATTGTAGAGAGCTTGAACTGAAATCTCATTTCCCTGTACATAATTAATTCGTCATTAATCTGCTATAATTCAGATAATTATAACCATAGACTTGATTAAACTGTCACTCAATTGAATTTTTCGTAATTAATTCGTCATTAATCTACTATAATTCAGGCAATTAAGTAATTAATTAATCAATCACTCTACTGAACTGAATTTTTTGGTAAATGAAACTCACCGGATTCAAACCGTCGTCGTTTTGATCGCCGGCGATTCCTCTAGAAAGCAAAAGCTGCTGCTGAAGCATCAATGCTTTAGCAGCTGCGGCGGAGCTACCGCCGTTGATCTGGTGCTGCCGGAGCTTGGAAGACAAGAGAGATGACTGATGGTCGTCGAAATTGTACGGGTTACCGTCCCCGGAGATTTCAGGCCACGGAGAAGAAGAAGGAACGGAAGAGAGAATCTGCTGGAGGAAGTCATCGTGAGACGATGTCGGATCGAAATGGGAGTTGCTCATATGCTCGCCGGAGGAATCACCATTTTCTCCGGTGCTTTGGAATGAGTTCATAGCTTGCATTGTAAAAAAAATTTTCTTCTGTTAATTAATTAATAATGTGAAGAACTCATTAGTTTGGTGCTGAAATGTTGTTTATATAGGTTGCAACCGACCCCCACCCCTCGTGCTTGGATATAGGGTCATTTCAACTAGAAAAATATTACATTCCATTAACATTTTACGTGATATTTTGATTTAATACGATATCTAAAAAAAAATTAAATATTTGTGTAATTGATTGATTAATGGTAAAATGAAAATTTTAAAATTAAATCATTTATAATTACAGTAAAGAATTTAAAAGTTGATCTCTGTCTTGTGCATGTAACAATTAATTGGTCAGCGATAAACCTTTAAATGGAGCTCAGATCCACAGAGAATTAGTCTTTGACTTGTCGAACTGGAGAATACCTTGAGAAACCAAAAAAAAAAAAGAATTTGAAAAGTTGATATATTGTTATCGAAATACTATTGAAATGAATTTTGACAAGTTGATATAATCATGTTGAAATAGTTTTGGCACTGTTATGGCGCTTAAATTTGATCTTTTGTGAATAAACAATAATAGATTTTACGTAAAATAAAAGGTTTGACAGTTTGGAAGATTTCAAAATATTTCAGAAAAAATATATATATAGTAATAATAATGTGAGTGTCCAAACAAAGATAAAGAAACAAAATAAATAGAGTCACGTAAAATTGATACTACAATTACTTAACAATTATTTTTTTTCTTTTTTTTATATTTAGCCATACATGAAATGTATCATCAGGAAAAAAATAGAGTATTAAGTCATTGCTTAAATGATCTTATGGTCGAGCTAACTTACTTTGAATGATGAAAAATTATCTAATATTTAATTTTCTATTTGAATATAATAACTCATGATTATCTATGCATTTCATAATCACTCAAGCACAATTTCTTTTATTCATAAATTGCGTAAAAAAAAAAATACTCTTGTCATCTTAAATTATAACTTGTCACAATTTTCTTTTATACCCTCTTTAAAAAAATATTAATTAACATTTAATCATTATAGCATCATCAATAATTATGATGGTTTATAATCTTCTAAAGTTGATAAGGATTAATACAACAACATACCCCAGTGCCTCAAAAGGCTCCCGCTCATCGCGGGGTGAGTGGGGGTCGGATGTACGCAGCCTAACCCCTATGTTTAAAAACATAAAGCGGCTGTTTCCAGATGACCCATGAGGAGCG
>JAOTQR010000011.1:3388356-3399665 GCA_025774065.1 Solanum ossicruentum
TCTTTGATGAGTTGAAATTTCAATGAAATTAATTTATTTTATCATTTACTTTTTTATTCTTTTTTTAATTTTATAAACGGGGTCCATGGAACCGCCCAAGAACCGGACCGACGGTACGGTCCTTGGGTGGATTAACGAAAATAATGGGTGGTCCGCGATCCAAATTTTTTAGAACCGGTATATAGCGGGTGGTTCTTGGGTTTGATAGAAAAACCGTCCACCCGGACCATGCTCACCCCTAAAAACTAAAAACTAGGTATCCTTAATGATATTTCATATTAATTGAATTAGTATTGGAGTTAAAATTTCGTACAGGGGATATTATAATTTTAAAAAATAAACTTATATAGAAGTCAAAAAGTGTAAATTCTCTCTCTATATAAGCTGCTTAGAAACAACCGGTCAACGTCCAACTAGCTTGCTATCCAAGGACTTTTTGATCAGTTCCAGTAATAAGCAGACAACTGTTGATTGACATATTTGTTTCAACTGCCTGATTTTACTTTATATACATAAAGAAAATATTTTTACCTAACTAACTGTGTAATTTTTCGATAAAAATATATCGATTAACACCCCTCGAGTGAATATGATTCTGCCACTAAATTATATCCTCCCAAACCTCCGACACATCCCACGAATCGAGACATTTCAAGAAGTTATAGTTAAAAAAAAAAAAAAAAAAGGAGGGGGTAGGGAAAAAGTAAAGACAACAAAGTTGTTTTTTTCCCTAATGTCTAATAAAATATTTTAGTCAACTCTTAGAACTTATAATAACTTTATTTATTGCATTTTCTAGAGAAACAAACAGTTTATTTAGAAATAAAATAAAATATGAAATTAAGAGTATTATATGCCGAATATCCACCATAAGAGAATAATAAAAATTTTGAAGAAATTCGACTTCCTATAAATATAAAAATAAGAAAAAATTACACAAATAAATAAACATATACTAATTAATTAGTTAACATAACTATAGTTTGAATTAATTATAGCTAACGACAAACATCTAGTTGTAATTATGATTTGAGTTTTGTATAATTCACGTGAATTATATAAACATTGTGCGTGAATACTGAATCAAATTGTATAGTGAATTATACAAACATTGCGAATTATACCAACACTCAAATTGTATAATGAATTATACAAACATTGCGAATTATACCAACACTGTGCACGAATTGTATAGCAAAATATACAAACGTTATACAAAAATTGTGAATTATATAGCGAAATATACAAACATATATAAATGATGCACAAATTAGACAAACACTATTATATTATAGTTACGAATGTAATTAATCAAACCATAATTGTGAAGCATAATCAAAATATTGTTGAGTGGCTATAAGCGAAACTTAACCCCCCCCTTTTTCCCCTTTAATTTGCTTTTTCACTCGGTATCCATTTTGAAGCCCAAAACTTAGAGTTTTTTTATTAAATTTTTTGATATTTGTTTTTGTGTAAATAATATGAATTCATCCCATATAAGATTCATTAAACATGAAGCGTATTTTCTATCAAGGTTTATTTCATTATCAAAACTCAAAATCGAGATATCAGATTATGAGTAAAAAAATCGTATTCATGCCATCATAATCTTCGATAGTCGTAAATTTTAATTAAACTAGATTCATAATACAATGTTTGGTAGCTTTATATTCCCTTCTCATATTACAAATAAATATCTAATTTGCTTTTCCATAATGCATTTTAATTTGGTAAGAAACATTAGGCAGACATAGAAGTAGGTAGTAGGAGATAAACCTTTTATTGATTAATTGACTTTTGTTTTTCCATTTTTTGGTGATTATTATTAATAAATAAATCCTTAAAATAAGAAAAAGATTTTTTAGGATTTGGTTTCTGCCTAAAGTACTGATTGGCCAAACATGTTTGGGATAAGTGCACTCCATGTCGTATTTTATTATTCTGATTTTCTTTTTTTTAAAAAAAAAGTACACTGTTATCACCAATTCAACTGAATTAATTAGGTCTAATAAAAACGTGTGTCCCATGTATGATGGAATTTAGTATGATAGCCCACGCTTATGATACGTATTATCTATTTTAGCCTAAGAGATCAAAATTTGTTTGTCGAGCTACACCATCATTGAATCCTAAACAAACATATCAAATTGATTTGTATAATAATAAAACGAGCACACTAAATCGATCCTTCTCTTTGACCTACACTCCTCTTTAACCTACACTCATAAAATCGATCCTTCTCTTTAACCTACACTAATCAAATTGATCCTTCTCTTTGACCTACACTCGTCAGTGCCACCCTACTTCATGGGCTTGCAATGGCACACTCTTCTCTTGGTGTGAAGTGGTGATGTCAAAAGATAAAAAGGGAAATGCAAGACTTTGTTGTCTTTAAGAAATTTTCTAAAGGTCATCAGTATAATCCCACAAGTAAAATCTGCAAAAGGTAAGACGTACACAAATCTTACCCTTACCTTGTGGAGAGATTGTTTCTGATGGACCCTCAACTCAATACCTTCACGGTGAAAAAAGAAATCTCAAGATACTCACTATATCATCTTTAATAATAAACCAACATTGTCTAGAGAATCTCCAACTAAATCCATGACAAGTAGGGAGTTACAAGTATTGACTACTTTTTTAAATTACCTTTGCTAAGTTACAACAAAGACAAAGAACATAGTTTTGCATCAGTTTATTGAGGCAAAACCACAATTTTGTACAGTGAGTAAAGAGAGAGTTGTCTAGTTTTGAGATTTTGCTTCTTCCCTCCTTCCTATCAGTTTGATAAAATTGTGAACTATTGTCTTGCCTTCACTTGTGATGATGCTTTCTGGATGGAATTGTACCCCCTGAATTAACAAAGCAAGAAGCAAACAATTAATCAGAATCAAATCCGGTACGTGCATAGGTACCCGATTATGGGGCCAATATTTAAGTTAGGCCTTACGTTTATAAATTTTTGTACATCTGCTACTTTGAACAACTTTAGATATCGCAGTGTCTGAAGTGTGGTCTTGACAAATCCTAGCTTCAGATAAAATGTTTTAAGTTTCATAGGCTAAGTTTAGGCATTTCTGCATGACAAGGACTTTTGCATGTGGATGAAGGATTTGCCTGAAGTTCATGCACATGTAACCAAGTTGAACCATTTCTGCTTGAACGGAACTTCAGACATGTCGGAAGTTGTTCCTAAGTGAGTAGATGTGTAAAAATTATACGAACTGGGTACATATTAAATAGAAGTTTCCAAATAGAGTACCCCGTGAAATTTTTACAGTTTCCAACAAGTATAAGGTTGCAAATCTGGAGTAAGTTTGAACAAACTGATTGATCACTTTCTTCTTTTATTAGTTCACATCGCCAATACAAAATTTTCTAAATTATAAATCTCTCCACTAGGTCAAATGGATGGCTCAGAGCAATGAATCCATAGTGGAATGATAACAACACTAACTTTGTTCATAAAGGATGGAAATTTTTACCTGTATGTGTCTATAAACTTTGTGACGAGCAGCCATTATAAGACCATCTTCTGTCCATGCAGTTATCTCAAGGGCATCTTTGGGGAAAGTGTCCTTGTCTATTACAAGGCTGTGGTATCTACCAGCTATGAATGGGCTGAAATGAAAAGGGCAATATCAAAATGTCAACATAGACCAAGTATTTGAAATATTACATAGATTAAACAACCTGCGATGGATCTCTATAATTGTCTTCTATGTGCTCTCTAATAGGCGTGCTCCAACTAGAGAATTCCAACTTACATAACATATTATTAGTCTTAACATGATAATTATAGGACAATGAAGAGTTCTGCCTATATTAAGATAAGTAGTAGTGGCAGCAATATTTGTTAGACTTAACATATTCAAAGATAGAAGCCAAATTCAACTGAAAGAAATTAAGCGGTGGATGAGGAGATGATGAGATAGAAAAATATTACAACATATCGAAACCCACTGGGTGCAAACAATTTCTGAGGGCCATCGGACTAGGTAAAACCTGAATTAACCGTGGTGCACTTGTGGGAAACTCCTTGCCGAGGGCCTGTGCACCCCCAGTCGGGGCTCTAAGAGACTCGGACACCCGGTGCAAATCAAAAAAAAAAATATTACAACATATATCTAAAAGAAGATCCAGCAAATTGAAACTGTGCACGCCACTTGCATGATCAACGTGCCTTCACATGTCCCACCACCTAAGGTCTTTCATTCTTGTAATATGTTTTTTTGAAACAGGTAAGGTTGTGATCTTCATTCTTGTAATATGTCAACATCAACTATTCTATTAAATGCTTCTTTGCCAAACATAGGTGGAGCTAGAGTTTTAGCTACCAAACCCGGGAGCTTTGGCCAAAATCAAGTATTGTGTTAAGAAATCCCATCCTCGAGGTAAGGATAAAGTCTACTCTACCCTCCCCAAACCCCACTTATGGGACAACATTATTGTTCCTGCACTAAGAAATCCACTCAATACACATAAATAATTTATCAAGAACGCAGTAAGTTATCCTTTTCTAAAATCTTGAACACATTAAAATTCTGGTCTACCTATGTTGCCGCATGGGTCAAAGATATTCCATCAATATTGCTCAAGACAAACACTAAATAGTAACACAGAAAAAACTTAAACTTATGTGAGACCATAACACTAGCGTTTGACCATGAATTTTTTTTGGAGTTGAACTCTAAAAATCACGTTTGGTCCTAAAATTTTGAAATTTAATTTCAAGTTGAATTTGGAATTTTTAGAAATTTGAAAAACACCAAAAAAAATTGGGATTCCACCGGGTATGATCAATAAAACAACTCTAGTGTTGATTCTTCCTTAAACCATAATAACCTCTCCCCTAAGCCTAAGTATCTCTGCTACCAGCTAAATGGATGCCGTGGCATTTTTCTTTCATCAAGAAAGCTTGAGAAGATATGACAATGATGCTGAAAGATCAACCAAAGCAGTTCTCTTGATTCTCAGGAATCTAATGATAATAAAGGGTCATTGCAGCAAGCCCAAGACTCCTCCAATCTGCCAGAAAAGCATTACTTGAATCCAGAAAATGAAGATGGGGGGATGTTGAGGACGATAAAGAAGTGTAAGAGGTTGTGGACCGAAAATGAGATCTTTTATTCAAACTGCTGCCTCTATTGGTTGTTTTATTTACTCATATTTATCCATGAACTTCATGTTACTTCAGGCACCAACCAAATGATTCACAAGAACATCTTTGAAGCTGATTTCCATGAAATTTATGGGAGAGGAAGTACCTGATTCACCTTTGTATGGAAGTACGTTTAAGCTGACACAAGGGCACCCTAGTTCTTGTTTACTATGGATAGGTTTCCTTTGATTTTCTATAATAAAAATAAGCTGTCGTCAGGGACCTTGTTTTCACTTTTATCATTATTGCTTTCTTCCTCGGTAGCTCCTTAAAGATGTATTGTGAGCCTCCCTTAGGAGTTTGTCCGTGTCTCAGTCCCAACGAAGCTGATCATCCTTCAATTTTAGAGCATTACCCCCACAATTCTCCAACGGTGCGGTTTATCTCCAGTAGCCTAAGTAACGTTGCATTATCTTTCTTTCACACTCTTCATGTAGTCCTAGTCTGTAGAAAAGGTAAAACCTTTCAATTTTAAGTTTAGGTTGTTTATTCAGTTTATCTTGGGATTTTTCTAGAAAGTGGTGATAAGACTAGTAGTATAAACACAGGATTATGTCAATTCAGTGACACTTTAAAACTAGCTATCATTAGTATTGCATCTCACACCGCCTGCGCAGGGAAGAAAGTTAGTTTCCTAGTCTTGTTAATATCCACAAGGGCCACACATTCTGCATCACCCTTCAGTCCCCATTTTGAAATTCCTTATAGTGCGCTCCTCCCTCTCTACTATCCTATCCTGCCCTTCACACCAACAGTCCATGCATATATCAGGTGAAGAAATTCCTCAATCTACTATTATTCCTAATCCTTTATTGCTAGTCTAAATTATGTGTCATGCCAATGGTCTACTTGACACAAAAGCTGAAGCGCTCGCTAAACGTGAGAAGCGAACCAACAGGTTTGCACTTTACTGCCTTGAAACGAGGTGATATTGAAGATGTGTCTGCTTCTGGCAGAAGTGAGAAAGATGCTTTTATGAAAAATGAGAAAAAGCTCGCTTAAGCGAGATAAGCGCTAAACTAAGTTTTTTTTTAAATTTCTGTCAAAAAAAACTTCCTAAGTTTTTCCAAAATATTTTCCACCTTAGTCGACTACAATTTTTCGCTGGCGTAGCGGAAATAGCTTCTTTGTTGTTTCTTACTCTTTGAACTTCACCATATCAAATTGTAGGGGGTGACGTAGCTCGGATCTAGAGGCAACTAACTTGCAACTAGTTGAATGATGATCTTAATTTTCAATGGAGAAATGCACTTATGTTGATACAAAAACAATCTGAAAGACCAAATATTAATTTATTCAGACAAGTTTCTAATCAATTATCAGATAGAGGAGAGCTTACTTTGATAGCCCTGCAAATAATCCATCTTCCCCACCTTCGTTATGATATACGAGGGAGCTTTTCCCATGCATCACCCCATATGGAGAACGCACAATTTTTCCTGCAATAGAATAAATTCGCATTAGGAGGATTAAGTTGAGCACATAATTGACTAGTTGAATAACAAGAAAGAAGAAAACAGAGCTTGTGATTGTCGTCGACTTAACATTAATCCCAGACAATTGTCATACTCAAAACTTTCAATACCTTTACAACTAATATTTGCACAACTCGCTGGTTCCCTCAAAGCATTGTGATTATTTACTAGAATGCTATGTTTCTCTGCTCTAGCCGGTCAGCAACAGAAATTTATTCTCTGAACAGTCCTCATTCAAGACACTAGAGGACTAATTTCAGTTTTAAGATTGGGCTTCGAGAAAAACAAGAGTCATTATTCCAGTCACAATGAAGCTAAGTTGCTCGGAGTTTCTATAAATGTTGCTGCACCCGTGTCGGATCCTTCAAAAATGCACTATTTTTGGAGGATCCGACATCCACCCGACGACATTTTTGAACAGTCCGAGCAACATAGCAATGAAGGTCTATATTGTGTCCGGTTCCTTTTCCATTTTCAGCAGAGGCATAAATGTGATGCCTAATGACATCCTATTAGGAGTACAACACAGAAGTTTACAGAATTTTTTATTATTTATTAAAATAATCGCCATCAAGAATTTGGTTCTTTCATGAACTTGATATCGAGAAATATGCACATCCATAATTCACTGCCTCCAATTGAACCCTTAAAACCCTTAGATATTTCATTGTTCCCTCCTGTCACTAGCCATTAAAGATACCATGTATGGACAATCTGAAAAAGAAATCAATGAAACACCTTCTTTGTTATCTCTTAAATCACAGAATCTTTAAAAGGCTTTGTAACTGTCGTATCTTAATGCTTATATTTTAAAAATTAAGAAGTTATTGTATCTTACTAGGTGATATATATCCTATAACACGTACCCCTATAAACCTTCAATGATAAGCGTATCTTATAACCATGCCATCAAGAAGTCATTTGGTTAACGTAAAATTTATGCAAGAATTATAAATTTATAATATAGTGATTGTATTATGACAATTAAAAACTAGATTATTTGGAGCAAATGCATATCCCATTGGATGTATGGTAGATCGTATTAAAAATAGAATATACCCACCGCAATAAATCTAAAACATTCATTTGGTGTTAACAACTACTATGCCCCAATCTCAACCTAATTGAGGTCAGCTATATAATTGTTTAACTATCTATTTCGCTTCATTTGAGATGTACTTTGTGCTGTGAGTTCATCATAAATTAACTAGTCACTAGTTTTACGCTAATTGTTATCATATCACAGTACTCCTCCCACATCCGAGCTTGGGAGTGGCAACATGAGCAAACTCACATACCCAACGTTGTGTGTTTGGCTTTGACAAGGATAAAATTGTGTTTATGTTATACTTTTAAGCCAATTCCCTTGTTGATTAAGAAGCAGAACAAATATGTTATTTGCTACATAGAGCTAGGTTTGCTACTCCATATTTATATTATTCATGTCTCTTCTTTTATCTTCTATTTTTTGATAGGTAATCAATGATTTCATAAATGTTTGCACTAAGCTGGTTCAAGAAGACACAACTATGGATCTCTCTAAAGTAAGGTTAGTATAACTAAAACTGGCACCAAGACAGTACATCAGGGAGTGTAATAATAACTATTCATATAATTTATTTTGGGGTAAATCGTTCTATAATTACTATACTACTCATACAATTATTTTGGGTAGATAGTTCTATAATTACTATTATCATTATTATTTTGAATAATTTTTAAGGCAGTTATTATTCTTCTCTCTTATTTAATATAATTAACTATTATAGGGGTAAAACAAGAAAGCAAGAAAAAGATTCTAAGTCGCACCATTTTACACTTGGAGAAAAGAAAAGGATGAAACCTAACCTAAGAATGCGTATTCTATTTATAGTGCCATTAAGCTCTGTTAATCTAGGTTTGATTATATAGATTTACCAAGAAATAGTATAAATAAACAAACACCTAAAACAAAACAAAAGCGCGTTAAATGACATAACCTTATCTATTAATGTCATAAACCTTATCGCTGAGGAGAACAACTACCAATGTCATAACCTTATCGTTGGGGAGAATAACTACTATAATAAGTTAATAACATCAAGGTTACTTAAGGTGCTTTCAGGTATAAAATAATGCTAACATCACTATATAAGACTATAAGTTACACATATAAGAAAAGAAAATAGTAACAAAACATAAAATAAACAATACCAAATTTTATGTTGTAATTACTTTACTTAATACCTCAAAATTGGTGGTACTTAAGTGTGAAAATACGGTGCATAAGTACCTACCATTCTTCACAATGTATATATATAATTGGTGTGACAATACACTTTTCTTGGATCAAATGTTAGCTACGCTGGTGATTTTGATCATGGCGAGGGATAACGAACTTTTTATTTAAACAAACCTCCAAAAGCCTCTCCCATGCATTGCAAACCCATACAGACACCAAATAATGGAGTGGTCGGTCCAAGTTCCAGTACAGTTTGCAATGATATCCCTGAATCTTGAGGTGTACCTATTCCAAAATAAATAAGATCATAAGTACTTATCTTTCCATAAGTTCCAGATTAAAAAAAAAAATAGTAACTTGATATATTTGGATGACGCTTCTTACCTGGTCCGGGTGATATTAGTATTCCCCTTGGATTTTTCCTACAAAATATTTTTGGAGAAAACGACATAGTATCAACTAAATGAAGTCTAAGGAGTAATAAAAGAACACTCGGTTTTTGCCAGGTCCAAATAAATTTACTTTCTAATATTTTTTCTCAACATTTCTTTTTGAAAAGGGAATCCTTTTCTCATTTTAGTTTACCAATATCAAATAGCATTATGAAACTGATGACCTGATGGAAAGAAAACATAGATAATGGATCTTTTGACTTAACATGGACCTAGGTTAGTGCACATTCATTTCATTTATGAAAAATTTTGCAATTCATTTGTCCGTTTTTCTTTTCTTATCTATAATATTAATTAAAAGAGAGGAGGTGGTTGATGTAACTCAAAGAACGGACCTGCTTATTACCAGTCTAACAAATGATTGAATAGAAACAGGTCAAAATGATTGTATATTTAATGGTTGGTTTTGTTCCCTTTCTACTTGCACTCTCAAACCTTTCCATCCAGTCACTGGTTTTCTTCTTAATCTAAATGATTCTTCATTAACTTCTGTTGGATTTTAAGAGAATAAGATTAT
The DNA here is from genome assembly GCA_025774065.1 of Solanum ossicruentum. Taxonomy (NCBI): domain Eukaryota; kingdom Viridiplantae; phylum Streptophyta; class Magnoliopsida; order Solanales; family Solanaceae; genus Solanum; species Solanum ossicruentum. Next base: position 3,398,183 of record JAOTQR010000011.1, read on the forward strand.
GCACACAAAAGTATATACCCAAGAAATTATAGCTCACTTGAATTAGTAATTATGCAGTTATCATCCAGACCTATAATTTCTAACATGCTCAATGTGCAAGCTCAAATTTTCAGTTCCGCGGCAGTCTTCATCTCAACCGGCACATTTTATTCAATTTGAATGTAATCATGGCAGCGAATCGAGGACACACGAAAGACTAATCAAAATTAGATAACGCCTATGCAACCTAAATTGAACAGTTAACTAGTTAAGATAGAGATGCTGAAACCAAAAGTCTCAAATATAAATTTTATGGATTTGAGTCTAACATTAAGGTGAACGATCCCCATGCCACCACGTGCAGGCTAGTTTTTACTTGGTGAAGGTGAATTCTGTAACAATACTACATCAGCTAGACCAAAAACATTACTCCTATAAAACAAAAGGCTATTTTGTAACTTACTTCTTCAGTTCATCCACAGTAAGCTCGTCGTTCCTATAAACCTCGAAATTGCATCCAAGCTCTCCCATATACTTTGCGGAAAAAACAAAAGAGAGTAGGTTAAGAAACACCTAAATAACAATTTTCTACATTTCTGAATATTAAGCTCCAACTTCACGTTTGTGGATGTTCTAAAATCAGTTCAATTCTCAAGCTTCAAAATACTTCAAAAATCACAACAACAATTCTATACATTTCTCAATGTTCAGAAATCAATTCCATTCTCAATATTCACTATACATTCAAAATTATATAATCAAAAACCAATATCAATTCAAGCTTAGAAAAATTGAACATACCTGACAGAGATTATAAGTGAAGCTATCGTAGTTATCGATAACAATAATCGGACTCTTAATCCGTTTAGCATTATCCGATAACTCAACGCAAGTAGCTGAACTGTTCTGCGATACAGCAAGCGCCGGCGTCTGGAGCCGCTTTGTGCTTCTCATTTGGAGAAAAGATCCGCCGGAGCCGGTGAGAATTGGAAAAGATAGGGTTTTTTGGGGCGAGAGAGGTGTGTTTTTGCCGTTGATGTGAATGACGGCGGATCGTGAAGAGGACGGAGGAGTAATAATTCCGGCCATGAGAGATGAGCGAATGAAACGTTTTCGTTTGAGGCTGTGATCGGAGGCCGGAGATCAATAGTAGCGGTGGCGGTGACGGCGGCGGTGGTGAAGAGAGATGGAAGTGTGTTTGGAAGACTGCGAGTGATAGTGTTCATCAATGGCAACCGAAATAAGAAAATTGGATTATTTTAATATGTTTTAAATAATCAAATTAAATAAATTATTAATACAAGTTAAAAATTAAAAATTAAAATATTATTTTTAAAAAAATTTAAAATATGTTTTTAACCAGCTCATATCTACCATCCACCCCCTAATTTTTAATTTCTTTTTAATTTTTTAACATATTAGTAGTAATTTTTTTTAAAAAAATCTTTCTTTAAAAGAAATACGAAAAATGATAAAAATTGAAAGGGGGGTTATTTGGGGGGTG
>JAOTQR010000011.1:3412156-3426165 GCA_025774065.1 Solanum ossicruentum
ATTTGTCTCTCTCTTGATCTCGCTTGCCTCTCTCCTTCCCTTCAAGTCAGATAAACAAGGTTATATTGTGTAATTATGTAAAATATAGTTATTTGACCATATTAAATTTCAAACTTAAGCAATTTATGAAAATTCCCCTTTACAAAATCGACGATAATAATAATTTATGTTGTATTAAACTTGTTTATTTAGAAAAATAAGAAAACAAAAATAGCAAAATTTAATTTTTTTAGAAATCTGTCAAGCCCACTAAAACCAATTCCAATTTATTTGGGTCTCCAAGTCCAACTCAAATTAATGTTCTCTTCTCAATATATTTATTTATTTATCGAAAAAATTAGACGTGTGCTTTTAAATAAATAATTATTAATTAATTTTCAAGCATTCATGGAGCTCTGCCCAAAACACGAAAAATTAAAAGTATTTCTAATTATATTAAGGTGACATTTATCAATCTAAAATAATTTGTAGATATTTATATAATTATAAACCATCTCATTAAAGATAAAAGAGAAATTTTAAAAATTAAAAGTATTTCTAATTATATTAAGGTGGCATTCTTTTTAGGTGGGAAAAAAAATACTAGGACACATAAAATGAGACTGAGGGAGTATAAAATAGAGAGACGTGATATAACACAATTTTAGTTTATCAAGTATATGACTTTAGATAAGAAGTTACGAGTTGTGAGACATATATTAGTGCAGGAAGTTAATAGATTGTAACTATAGGGGTGTCAAAATGAACCTACTTAGATAACCCACCACCCAATTCGTCCAGAATTTTATGAGTTAGGCTCAGAAAAACATTAAAGCATTAATTTATTTTAAAAGAATCTTTAATTGAGTCCAATTTAATCTCTGGTTTAAATTATTTTAAGCTTCTTTATTTGCATTGGTGTTTCTATATCTTCTAGGATTTATTCATCCATTTATAGTGATTTTTTTAAAAAAGAAAAATTTAGTTGAAATTCAAATTCTGGCTATAAATAATAATAATAAAAATATTTTAAAAAATACTCACTCAAATTACTTCTAATTTACTCTTCTTTTGTAAACTTCATATATTATAAATAATTTGAACTTGTGTGGAGCCAGTCCATATAGGCAAATCAGCCCAATAAGGCCCATGAGATGATATATGTAGTCTCAATATTTTTTTGGGTCATCTTCAATACTCATCTCAGCCCAATTTGTTCTTCTTCTCTCTGCCCTAATTTGGGTAATTTTTTCTTTTGCTTCTCCAAATTTTCTATATGTATTTGGTTGAATTTTTTCATTTCAAAACTAATAAAATTTTGGAAAAATTAATAACTACAATACTATAAAATTAATAATGCCAAAACAAAATAAACCAAAAGAAATATGTGGTACTATCTTAAAAAGGTGGAAAAAATATTTTTCAGAGTGCAAAAGTTTATCTATATAAAAGAATCGGCCACATTTCAAATTTTGTTACGATAACCTTCAAATATAAAAGAGAAAGTATGTGTGGAATTCAATCGATAACCAGATATGACAATGTCATTTTTTTTTATATAAGCCTTGATAATTTTTTTTTCTGTTCTCCAAATTTTCTCATCTTTTTTCAGCATTTTTTCTTTTTCACTGCTCCTCTAATGACTTCTCGATTCGGAGATCTTCCCAACAATATAATTCTCAAAAATTTTGAACAAAAACATGTTAATTTTATGATGTTCCCAACAACATAATTTTCAAGTTTTTTAGACGAAAACGTACTAAACTTTTTATTAGATATGAAAGTGTTATAAAAGGTTTGGACCCTTGGTACTAAATGTTAATGTTCAAACTTTGTGTTCCTATCACTATTAGAGAGAGGTTTCTGAAACTAAACACATATATACATATGTACACACACAAATTAAAAGAATAATTCTTTTTTAGATGAACTAAACAAAATAAAATAAATTGGGTCGATTTATTTTAATTTGTTTGTATTTTTTTAAATATACATTCTCCTCCCTCCCATATAATTCATTCCTTAGAATATTTTTAAAAGAAAATTATGGTTTAAAAATTTGAGAAAACACTTCCATTTATAGGTAACAAAAGATGGTATGAATAGGAGTGTTCACAGTTTGGATAGAAATCAATCCAAATAGAAGAACTGAACCAAACCAATTAGATAAAATAATTTTATTTTTGTTTTGGTTTGTTTTGGTTTTAGTTTTGTAAAAAACGATAGTATTTAATTTGGGTTGGATTAGTTCAAAAAAATAAAAGAAATAACTAAATCGAACCGATAAATTATATTCATATATTTTGTAGTTATACATACCTAATACATTATTTATAAAAATAATTTTTATTTTTTAATCTACTTATGAAAGTATAAATTCTCAAAACAAGAATATTTATCTTATTAATTTTACGTATATGAATGTCTAGGGCAATTCTTGGTGGGACTAAATATGTCATTAGCTTTTTCTTTTAGGCCAAAATGATAAATTTTGAAACTTTTTTCATAGTAAATTTAATGATTAAAAGTTTTATAACATCGGTCGTTCTAACTGTTTTTCATTTTGAATGTATTGTTATCACTTTTTCTCCATTTTAAATGTATTAATACTTTTGTTTGCTTGTATGGTTAATAATCGAACCAAAGCAAATCATAACCGATAACAACCAAAACGATAAATGTATATTTGGTTTAGTTTGATTTTGAGAATTTTAAAATCAAATTAAGATGGTTTGGTTTTGGTTTTGACCAATAATCAATCCAAACCGATCCGTGAACATGCCTAAATATAAACATGCATCTATTGTATCTTATCAAAAAAATCACAACCCTTCGACAAAAAACAAATCTTTAATGTAAAATAGTACTTACTTTATAATATAATATAATGGAGAGTTGTAGCAAAAAAAGATAAAAATTATCAAAAAAACACGACTTGTAGCAATTTTTAAACAGAAATTTGCAAATTATTGACTTTTTTAATAAATATAATATAATATAATATAATATAAGGTCTTCCACATTGGTAAATTAGCCCAATAAGGCCCATGAGTCTCAATGTTTTTCGGGTCATCTTCAATACTCGGGACTAATGTAAAATAGTCCCAATTTATTCCTCTTCTCTCTGGAGCTCAACCCCTACGGCTTTCGGTTCCAGAAGCTTCCTTCTTCGAATCAGGTCTGCATTACATTGTCATTAAATTGCTACTTTAATCATTGTTCTTGTTTGAATTACGTTTATTTGTGCTTGAATTTAGCTAATTATTAGATTTCGTTTTGGTTGAATTTTTTGCTGTTGTTAATAGCTGCTTCAATCATGTTTTGTTTGATATTGCTGTTTTTCTTTTTTTGTAGGAATTCAACTGTTTACTTAATTTCGTTTTGGTTAAAGTTTTCTGTTGTTAGTGGCTACTTGAATCGTGTTTTGTTTGATGTTGTGTTCGTTTTGTTTGTTTTCTATTTATTTTGGATTGTTTGGATTCTGATTATAACGTGTTTGATGAAATGCCTATGATGCTAGTATTTAGAGGACTTTAATTTTTTGACCTTGTTTCTTGTGGTATTTTATCTGTTAGGAAACTAATTGGAGTGGAAAATTAGAAAATTGGAAGGGCGATGATTGTTTGGTACTATACACTCTCGCTTAGCTACCACTTGTCTTTGCTTGCTAAATTCTAAAGCAAACCAGACTGAAGACAGTAGAGAAATACTTTTTATTACGTTATCTAGAATGCGATGCCCCAAGGCAAGAAAGTAGCAATCGGCTTTCAATCCTATGATTTGACTCGAATAGCTATGTGAACAACACTCCACAAACTATTTGCACTATGAGAGAATTCTATAGTTTGTTAATTTGTGCTCTCAAGAACAACAGGATAAATCACAAGAGAATAGTAGTGTTTGTTTTTTCTTCCTTTTTTCCTTTCTTTGTATTTGATGTCAAAGAGATAAGGTTTGTTTACCCTGAAGCAACATATATTAGCAAAAAGAAAAAGTGGATTTCTTATTTATTTCTTGTGTTTGGTGTGTATGAAAAAAATATTATCCGAAAATTATTTATATAATTTGAATAAATACTATAAGAGAGGGTATGAGGAGGTCGTGGGGAGGCAGGGGTGGAGATGAGGTGGGTTGAAGGGTGGGGAGAACACAATCAATGTGAAATACCTCTTGTAGAACTTGTTTTCTCTACTCCCATTGAGAAAATAATTTTACTCTTTTCAAAGCAATTTATTTTCCTAGAGAAAATATTTTCCAAAAAGTTTGACCAACCAAACATGAGAAAATAAAAAAAGACACTCTAGTAATCAAATTGCACCAGACAAGCAACACCAGAAAAAGAAGATCCAACCACCTCACCACTTGGCATGTACAAGAAAATGAAAACCAAGATTTGTTTTATCAGGTATCAAACGAGAACCTATTTTTTTTCCCTGCAGGGAGTCTGAAATGGGATTGCAAACCAAGAAGAAATATACTGGTGTGAAAATCCCTTTCCTGAAAGGCCAGAAGGTTAAAATATTAATCATTGAGATGTTGTGTTCAAACTCAGCAGAGTTAATACTCAAGCCAAACTTATGCAGACTATGTTAGTAATTTATAATGCAGGATTCTAAACCAAAACCCAGAAATTATATAAGTTAGTAATTTGTAGTGCAGGATTTTATACCAAAAAGCAGAAATTGTGTAGGCAATAATCTTATCTGTTTCAATTCATGTGCCAAAGTTTGAGTGGACACAGATTTTTAAGACAGAAATGAAGACTGAGAAATATTTGTGTGGATATAAGACTTTGAAAGTTGTAGTGTTAAAAATTCCATGTCTGTGGCTATAAAACCTTCTCATTTGTGTATCATAATCTGTTTTTTATTTTGAACTGACTGGATTCATTTCCAGAGTCGCTGGAACTTATAAATTTTCTGTTCTTGCTTTTAATATTCAGATATAGTGTCTCTTGCAATTTTTCTCAGCTCTGTGGTTGCTCATTCAAGGAAGTTTTGTATCTGCTACTAATCTTGGTCCTTCATTCACTTGAAAATGTCTTTGCGTAGACCTCCACTTCCTCGACTTTTGGTGAATAATGCCTCCTGTATGAGAAATGCTCAACAAATTTTGCGCCACGTAAATGTTTCCCTCCATGATGGTGGTGCACTTGTACTAACAGGCACTAATGGCTCTGGTAAATCCACATTCTTGCGCATGCTGGCTGGGTTCTCGAAACCATCAGCTGGCGAGATACTCTGGAATGGTCATGACATAACTGATTCAGGTGTATTTCAACAGTACAAACTTCAACTCAATTGGATGTCTCTTAAGGATGCCATCAAAGAGAAGTTCACGGTCCTTGATAATGTTCAATGGTTTGAAGTTCTTGAAGGCAAGCAAGGAAGGTCTCTGCCAGCTTTGGAGCTTATGGGGCTTGGGAGATTAGTAAACGATAAAGCACGGATGCTTTCTATGGGTCAAAGGAAAAGGGTACAGCTCGCCAGATTGTTAGCAATTGATCGGCCTATTTGGTTGCTCGATGAACCTTCAGTAGCATTGGATGACGAAGGTGTGAAATTGCTCGAGTATATTATTGCAGAGCACAGGAAAAAGGGTGGTATTGTCATTGTTGCCACCCATCTGCCTATTCAGATTGAGGATGCAATGCTTTTAAGGTTGCCACCAAGGTTTCCAAGAAGGATGACTTTAGTAGACATGCTTGATAGAGGCGGTCTCGACTGATCTTTAAGAAGATAATAGTCCTATCTAAAGAAAGCTCTCCAATGAATTCAAAAAGGGAGTACATGATGTTAAAGAAACAGCAAAAGTGTGCGCACACCAAGTTTTCTTCTATTGGACTGAAAGTTTCCAATTCCACTTCTCTTTCGTTCTTGATGAGTGCCAGAATTTCTCTATCTTTACTTTGTTAGTTCCTCCTCATTTTGCACGTCAATTTGCTGTTAAATGTGTGCTGACAACACATGCCCTCAGGCTTTGGTCTAATGGTAAGAGCTGCAACATTGGATGTATGAATTAGACGTTCATCACGAATTTGAATTTTTCGCAGTCAGAAGCCTGGTATGCTGAAGGATAGCGGGGTAAGACCATTATTTATCGAGTTTCGACCCGTTTCAGCTGGCACTCGGGGATTTCTTGTTTGTATAAGAAATGTGTAGATGACACCTTGCATCAGATTATCAGATGTAGTGTTTCTGTTATACAACATACCAAATAACTTAATTGTCTGAATGCTAGATTGAAGCAGAGAATTTTACACATTCAGTACTGATTTGGCTTTTGCAGCAACTTTGGACATTACAACATAAGATAGGTTCAATCTCTGTTTCGTCATCTGACTAAATCATTTGGAAAAATTTCATAAAAATACAAATATGAATTTAAAACACTAAAATGGTGGAATTAGCCCCTTGTTATGGTTAACAAGCTCATATTGTATAAAACTATGTTTGGATGGTTGTTACATATTGGTTTATTATGTTGTTACATAATGTCTTATATTCATAATTTGAATGGTAAATTTATAAAAAATTGTAAGTGATGAGGCTAGAGCTATTTATGAATAAATAGAGTAAATAAATAATAGGGGATAGGACAGAACTATTAAATAATAAGAAAAGACAAAATGAGAAGAAAAAAAATTAAGGTTATGACTCGATTATATCAAATCGGTCATTATACAAAATGATTTTTTGTTATTATCTAATAATGAATTTAAACGATATGATAGAATAACAATCAAAATAAATATTATATTTAGACTAATAATATAATGCAACAAATTATACTTTATTATTTTGGGAAAATTTAGTATCTCGATCAGTTGATGATGTCTCCCATTTTCCTTCCGCTACTTCTACTTTTTCTAAAAGAAGTAAAATATTAGTATTCTTTTAATATATAAAACTTAAAATATTTTTTGTTGATGAAACTATAGAAATACGTGGTAGCGACTCATTACTTTTATTATCATTATTATTATCCATCCCGAAAGTGACGTAGAACTGATTTTTTTAAGCCAAGTTCAATAGATATTAACAGTAATTTTAAGTCAAAAAGAAGAAAATTTTAAAAAAACTTACGTGCCAAAACTCTTTACAAGCATCTTGAGATAGCACGTGGTTGTCATGTGCTTTCTGACAAGCAACAAGCTAAAAAGATCTCTGAGTGGTTCAAAATAGTTTCTTGTGATTTAGTTTATAAATCCTATAATCTGCAGATTTTTTTTGAGTCTTGGGTTCATTGAAAAATGATGAAGAAATCATGGGGTTGTACCATTATCACTCAATTTTCTCTATGTTTATCTCTTTTTCTTGTTCTCAACTTGTGTCAAAATCAGAAGCCAATGATAAGGAATGTAAATGTTAACAACCTTCCCATGGATATGTATTTCATTAGTGTTACAGGGGGTATTAGGACTCTTGAAGAACAGACCCTTCTGCTTAAACAGGTCAGTTTCTCAATCAATCTTGAAAAAAAAACAATTTTTTAGTTTATTTGTGTAAAGGTATGATTTTTATTTGAAATATTCCTTGTTGGGGGCTTGGGGCATGGAATCTTGACTTGAATTTTGGTTTGGTGAAGATTGGAAGTGTTCAAATAAGCTAGTTTCTCAATCAATCTTGGAAAAAAGATATCTTTTGTTATTTGCGTAAAGGAGTGTTTTTTTATTTGAATGTTCTTTGTTGGGATATGTGTTTTGAGCTGAATTTTGGTTTGGTGAAGATTGTAAGTTAGCTTAGTATTTAGTAGTTGAATTTAGCAACTCTGAATTTCTGTTCTTGTGGCATTAGTTGGTTGAGGAAAAGTAGTCAGTTTCAGTATATAATTTGGAGGTATACTCATGCAAGATTTGGATAAGATTTAAAATGATCAGACCATTTGGTAGAAGGTGCAAGGAGCACATGTTGATGATCAAACGAGAGAAGGTCTCTTGAAATGGTTTAACTATGTTATGCATCCACCTCCATTGTGTGGGAAAGTAGGTGTGAAATTATGGCGAGTAAAGGTGTTAACAATAGAGGTCATGGGTTCAATCATTAGAAAAAGCCTCAGGTGGAAATGTAAGGTAAGGCTGCGTACAATGGACCATTGTGGTCGGGCTCTTCCGCGGACCCTGCGCATAGCAGCGGCTTTAGTGCACCGGGCTTGCCTAAAGGTGTTAACAAGGAATGAGTTAGACATGAAGTCACATGGAAGAAAGTAGTATGGAAAGACCTACAATCTCTTGGCGTCCATGTAAACTTAAGAAAAAATGGAAGAAAAAGATCGTATAGTGATACCAAATAACTGGAAATATGTTTTGGACATGTTGGTACTTTTACTTTGGGTCCCATGTTTTTAGGAGTCTTCCAAATCTCTGTATTGTTCTGGTAATTGGTATTGGAACAAATTGAAATTGAAGAAATTGATGCTCTTCTGACAAAGATGTCCGTCATTTCTTTTGCTGTGATGTGCAAATGAAATTGTTGCGCGAGGAGAGCCATCTCCTTTGTATCATGTTTATTTTTGGCTGATTCATTTTTGCTGGAATCTTATATTGAATGAAGGTGGGGAAGGTAGCAAAAAAGTTCAATGCAAGATTCATTATCAACATAAGCGAACTTGGGGAAGATGATCCACTTATGCAAAATGTAAGCCCTCCAATGACTTTATAAGTGCGTAACTCAGTCATTATTGTGAATTTGAGTGCAGTGATGCTATTGTAGGATGTAACATGTCTCTACTTAATGGATTGTGTTCAAATTAGATGATTTACCAAGTTTTCTTGGTCACCTACTTAGCTACCCATGTTTGGTTTTGAGTCAAATTAAGATACCAATAGTGCTAATGACATCTCGTTGCAAAAATTGGGAACTGATTGTATCATTCAGGCTTTGTGCGAGTTTTTAGCCATGCAATTTAAACATTATGTAGCACATTAACTTGTCAACTTTTATTCTTGTGCAAAAGATGTTTGGCTTGTCAACTTGCTACTCCTTCAAGTGGCAAGCCCCCAGTAGTATGTATTACAAAAACATGTTCACAACTTGTCTGATGAAACGGAATCCATCTTAAATTTCCAATGAGGATTCAACGAATGATAATCTGACATCCCCACGGCCCCATCCTTGGCAGGCTACTCGGCATTTTCCTTCCATGAAGATTCCATGGTATGCTCCTCTATGATAAGCAGTTTGTTCTCTTGGGCTAACTTTTTTACTTATACATCTGGATTTCATCATTTGAAATGAATTGTCTTTCCGGTTTCCCTTCAGCCGTCCTCAACTTGTAGGTACTCGACTCAAGCTCTCAGAGGACGAGGGGTGAATCACTACCTTAAGCAATTCAAATTTGCCCATGGAAGCTTAGATATTATATTTGTGGATACAGGGTTATATGATGTAAGTGTCTGTTTATTTATCTGATTAAATCGGCTGTTTACACATGTTATCAAAATGGCGTCACTTCAGCTTTCTGCTCTGATTGTCTCCTAACGTCTTTGTCAGATAAATATTATATTTTTCCATATAATGTTTTACGTGATCTACTTCTGCTAAGTCTGTAGCTTTTGTGTGTTGGCTTTATCTCTGAAGTTCAGAAAATTTATTTCAAAGTCCTTTAGTTACATCAAATATGATTGCATGTCATCTGAAAGTAGTTACTTTTAGCTTCGTTGCCTCTAATCTATCTTCTATCCGACCAGTTTAAGGTTATTATATAATACCTTTTACCGAACTTGGGAGGTTCAACACCAGAAGATCCGATAACTTGTCAAGTTTTAGCTTGTGTTAGATTGACAGTCTTTAAATAATTTGTTACAAAAACAGGAGTTCTCCTCCTATGCCCATTATGGTAGTCGGTAAAGTTCTTTAAGAACTTTCAAATGTCATCTTGACGTTATTTGTCTTTTATATTTGCACTTGGCATAATGCCTACAGCCAAGAACACCTTCATGTTTAATTCTCAGAAGAATAGAGACATTCATAGACGGCTATACTTGAATGAGCGGGAGATGGCATATTATCTATTATATCTTAGCTGTCTCATTGATCGGATTCTGTTTTCAGTCTTCCCATTAGCTGATTACATATCGTGCTTTGTTTCTTTCTTTTGATATTGGAACTTGGTTTACATATCGGATTCTTTTGATAATTTTGACGTTTAACTTTGCTCTTGTTGTTTCTAGGTTGCTTCAAATGGTGCTGGAGAGAGACAATCACAATGGCTGATAGACACACTTAAAATAGTGAAAGCAAATGGTACCTTCAGACTGCTCTATTTTACTCCAAAGAGAAAGTAAGTGACAAGAGCGATATCGTGTCACTAAAGTGATATAGTGTAATTACAGGTGCATTGCTGTCGGATTTCATCCATTGGTAGCTCACGACGAAGATACTTCTCAAACGAAATTAAAACACGAATTCCAATCCTTACCGGACGTATTTCTGAAATACGGGGTGGTAAGTCAAAATTTTGATGCTACATCTCCAATTCTTCTGCAACTTTTGAGGGCAAGGGACCTGAGGTATACCTTAATACCAGATACAGTTTTATCTGCAAAACCAGCTTTAAGGCTTTGGTCTAGTGGTAAGGCCGCAACATATGATGTGTAGATTAGGCGCACGTCACAGGTTGAAATGTTGTTGTAGACAAAAAATTTGATACATAAGTGGAAAAGGATAGACAGACGGGCCTTATCCACCAAGTTTCAAACCGTGTCCCGTTGGTCCTAGAGAATTTCTTGGATATGAAAACCAAGTTTTTTTTACTGACATATGTTGTTCTTGTTTAGGATGCATTTATAAGTGGGCAGAATTGTGTTGACAATGTTGAGGAAGGACCTATTGTACAATCCAAAAGTGGAACTGCCAGATATAAAGGACCTTTGCTGACTAAAGTGAATCAGAAGTTGCCTTACTCTATGTGAGTGTCTTAGTGTTCAGTAGACTATTGAAACTCGAGCCATATTGCTTGGAACCTCCAAAAATGCTACCGCACTTGTGTCAGATCCTTCAAAATTGAATTACTCTTGGAGGATCTGACACTCCCGACAACATTTTTGGAGGACCTGACCAATATAAGGAAGAGCTCTATCCACAACTTACCAACTATTATTGTATAACTTTTTCACTTCATTTGGATTTTTCTAGGGAAAAAGTAAATGGATTCCTCCTTCACAGAGTCAGTGCTCTAGAGATTGTGAGTATAAAAAATCTTTGTTTAATATTTTGCACAAGCCCCTTTATATATTCTTGATGTTTTAACAATTAGTATTTCTTGCAGGTATCCTACTTAGTCACCTTGGAAGGTGATGTTGTGCAGAAATTTTTTCTCCATCAAAGAGGCAAAGATATTATGTAGATGTTTCTAAAAGCTTCAAACATCATTTAGGGGGTGGTTTGTGGGGTGGGGGGCGCATTTCTTTTGATAATCTTTTTTCGTTTACTTATCGTCATGGAAAAGAATGAAGAAGATTATATCCAATATTGGTGATGAATTGCCATTCTTTGTTTTTCCTTTTTCCCTGTTAAAAGAATGTCACCTGTTATAATTAGATATAATTTAATTTTAGAATTACTCTTTCATACTTATAAAATGAACTTTATCGACAAGTATCTAAGAATTATTTTAGACGATAAATTTTACTTTCTTTTAAAGATAAAACATTGTACCAAGTCAAAAAAGTGTTACATGAACTGAGAATGGAGAGAGAGTAGAGACATAGGCTTTATATGATGAGAATCTGAATTGATCAAATTCTAATATGGATACCAACGAAATCGCACACACAAAAAAAGTGTAAGAAGCTGATCATACTTTCCCTAAAATATAATAGTCAATCAAATTGTATTATTCTACTTATATAGGCCAAAATACCCTTCCATTTTGACATACACAAAGGTTAAATGAGTCTAACTAGGGGTGTGCATCACTCGGTTTGGTTCGATTTTTTGTATTATCGATTTTTGATTTTTAAATATATTAAACCAGTAATAAATCAATAAGATTTTTTTAATCGATTTTTGATCCTTAACTATTCGATTTTCGATTTACTCAATAAGGCAATACTCGTAAGATAAATATATGACTTCTCCATCAATTTGATGCAATACGATGAGATACAATTAAAAAAAGACAAATCAACCGAGCACCTATGACCTAACTTAATAATATACGATATTTGACGTCATATTCTAATTTACTTTTCGACGAAAGTGTTATAAATTGAAAACTAAGCATATATATGACTTACGAGTATCGATTTAGTATTACGTGATGTTAAATTATTAACATTTCATAAATAGGAATAAAGTAGTAAATTATTATAGTGTTAATAAATTATCCGTTTACCCAATATTGAAAATCACAATCAAACCAACCTAGTAATTTTTTTATAAAATTATTAAAAATTCATTAACCAAATAACTCAATAATAAATGAATAACATTTTTTTCAATTCTTTTTATCATCAATTCGATTTTTGCACATAAAATAACATAAAATAAGTATTCACAAGTGGGCAAAAATAGAAACATTGCAGCTTTAACATACTGACTTCCATTGATGAACAAGCAGCAAAAAGCTAATGCTCAGAAAGAAGAGAAGATGAAGATGAATACAGAGGAGGAATTTTTCTAAGGGCGGTTTACCTTTCTCTGCTTCTCCAATGATTTCTCACATGAAAGAAAAAATCAAACAACCCTTGGAGATATTGACAAAATTGTTTCCTATATGTATGTATTTGAGCTCAATTCATCTTCACAAAGAAGAGAATTCGAGAAAAAGAGGATTTTGAGGCTGTAGTTGATACTTGGCAAGAGAAATTAAGAGACCCGTATCTTGGTGGCGACCCGGAACGCAACCCGAGGTTAGCAGCCCTGGCGATCTCTTTATTTCTCTTGTGTTTTTTTTAATCTACAGATCTCAGCTTCAATTTTACTCATGGAGCTTGTATTGTGTTGTGATTCTAGAGGGGTTTGTTTGGTATGAACAAAAATGAAATCTTTTTGTGGTGAATTTCATCAGTGTTTGGTTGCTAATGTAGCCCTCTGAGAAGAGGAAAGTTGGGATTTTTTTGTTTTTGGTGAAAACTAAGGGCCTGTTTGAACATGCATTATGGAATCATGAGGTTAATAGAGAGAAGGAATGATTTTTTTGGTAAGGGTGGTTGCCCCTCTCTACTGTGCCCATGATTTCTTTATAGCAACTAAAGCAACAGCCCTTGTTAATGAGATACTCATACAAACAACAGCTCCATCTCTGTGTGTGTGTGTGTGTGTGTATTCCTTTTCCCCCTTTGGGCGTAATTGTGCAAAATAGGCTGTGATGAGGACAATGATTTACTTTTGGGCTAATACAATGGGGCATTGAGGATAGTCTGACCCCTATCTTGGCTTGGCAAATCCCAGGATGGCCTGCAACTTAGGCTCACTCTTTTCCATGCAACTGGTGATTTTGCAGCCATGGGGGGGGGGGTTGCCTTCTCTTTGTCCGAGCAAAAGTACAGTATCTGAGCCTCAAAGTTATGTAAATCGAACTGGGGAAAGTTTGATCCAATTAGAATGATGTACATTATAACAAAAAGCTGGGTACTTTATCTGCTTGTTAGATATAAGCATATGATATGAGAGAGAAATTATTTTTTTGATAAAGGTAAAGTTGTATTCTTCAGCAATGAGGGAATGCTGGCAACCAACAAAAAGCTCTTTGTTCAACAAAGGCCATCGATATTCCCTTTTACTTAAGAATTGCTGCTACTAAGCTTACAAGTAGGAAAAAAAAATCCAAGATCTGTCCAGCATCCTCTATACCCTCCTCTTTACACTTAAAAAAAAGTCTTCATACAAAGCCATTTAGTCTTTTGTACTGATTCTGCCGTGTTATCCATGCACCTCTTGTTTCTTTCTCTCCAGATAGTCCACCATATACAAGAAGTATCATACTCCACCATTTCTTCTGACTTTTACTCCCCCTCTCCTCACCCAGCAACTAAGAAGGTCAGTTGTGTGTTCTGGCATTGTCCAACTTGTATTTGTTCTTCTTAG
>JAOTQR010000011.1:3463223-3474850 GCA_025774065.1 Solanum ossicruentum
TTTTGAGACGAGGGTTTCCAGGAAACAACCTCTCTACTTTTATGGTAGTGGTAAGGTCTGCGTACATTCTACCCTCCTCAGACCCTACTTGTGGAATTATACTGGGTATGTTGTTCTTGTACATCTGAAAAATAAATTAATCAGATATACCAAACAAATAAAAGGAGATTTAGCTCTAAAATGATGTACCATTCTTTCTTCGATTAAGTATGTTCAACACTTTGATTTTGATGACTTGCCTCAAATGATCCAATCTTCAACCTGTCATAAATAACAAAACATAAATAACAAAAAGTATATCCCTTTAAATTAAAATATTGATTTGTTGAATTATTTATGAAATTTGTGCTCTTGTAGTTTAGACATACCATTGTGTCCATTGTCACTATCCATAGCAATAGGCACTTCTTCCCTATGAAGATTGGACTTTGTTTAGGTATAATAACATACTCAGTAAAATTCCACAAGTGTAGTGTGAGAAAGATAGAATATACGCAGACCTTATCATTACCATAGAAGTAGAATGACTTTGTTTAGATATTGTTTAGAATTATTAATGAGTGATTTAGAGCTAGTGATATGTGATTTCTCTAAAACCTAACATATCAAATGTTAGAGAAATTATGAACATATTCTTTTCATAAGTAATTATCAAAATACTATATCGAAATTTATCAAATTAAAATTTAATTTTTCAAACCAAATTTATATCGGATATCTGCTTTCAGTTATCAATCACCAAATTAACAAAACTTCTTTTGAAAATACTGAATTGCCAAACCTAAGTCTAGTTAAACCCATGAATTGGATTAAAATCTAAAAATCGTTCAATAATTAATATGAATTTTGATACTTTTTTATAAAAAGATGCATTAATCGATTATTTATTTTATAAAACGTACGTGAAATTCAACAATGATTATCCGATGTACTGTTTACTACAAGTGTAAGGCAAGAACCTCTTCAGTGCGGGCTTGATAATATTCGCATCGAAGCCATTTCGAATATTTGTTTTCAACTCTCAAGATTTTTAAAAAATTAATAAAAGAGTAAAATTTTTACAATTATTATTATTGAAATGTTTGTTTTATATGGAGAAGTATACTTGGTAAGTGGTACATAGATCTCCAACATAATACTTTGAGCAATATATATATCTCATGAAAATAAACCTAATTAAGTATGTTCCGCTTCAATATACAACAATAACATTACTCCAATGCCTCAAAGGCTCCCGCCCATTGCCGAGTAAGGGGGGTCGGATGTACGCAGCCTGACCCCTATGTTTAAAAACATAGTGCGACTGTTTCCGAATGACCCCATGATGAGTGTCGAAAGTTGCATTGACTAACTGCTACTTCACAATTGAAAGAAGCGCAGAAAGTTTAAAGAGTCATTTTGTTTTATTCCATCATACCTCAAAGCCAAAAAATAGTGAATCTTTGACTCCATCCGAGATTGATAAAAAGTGTTCCGCTTCAATATATAACAAGAATATATATATATATATATATATCATGAAAATAAACCTAATTAAGTATGTTTCGCTTCAATATATAATAAGAATTATTGAAGTAACTGGATATCATATATAATACGAAAATTAAATATAATTTTAGGTTACATTTTATCACTTATTAACTTGCTATCAAGTATAAAAAAATGTAGTATTTCTATAATTCTTCCCAGATAAAATCCCACTCTACCTATCAGAATTAACTTGCATTTTGTTTTGCTAGAACTCTTTCACCTCGATCGTATGTTTAAGTATTTTTATTGTTTTTTTTATAGTAGAAAAGGTTATAAGACACTTTAATTTTGTCAAACTATCGAATATAATTTTATAATAAGAATTTAAGAAAATTGAAGTTATGTATATTACTTTTTTCTCTTTATTCAAAACCAACGCGGTCTGAATTTGATACTTGAAACCATCCTTTGTGCTGATACTTGAAACCATCCTTTGTGCTTCTTCAATAACATTACAACAACAACAACATACCCAGTGATATCCCATAAGTGGGGTCTGGGGAGGGTAAATTGTACGCACACCTTACAGTTACCTCATAGAAGTAGAGAGGTTGTTTCCTAAAATCCTCAGCTCAAAATCCAGAAGCAGAAAAACCAGATATGATAAAAAGAACAGGTGCGACTAGTGACAGTAATAAACTATATTAAAACTAACACATATACGCCAGATAATGAAAAGAAAAAGGACTGAAAGTAGTAAAAATGATCAAATATACAATTATTCATTAAATACTTTTGAACAATATTCAATATTGTTCAAGATGATATAATAGAATGAGATTTATATGTTTTTGGCATCGAGGCTTTAGTAGAATGCACCTAATAAAAATATTCTCATATACCATTCTTTTTTCATGGGTATATTTATCACTTTTATTATCAGAAATATCCTCAAAATATCCAATAGCAAATGATCTTCTTCTTATTATAGTATATTCTTTAATAAATATATTCTTATTAAAGTATATATTTATTTAATAGTTGGTGATATTTGTATTCTTATATTTAATTATATCATTGAACAGGAAAACTTACATAAGTATATATTTCGTTACCACTACTGTACATATAATAATACGAATAAAGAAATATGTGAAAATATAGATATACTTGAAAATTAAATCATAAGGCAAAACACACTTTAAGCTCCCAAACCCTGAAAACTTTATTTTTAATATGTAAATAATTATTTATAGTTAATAATTTTGTGTGCAAAGAGCCAATATCTTATTATATAACACTTGAAACAGGTTCTTTCAAGTCAATAAAATATCAATTATTTGTTGTAATATAATACATTGGTTCTTGTTCTCAGGAATCTTATTAGTTAACGATGAATTTAAAGTAGTTTAATTACTATCATTTAACTAAAAGGTTAAAATTTTGAAAAGAAAATTGACCTTTCTCTTCTCCGGAGACCGAACAAAGGGAACCCTGGCTTCACTTGTCGTAGTAAGACCGCCCCTATACTGTCTGTGTCTATCTCTTGTCAAGTATACTCCCCAGACATAAAACTACATCCAGGGTGTGGGACTGAGCCTTCTTAATGAGAAAGAAGAAAAGTGTCCTTCTCCTATAGTTTTGGAAACCAATGAACGAGGACTCTCCCGTCGATACGAACTCCGAAGCAAAAGCATAGGCTTCAGACGTTTCTAGGGCTTGAATAAAATGCAAGGGACGTGTACTTTTTACTTATTAGTCTCGTTATAACCGTCTGGGTCTAGAACCTTTCTAGACCCGCCTGTCGGCCCTAAATCTATCTTACTCTTCCTTGGTCTCTTCCACGGTTTGGTGAATATGAAATAGAATGAATTCAAGGACAAAGTCGTTGGTATACTGTGATCCAGACCCTGGAAGAATCAGACATGAATCAAAAAGAGTAACTTTCCTCATAGGAGAAAGGGTGCGCGCTAAAGCTAGAGCAGCTCTTTTTGCGCGATATAGGTGATCATTTGCTATTGGATATTTTGAAGACTTTTCTGATAATAAAAGTGATAAATATACCCACGAAAAAGAATGGTATATACAGAATATTTTTATTAGGTGCATTCTACTAAGGACTGATGCCAAAAACATAAATCTCATTTTATTATATCATCTTGAACAATCTTGAACATTGTTCAAAAGTATTTAATGAATAATTGTATATTTAATACTCATATTGGAGTTTGATTAATTAGGATTCACATAAAATAGGACTCCATTCAGGAGTAGCACTCCCTGTCAAGAATTTTTTTATACTGGGAGTTTCAACTCGAAACCTCTGATTAATAGAAAAATTAGCTCCATCTGCTGCATCATTTTTTATAATGTACTATTTATTTTATTTGTTGTTTAATGGAACCTGCATTATTTTTCAGCAAAGCAATGCACGTATAAGCAATTATTTATTTAGCATAATGCATAGAATAGATATTGTAAGATGACTTTAACTGACAAATGACGACCTAACATCTAGACACATTGTATTAAATGAACACTGTAAATTTAGAAGATGATCATCTAAATCTAATAATTGTTATCCAGCATTATGTGTCCATGAGATACAGTGAGAACGAGCTAGAAATGTTTTAATGTGAATTCAAAAAGTTGAAGTGAATAGTTAATCAATTGAGGCTAAGGTAATGTGTCTATCTTATGGCGATCTGATAATAGATTTTTTGGGTGATCTGATAACTATTACGCATTTCCATCAATCTTGAATGGAGCCAAAGATTCACTATTTTTTGACTTCGAGGTATGATGGAATAAAGCAAAATGACTCTTTAAACTGTCTGCGCTTCTTTCATTTGTGAAGTAGTAGTTAATCAATGCAATTTTCGACGCTCATCATCGGTCATCTGAAAACAATCGCTCTATATTTTTAAATATAGGGGTCAGGCTACGTACATCCGACACCCCCTTACCCCGCAATGGGCGGGAGCCTTTAAGGCACTGGGGTAATGTTGTTTGTTGATAATTATTACGCCAACATTATGCGTCAGCGAGTTCAGCATAATCTTATTATATTTCAAACAAATAATTCAATTGAACTCACAGAGCCAGCCCTTAAAAAGCAACAAGTAACTAACATTCAAGCGTTTTCAACGATCAATAGCAAAGCTCCCTAGCTGGAAATGAACAATGAAAAAGAAAGCATAGTATGCATGTACTGTTGGAAACTGCTAAATGAGCAAATAAACTTTTCCTATGTCCCTAGATCCTCTCTTCCTAACTTGCTAGTTACAAAAACTCATAAATCTGAACCAAGAGAATAAGCATCATATCCAAAGTCGCCTGCTTCTAGCATAGCTCCATCTTGCTCCTGCGATTTTTCAAAATCAAATCGTTCAGAATGATGGCACGCCAAAGCAATACCATTATGTTATGTAGCAATAGACGCTATGTTGCTCAAACCCTTCGAAAATGTATTCCAAAAGTGTACTTCTAAGATACGACACAGCTGCGACAACATTTTTTGAGAGCCTGAGCAACATAGTTAGACAACATCAAACAGAGTTGATTTCTCAGTTGAGAGTTGAGTGACCATCTGAGAAATCAACCCGCAACAAACTGATAATGACGATTAATCAATCTTTGAGAAGAAATAACCGAGGGTATTCAAATCCACGCTTGTAAAAGGGTACTAACCAAGAAGTTGCATCTAAAATAGAATTATTCAACTGAAAAGAGATACATAAAACAATGAGCGTAAAAGATGAAGGCATCAGTAGATGCATTAGGTGTGAATATTGATCGATTTATACAAACTAAAGCCCCATTTGATGTCAATATTTGCACAAAGAAACATTGGTATCAGATCTTCCTGTTACGCATTTTCATCTTCTTTTAGTAATAACATATTTCATCAGTAGACCATAGAAAATATTTCTCAGACAGGAACAGTGAAGCTGGAAAAAATAATTCCGTTGAGTGGAAAAGCTTCCTTCTTGCCTCATGAAAGCAGAAATTGCCTCTAGAGCACACCCTAGAAGGCAGAGATCAAACTGCTAGTAGCTCGTTAAGTTGCTTTTCATTATTAAATCTCTATTTTATGGAGAACTCCTATAAGTTGACGCAATAATATGCAATGACAATAAAGATCACTACTTTGCATCCACGACATTAAAATTCCTCGAGTGATTAACTAACCCTGGCAATAAAAGGTGCTCCAAGTCCAAGTTGCCACAGTAGAAGACAACTGGAAACGCAATTCAATTGCTTTTCTACTACTCTTTTGTGATGCTGGTAGAGTGTGCAGGGTGGTTTGTGACCCTCTATAGATCTCTCTCGGTGTTGGTTACAAGGTAATACAGGTATAACTTAACTCACTCTCAATGTCATATAAACAGATTTATGTACACTAAAAGACCACCAATTTAAGAGTCAGGTCATCACACATTAGACCGCGGACTCAGGTCATGTACTGAGATTCAACTATTTATTCAAAAACAGCAGTACCCCCAGCTAACATTCGTATGTGGTGCTCAAGATTACCATCCAGGTCTCAAAAACTCTTCTTTTTATATTTTAAAAAAAAACGTGTGGTGTCTAGGTCAGCTTGCACATACCTCATTTGAATCTATGACTAAATTTCAGAATAAAAAATTTGATCACTTCAAAAATAAGACAAAGACCAAAAGAGGTTTGCTTACCCGTTTCATTGCACTGATTAGATCATCAAGGGAGCCATAGCCCTGAGGAAGCAGACCAACTTGTTGCTTTGTAGTCGGGAAGAGGTAGTCTTCATTTGTCCTTGTCCTCGAGTCATGAGTTAATCTTTCACTCTCACTATGGTGTATGTGAGTTGAAGAACCTCCATTTGATCTGCCAGTCAAAGACATCTCCACGCTTCTGCAGAACATATCATTGTTTTGGTCCATAGGATGGGTTAAAGAGGCCATTCCACTATTGCTAGAAACTTGAGAGCTCACATTGCCAAACATATTGTTTGAGTTGTGGGAATAATGTTGGTTCTGATCTGGCCATTGTTGGCAGGTTGTTTGGTTCATAATCTGAGCATCACCCCCTAAATTTTCACGGCATTGTGTTTCTCCACTTGAAGCCTCAAAAGGTAGGGAAACTATGGTGGAGGTTGAAAAATCAACAGGGTTGTCCTGCAAATGAGAGCCAGTTGAAGTATCATTGCCTCGAACTCTGTCTTGAGGCAAATGGCTGTTGCTGAAAGGTTCAGTCAACGGAAAGGAGCTTGACTGGAACTTCAGTGGCTGAATAGTAGTTTGCCAATTCTCATTATATCTATCATGGTCCAGAAAATTGGAAGAACCGGTTACACCAGTATTAAAGGCCTCGGAGCTAAAAGACGCTATGTTGAGAGAAGTCTGATTTCCAAATCCCACACCCGTCAGTGGTTGCTGGGAGTTCATCGGAAGCAAAATAGGATTGTTTGAGACATTGGGCATAGAGCTGTTCGTGCTACCAATCAACCCAGAGTTCGCGAATGTACTGGCTGCTGTGTGCAATCCTGACTCATTCAAGGGATTCAACTCTCCCATGCGTGTGGCACACTTACTCTGCTGCAATTGATCAAACTCCAATGACGCAGGAATCCCTTGGAACAAATTAGCATTCTGGCTTGCAGGTGGAACATTTGGATTCAATTTCATCAAGGCATTGATGGAGTTGTTGCTCAAATTTTGACCATGATTAGGTTGGAGAATAGGTGATGATGCTAGATTGCGAAGACTTACACCAGCAGGGCTATTTAGTCTGCCAAGCATGCCTCCTGATGCATAGGATGATGATAAGCTAGCCTGACCGAACCTTCCTGATCCAGCCAATGTTCGAAAACCACCAAGCCCGTCCAGCGAACTCATTCGCATGTACGCAGAATCTTTAGCCCCTAATGCAGCAGCAACCATGCTGGCTTGCTGGGCATCTTGCGAGTTGATCCTTTTCAAGAAGAGCCTATACTTCTGGACACAGAAAGAAGATGAGTTAAAACTTTATACTGTTGTGTTTCTACTAAAAATTAAGGACACGAAGCACAGACAACTCTTGGAACACCTTTGTAGCATCAACAATAAACCTAGTGTAATCCCACAAATGGAGTCTGGGGAGGTAGAGTGTATGCAGACTTTACCCCTACCTTGGGAGGTAGAAAGGAGACTTTACAGTTACCTTGGGAGGTAGAAAGGAGACTTTACAGTTACCTTGGGAGGTAGAGAGATTGTTTCCGATAGACCCATGGCTCGAAAAAAAGCATATCAAAACAGATTTGGACCAGTTTTGTATTTGTTAAGACAACATTGGAGGAAATAATCTAGCTTAAGATATTGTTTTGTTTTCCTTAATTATATTTCCACATGCATATTAAAATACAAAATGTTCGCACAAGCTAAATAACATTTGTGAAACATAGCAAGAATTTTTTCCCCAAGATTTAGCAACGGTGTATGATTATTGCTATTCTTCATACATGCTTTTAACATTCACCTCATTTATTTTCACATCTCAAAAAAAGCCTAGCCAGAAACCCCAAATTCTGTAAAAGTATAAAGAAACGGGACTCAAATGCTAACATAAGGAATTATAAAGAACAAAGAGATTAATGCCTGGAGGTGGCTAGCCACATTCTCTCTCGTAAGTCCTTCTACATTCATCAGATCAAGAATCCTCTTAGGAACAGCTTCTGCATCAGAAAAATGATCAAGACAATAGTCCATTAATATGGGAATATGCTTTAAAAAATAGACGAAGATTACCACATTAATGCTGAAGAACTCACTTTCAAGGCCCAACTGATGAACTGCAGTAACAAATTTCTTGTGAAGCTCTATAGACCAAACAACACGAGGTTTCTTCGGAGTTGCTGGATCTTCATTGTCATTTCCATTTTCATCGCTTTCATATTCTTCATCCTTCCTTTTCTTGTTAACCTTCCTGTTTTGATCTGCATTACCTGAAAGCTGTGATCCTCTCTCACCTTCTCCACCTCCCTGGTGGGCCTTGTCTTGATCATTAGATTTGTGGTTCTTAGGCTCGACTTTCTTTCTCCTTATCACATGTTGCCATATATTCTTCAGCTCCTCAAGCCGGACAGGTTTCACCAAATAGTCACAAGCACCGTGAGTTATTCCCTTCATTACAAGTTTGCTATCACTGTTTGCTGACAACACTGAACAAGAAAAGGTCAATGGTCAAGAAACGAACTTTAACGGATTAATTTGATATAAGTAAATTAAAAGATATTCAATTATTGATGAAGAACATTTTATCTAAAGGCAGCCAAGGGAAAAGAACCTCAATGACAGATATATAATTAAGATAATTAAGGTATTTATACTTATGACGGGAAGATCCATCTCGAGCCCAACAAGCTCCAGAAGTTTGAAGCCATCCATATCAGGCATATGGACATCACTGATCACCAAGTCAAATCTATATTTGTTTTCTCTCAACATCTTCAACGCTGTTCTTGCCTGACTCGTCGTAGTTACTGTGAAACAACAGACCATATTCATTAGAGTCAGGTGGCAGGAATGAACCATAAATGAAGGAAATCGTGTAAGGATTTTAAATTCTCCCCATTACACATAGTTGAACTCCAAAGTTAACACGAATAACGACCACAACTATGCCTCAGTCCCAAACAAGTGGGAGTTGGCTATATGAATCTCACGTATTCATTTAAGTTCACATCATTATCATCATACTAATTATATAGAACTAAAAAATAAGTTTACATATGCATACAGACAAACACCCCCGAAAGCTGTCATAAACATTTCAGAGAAAACTAGGCTTCAAACCAGACTATCCAAAATGAGAGTACAAAATAGAGAATTTGGACTTGATTATCACTCCACAGTTAAGTTGCACAAAACAACAACTGTGCTTCAATCCCAAATAAGTTCGAGTAGGCCATCCACTCAAGCTCAACCACACAGTCAAAGTTGAAAAGGCCAAAATCAAATCAAATCAAAAGAACTTCAACATTCCTTTTGTTTATTTGTGACTTCCATTGTTGTAAAGAACAAAAGGTCTTTAACAAACAGTCTTTCTACCTCCACGAGGTAGGAGTAAGGTCTTTGTACACTCTAACAACCCTCCCAGACCCCACTTGTCGGATTACACAGCATATGTTGCTGTTGTTCTTGACTGTCATTGTTGAAAATCAACAATCCAATTTAAAGGAAACATGAACCACGCATGAAGAGAACAGCAAAATCAACAGCAATTCAGAAACGTGAAAATTTTTGGAACTATGAAAAACAATTAAAAGCCTTTTCCTGGGAGTTGAGATCAAAACTGCTCCTTTCTGAAGTCTGAATCAGAACAAAGTACTGATTTTTCAGAATGGAACAGAAAACAACTTCGCAAACAGCAGAAATTACAAATAGCATCAAACTGAATCATTCAAACATACCAACTACTCCAAATTGATAAACACAAAAAATATTAAATCTTTAAGCAAAAACATAAAAAAGCAGAAATACCATGATACTGGCATTTCCTAAGCAGTCCATCCAACAACTTCAAACAGATTGGGTCATCATCAACAGCAAGAACCCTCATACCAACTGGGAAATCATCAAAGCTTTCCCTTTCACCACTCATGTTTCCTCTAATTTCCTCCACAGTCATTTCAAGAACCACAGATTAAACAACCCCACAAGAGAAAAAAGACCACACAAACAGAATCTGAAGAAAAAGATTACAGCTTTAGCACAAAATCACAAAAGGGTCACTTTTCAAGAATCTTTATGAGAACCCCAGAAAAGAGAACACACTCTGAAGATGAAGAAGAAGAAAATAAAAAAGAGATCTTTATTAGAGAGAGAGGGAAAACAAAAACCAAGATTGGAACTTGGAGTTATAGTAACTAATGATGGTGATTGGCCAGAACAAAGTGAATGGTTTTCAACTCAACAAAACACCAAATCATAGAAGTTCTTTTTTTAGTCACCAAGCACAACCCCACCCCTTTTAACTCTTATTCACCATCAAGACCTCAACTTTTTCTCTGTGTTTTGTCTTTTGCTTTTTTCCTACTCACCCCCTTTCACTCTCCTCTTATCACAAAAAGACATTGGTCATAATAAAAAAATGATTTTTTTTCCATTTTGGCTTATTGTTATATATGGACATAAAGCTTATAATGTTTTATGCAATTGCCAGTTGAGTGGATATATATTATTATTATAGTCTTATGTGAAGCTTTTTTTCAACTTTACTCTCTTTTTAACTCAAATATAGGAACCAGAAGCATGCTTATTTGGAACTGAGCTTTTTGTAGACTTTTTAGAAATTATCACATGTGGCTCATCTCCATGTACATTATTCACATTTCAAGAAATCTTGACCTTCCATTTTGATATTCATGATGCAAACTGGTGTTGTGTATCGGTGGATTAGGTTGGAGTGAATGGTTAACTTTATATTTCGACATGTTAAAATGCTATATAATCATTAAGATATTTATTTATTGATTGTTAATGAGCTTGGAACGAGCATGAAGAGCTTTTGAGTTATTTTGAATGATCGATCGCTCAAGATTTTTAATCTTTATCCGTGTCTGCTAAAAAAATGGATCACTTCTTATAAACTCGTTGAGAATGATTTTATAGACTGTTTGAGAATGATTCTGATCTAGTTAATGACCTATTAGAAGTAAAGGGCACATTTATCAACTATTGATCATTGTCTATTTAATTATCAATTTAAATATTGAGATTTAATTTTGAAAAATCGCTGGAAAATCACTTTGAAACAACACGACAAACCAAATGAACTATGTACATGAGTTAACCTATTTGCATCTTACTGAAAAGCAGTCGTTGATATCTTGTAGAATTATCGAGAGTTCAGCAAAAGCAAAAGAACGAAATTAAATCTTAAGTTATATACCAAATCGAATAATATAATTTCTTGATTTGCTATCTAGTTATCGACTAACCTGTTAAGAAGAAATCTTAAACCGTTAAAAATCGATAATTCGATATGAAATTAAATCCTAAGTATGACTTTTTATACCAAATAATATAATATAATATAATTTTCTAATTTACTACTCCCTCTGTCTCAATATAACTGAATTTTTAGAGTATTTTTTAGTGTTCAAAATATTTGAATTGTTCAAACTTCAAGGTAGATGT
>JAOTQR010000011.1:3502858-3524237 GCA_025774065.1 Solanum ossicruentum
AATTTGGACAATTTTTCTTGGGTATTAGACCATGGATTGTGGCGTTGTCGGGTGCTCCAGCGCTACTTTTCTAAAAAATCATACGAGTGTGTCCCTAACGAGCCCGTTAAGAGTCCCAGGTGGGCCGATGACACCAGAGAACTCCTGATAGGACTTTATGGGCCAAGGAGCAAGAAATAGTCAATTTAGATAGTTTTTCATGGTTGTTAGCCCACAAATTATGGCGTTGCCAGGGGCTTCGGTGCAGCATTCTCAAAAAATCATATAAGTGGGTCTATAACAATCTCGCCAAGAGTCCCAGGTGGGCTGGCTGCACTAGAGGACGCCTGATAGGATTTTATAGGCCAAGGAATAGGATACCAATGATTTGGGCAGTTTTTCGTGGATGTAAGCCCACGGATTGTGGCGTTGTCGGGGCCTTTGGCGTAAGGTAATATGAGTGGGTTCGTAACAAGCTCGCTAAGAGTCCCAGATGGTTAATGAAATTTCAAAGAAGCCCATGTTCAGTCAGCACCGGAGGACGCCTGAGGATTTTATGGGCCAAGGAACAGGAAACAGGCGATTTGGGCAGTTTTTCGTGGGTGTTAGCCCATGATTTATGGCATACCAGATGATTCGTTGTAACTTTCCCGAAAATCATACGACTAGGTCCGTAACGAGCCCGCCAAGAGTCCCATATGGGCCAGTGGCCCCAGAGGACGCCTGGTAAGATTTTAAGAGGCCCAGGTGGCCCGGCGGAGTTGGCAGAGACCTTGTAGGATTTTATGGGCCAAGGAACTAGAAACGAGCGATTTCAGTAGTTTTTGTGGGAGTTAGCACACGAATTCTGGGTTGCATGGGGCTCTGGCGCAAGATCCTCGAAAAATCATCCGCAATGAGCCCAACAAGAGGCCCAAGTAGCCCGGCAGCGTTGGCGGAGGCCTGGTAGGATTTTATGGGCCGATGAACAGGAAACAGGCAATTTCGACAGTTTTCTGTGGATGTTAGCCCACGGATTCTCGGGATGCATGGGTCTCCGACGCAAGATTGTGGCAGAGGAAACTATTGATTTGAGTTATTTTCGTGGGTGTTAGCCCACGGATTGTGGGGCTGTCCTGGGCTCCAACGCAACTTTCTTGAAAATTCATACGAGTGGGTCTATAACGATCCTTCCAAGAGTCTCATGTTAATGTGGCATATTATATGGCAAGGTTTTCTCCAATAAAAGAGAGTGTATTACACACATCACCGAGGTGTGTTTCTCAAACTAATAAGTGATAGTTTAGGTATGAAACACACACGATATAAAACTTTTTTTAAAAAAGAATAGTTTAGGTGTGTTTTTTATACTTATCTCAAAAATTTCATTATTTAACAATTTACTCATAAATCACATTTATGGAGTACGATTTTCTTCAACTAAACAACTAATGTTCATCTGCGTTATGTGGGAAGACAATTTTTTTGACCAATTCATCAAAATAAGAGCATACTTCAACAGCATCAACTTTAACACATACTCAATTGTCATTGAAAAGAAACTCACTCTTTGTTATTATATTGTGTTTTCCTAATTAGAAATTTAGTGTTTGTTGAGCTTCTTTTCACATATTCATTAATTGATATTTACATAAAAGCAATTCAATGACACTCCTTAACTTCTAGCTATGAAGAGTTTGGCAAATGACTATGAAACGTCCAATTGTAAATTAAAGAAATAATTTATATAATATACTGAGCTCATGCAATTCACATAAGATGAAAGGTCTTAGGTTGTGATTAATTTTTTTTTATTCAGCTTCTACTGTAGTCCTCGGAAACAGTCTCGCTACTTCTATGAAGTAGCAGCAAGGTCTGCGTACAATTTATCCTCCTCAGACCCCACTTGTGAGAGTTCACTGGGTTGTTGTTGTAGCTTCTAGTGTAGTCAAAATTATTCATAGTATTTAATAGCTTTTAAAGATTATAGTCTTGAATGTTAAAAAAATCAATGGTCAAACGTATATAATCACCACCAGCAGCCCAAAAGCCTACTACCATTTCAATGGATATATATATTTCTGTGTGTATTAATGTTATTAAAAGTAAGATGGTCAAAAGTATATTATTATTGTTAATTTTTTGACTTTAACATTTTCACTTTTAGTATTAGAATAATATGATATGATTATTGTTTAGTATTTTATTGATTAGATGTCTTTTTTTTAAAAAAAAAAATTTAGTAAAGGAGTAAAATGATAATTTAAGTTTATACTTTAAAGTTTTCAACTTTTAGTAATGTATGATATGATATAATATGATGAATATGATAGGATGATATATGAAATGATATGATGACGATCAAGGAATAATACAAGCCGCATGAAACCTTTGACAACAAGCAGAAAGTATCAGTTCATGCTTTTTTAATTTCAATATGATTTGTATGATTAGAAAAACACTTCAATATGATTTGTATGATTAAAAAGAAATGTGGCACCTGCAAAATTGCAAAAAAAAAAAAATAAAAAAATCCACAAGACATATGTAGACAGATTTAACATCTATTATTTTATGCATAAAAGAATATTAAAAAAAAAACTCATAATTGAATTAAATGATAAGAATTTTTGCCTTGTGGCAAGGTTTTATAATTTTAATTCTTGATTTATAAACTTGTTATGTCGGAGCTTACGAAGAACATGTCCTAATTATGTCCTTTTCAGCATTACGAATTAATTATAAAATTGATTTGCCGAAAACATAAAATAAATTATAATGTTTTCAAACATGAAAATTTTATTCAATATCACTAGACTGAAAATCTCGAAAATATGAATGTGTGCTTTTATGAACCAAATTACAAAAATAACAAGAAAAATGGTCGCTGAAATAAAGAAGTAATCAATAACTGAAAGATCTGTTTTTTTTTTTAATTGCTTGTGATGAGCAATCAAGGATTTATGCATATCTATAGTTTGAGTTATTCATTTTTGAAACCTTGTAGGAATAGGATTTATGCATATTTGTAGTTTGAATTATTAATTAATTTTAGAAACCTTATAGGATTAGGACTTAATTATTTTTGGAATAATATCTTAAATGTTAATGTGTGTGGGGTTTAAATTTTAGAAACCTCTTAGGAGTAGGATTAACCCATCAAGGAAGGAAATACGTGTCTTAATTAAATACCAAATTATTTTGAGTTTGCTGTAAATGCAAGTAAGCTTTTACCAATTGTCATGTAGAATAAACTATTTTTCTTTTTAATTTAAAAGGCATAAACAGTTAATCCCAGTGAGAGTATTTTTTATATTTAATAATAATTTAACTTTAAAATGTTTATTTTATCTTTAATGAAATGATTTAAAGCGAACACAATCATTTATGTAATTTAGATCATAAATTTTGAAAGTTTTTCTTTCTTAAATTCTATATCAAGTCAAACTATTTCACACAAATAAGCAGAGAGAAAGTAGGTTATACAAAGTAAGCATGTAGTTGTACCTGCTCTCAAGTTGTCATATATGATATGTTTGGTACGAAGGAAAATATTTCATATTTTCTTCGTGCTCGATTAGTCAAAATTTTTGAAAAATATTTCTCTAGAGTAAAAATAAATTTCTTAAAAATGGTTTATTTCATAGAAGTAGGAAAAACAAGATCCACAAGTGACATTCTATGTTGATTATGTATTTATGTCATTCTCATTCTCCAACTCACCTCATCTTCATCCCCACCATAGCTCCCTTTCCCCTACCCCATCCTCACTGCCCATAGTATTTTTCTTAAATTATAAGCAAATGTTTTTGGAGTAATATTTTCTGCTTACATGCCAAACATGAGAATAAGTCAAAAAACATTCTCCATGAAAAACATTTTCGTTCGAACGAAAATAGGTCCATAACACAAATGAATTCCCTATGCATAAAAGGAAGAGAAGAATTAAAAGAAAAACAGACTTGATGAGTTTACATCACAAGTTACAAGATGGCTTGTATTTGAAAAGATTCATCAATTGCTTCAACTTCTATAATAGAGGAAAATGAACAAGAGATAATATACACATAGAATAAGGTCTGTCACTGTACTTTTTGTCGAAATACTTTTTCTGCCAAAATCGCCAGATACAGGAAATGTATATACACTTTACGATCAATATATGCCAAGAGACTAAATTTATATTGAACACATTAATATAGACGTCAGATCCTCAAATCGAAAACTTGATTGCATTTCAAAAGGATTCAAAAACCAAGAGATGATTGATTTACCGTCAAGTTTGGATGTTCAAATGTAGATGTTGCATCCGAATTGTCTTGATGTTTGGGCATTCTCTATCGATGCTTAAAGAATGCCACTCAAGAAGCCCCTAAAAGAATGTCAAAATATGTAAATCAATTTACAGGACACCAACTTAGACTAGCTACTCCCAACTTTGATTCAACAGAAGATAATTAACCACATACCAGAATCCCTCTGCTTTTTTCCGTTGATTTCTGCAAAGTTATCATCGTTGAGTATCGTTTTAATGCAGTGATGTAGAGGTATAATGAACAGATTTAACTAGTGTAGGAGTTTATAACAAGTGCAGGTTTATGATTTGTAGTGTACCTTGATTTTCCTTCGAAGGCATCGTTCATTTCATCAACACTTGGCCTCTTTGCAAATGTTGCCAAGGATACATATTTTTCCTTCCCGGGCGATTCATCAACTCTCTTGTATAACTCATAAGGGTATGGATATGACATCCTATAACACGAGAAAAATAGTAAAATGGTGAACCTTGATCATGCATATTCAGCGATGTTACAACAAGAATATATTAATTCAGGAGTCATTCGATTTACAGACTAGCTATGCCAATATGAGTTTGGTCATTGCAGCGCAATTGAGTATTGGTCACCAGATGGTTTCAGATGGACCCACCAAATTTGGGATAGTAAAGAGTCGATGAACATATTCCAGAAAATCTATGGACTAATACACATACAAAAAAATTCTGAATTCCTATTTTTATGAAGCAATTGACATTTGTCATGGCAAAACAATGAAGTATTGATCATCAGGAGATTTTGGATGGACCCACCAAGTTTGGGGCAAAAATTTTAAAAATTTGAGTAAACACACCTAAAAATCCTAAATCCCTATTTCATATTTCATGATGCTAAAACACCCCAAAAAAGTGATATCAATCATGACGAGACGAAGCCATGAGTATTGGTCACTAGGCGGTTTGGATGGACACACCAAGTTTGGGGCAGATTGGAGTCGATCGAACTACTTCTGAAAAATCTATGGACTCATACACCGAACACTCCAAAATAATTCTTGTTTTGTGACCTTGAAATGATGGAGGAAAAAAGTGACGTCAGTTATGACGAAACAATGAAGCAATGAGTATTGGTCACCAGGTCGTTTTGAGTGGACCCATTAAGTTTGGGGTAGAGTGGAGCAGGTCAAACAAGTTCCACACACTCCAAGAGCTATAAAAAAAAAAATTCTTGTTTCCTGACCATGAAATGCTCAAAAAAAAAAATAAAAAACTTCGTCAGTCATGACAAAGGAATGAACGGCGAACCGGTGTTTCTCACTAAACCAAAAAAAGAGAAAACGAAAAGAAAGCATTTTTATCCTTCTTCTTGATCTTTTTATGGCAAAAGGAATCAATAACATAAAAACAAATCTAACCTGAGTGCACCCATAATAGGATATTGCGTTCCTGCATAGTACAGTAGCCGGAATTGATAGCATAACTCGAAAGATGCGGCATATTCCAATCTCTTATCTCTACCCATTGTCTTGAAGATAAAGAGAACAAAAAAAATCAGAATGTAGGACGAAGTTCCCTATTAATGTTGGCCATTATGGTTCAATGGTTACTACTTACTTGCATGATGCCACTTGAACCAGGCAAATCCTGCACAATTATATTAGCATGTGATATATCAGCGCAAGCCATTTGTGATCATTTCATCATCGAGGAATCAAGACAAGAATATGAATTTTCAGAATGATTCTGAAACTAAATCTGAAGACGGAAAAGTAATGGAATCTAAGCTATGAAAAATGGAAAAGCAAGCAAAACTTATTTAACCGGGTTCTCTAATGCCTCTATTGGTTATTGTTTGCAAAGAAAGAGAAAAAACATTATAAATCATGATGCGAATCCATGGCTCATACTTATACAATTTGAGTTGGTACTAATGCTAAACACTAGGCTCCAACATAAATATCGGGGCGATTTGTACACGTGTCAAAATATTAGCAATTTTAGCAACGACAGTTTTAGCAAACTTGATATCCATGATGTGTGTATTCTAATGAAATAGAGAAAGAACAGCAAGTGTGTGAATCCATTGGTATTTATATGTTTAGGCTTGGTTTCACTAATTGTTCTTCGGAGCCAAGAGCTTATTGAGAACAACCTCTCTACGTCACAAAGGTAGGGTTAAGCTCTATGTCCTTCCTACCCCCCATAGACCCCACTTGTGTGATTACACCGGGTATGTTGTTGTTGTTGTTGTTGTAAGCTTGTTGATACGCATTTGTTTATATACATGTGGAACAATATCTAGGTTATATGGACTTTGCCATGAGTGTCGATCTTTCTGATTTGAGAAACTCAAGGGAGTAAAAATAAGCCACATACATAAGCAAGCAACCAAGATCCTAACCTGCAGTTTGGGGTTGACAAGAATAACTGGTCGGTTACCGGCAGCATCAGTCATTGCTCTCATATCCTGCATTATTCAGCGGAAGAAAAGTAATATAATACACTGAATAAGAATAATCAGAGGAAAACACAGCAGCTGATTCACAGTTGATCACATCTATTATGCAATTTCCGACAGCATTCTGAGGAGCCACTAGAATGAACAAGTCATCTTGTTTGTCAACCTCCTTGCCACCTAAAAAACACATAAAAGTTAGTAGTAAATGTGAAGTTGACCAGCAACCATGAAAGAATCAAATGCAAGTGTGATTATATCGCCAAGTTAACCTTAGAAAAATTGCAGGTTAAGCATTCGTTTTAGCATGTGTAGACTTACACAACAAACAAAAATAGTCATCACACTACAGAAACATCTATAAAGAGATGAAGCTTCTACAATAAGCAATACTTGGACAACTTTCTGAAATAAAACTCTCACAACAGCGGCAGATCCGTTTGAACAACTATTCTTTTGGCTTAATGGGTTCGGAATATTATTTTTATATATTAACTGAACTTCTTAATCCAATTAAATGGTTTGAGCCCAAATTGTTCTACCGAACCCATAACTTCTGCTGCACCTCAACCCTGGTCTCACAATGAAGAGAAATGGAGCGCATGCACAGATAGATTTGTTTCTCATGTCTTAGAGGACCATTATAGTTGCAATGTGCTTCTAAAAACATGATACTTGATGGGAAATGAAAGTAATCAAATGCCATTTTTATCTATATGATACCTAAAGAACCAATATTGACAAAGGTACCCAAAGCACCGTAATCACCCCAATCCATAAACTCTAATATCTTTCGACTTCCTGCAAGCTGCAAAGGCATCCCTGCAAGTGCACCTTCCCCCATAGACCCTTGGACACAAACCTACAAATGAGATCTGAAGAAATGAATATGTATAATTTGTCTTATTTCAAAGATAATAGATTAACTAAGAGATGAAAAGAATCACCATTAGCAACACATACCTTGACACGCTTTCCATCGTCAGCAAATGAAAGAGCGAGTACCCGGATAAGTTCCATTAGCGTACCTATTCGATAAACATCCTGTGCATTTAAGATACTGTCAAACCTAAATAAACTATGGGCATCTGATAAAAAATGTTTTCTCACCATTGCAGGATTCAGCTCCGGGATACTGATTTCAATCTGTCAATTCAAGATAAATTATTAGTCTAACATGTATTTAAACTAAGGTAGATGGAGTAAAGGCCTGGATTCCTTGTATAGGTTCTAATGAAGAATAAAACTAATTCTCTGCATAAATAAATGAACGGCTTAGTTTTTCAATGAAATTTGTTCTTGAATATTTAAACCAATTTTTTTTAGACACAATCAAATAGAAAGCCCCAATGACGCCATATTCTAGGAGCCCAAACTATGTGATTCAAAAATCCTCCTGCGGGTGAAGGGTTCCTTTCCCTTATTTTTCACCCAAAAAAAACTAAGAGAAGATGCACAATACTCTGACCCCCAGCACAGTCGTCGAAACACACTTTACATAAGAGATAACATAGAATACTAAAGGGCATATATTATTAGTTTACAGGATATAATTAAATAGAATGTACAAGATTCATCTTTTGAGCTAGCTAACTTTATGCTTTTATTACCTATAATAAGCCCCAGCGAGCTGGTAGTTCTCTTTTTGTCTTTTCTTAAAATTAAGAAAAGGTAACCTTTCCATGTTTCGAGTTATGTGGGCACCAGAATATGGCATATTTCCTACCATTCATTGGAACTTTTTCAACTAAGCAATTTTGTCGTATGATATTGGTAAGTGTTCAGAATATTTAGTGATTCATTGTCACAATAGCAGGGATCAATTGAGATCACTTCAAATTGGACATAATCTTTTATTTTTATTATGCTATAGAGGAGAGCCGAACCTTTAATCGAGTTTTCCCATCATTGATAGCTCTTTGAGTAGCCTGAAGCACATCAATGTAGAAATATTCCCTAATTTCTCTTGAGTGAGGAATATTATTCAGTCTAGTTGGTATTCCCCTCCAATCCTATAAAGATATAAAGCAAAATGGTCAAAGCTAAAACAATCATATTTCTTTCTGTGCAATTCTCCTATAAAAAGAAGAAGGGAAGTTGTGTTCGTGATTTGCAGTAGCAGATGATTACCTTGCTCAAAGATGCCATATCAGCTCGAGTACTTGAAATTACTGATGCTTCTGCAAGAAAGATTATGGTAAAGTTTCAAGGTCCAAATGATCATTGAGCTAAGTGATGACTGCTAATTTGGTTTTGTCGGCATGTAGATACAAGAAATTCAAAAAGGTGTCCTGCAAAAATCTCTTTTATTGTTCAATGGTACATCTATTTCACATTTACTTTTACGGAAAACCAAAAGGAAATGAGCTTGGAGGAAATTTTGTTCACTGCTTCTGGAAGTTAATTAACTAAAGATAAAAATGATTGTTGAAAAATTAGAGTTTCAACATTTACTCAAAAAAGTATATTTAGCATATTATAAAAGAAGAAAAAGGAGAAGAGAAAAGGAAATGTTGAAGTTTATATAAGGTTTATATATGGATGCTTTTGTTTCTTTTATGATCACACTCTGAAAATGCTTTAAACAATTCCCACATACTATAAAGTGTAAATGCTTCAAAGGCTCTATCATCTTGTTTTCAGCCCTATCAGCTTCACAAAATATACCATGTTAATTAACTTCGCTATTTGGTTTGAACTGCAAACATCAAACAGACCTAGCTTAGCTGCATTACGTTTACTCCAATGTTTTTCAAGGCAAACAGGCTACACAGAATGAAGAGAAACAAGATGGAGAATATGAGTAAAAGGAATGTAGAAGAAAAAGTGGGGGTATAGTAATTGTGATATATGGTTAACAATGTGTTATGTTATCTTCACATCTCTTAGAGTATTATATGCTGCCGAGGCCAGCAGAATGTTGATTTAGTTAAAACATAGCTCTCCACAGAATACAAAGAACCTCAATAGATGTTTCTAAAGAAAAAAGAACCGCACCTGATTTTCTTGCATCTTGTTCCTCTTTCTGCACACGTGACAATAAGGAATCAATTTCCGCAAATACTGCATCTTTGCTGCGGTTCCCATCAACCTGTATGCCATACCTCATAAGTAAAAACACTAGGAAAATGTACAGAATTTCAAAATTATAACAGGAGTAAATGTCAAATCTACCTTATTCATTATGTTTGAGTACACTGGTAATATCGCTTCGGCATTTTGCTTGTATATTTGCAGACGTGATTTCACCTAAAACACATTTAGCACACCTAGTTAAACTGTAAGACTTGCGGATATATAAGATGCTTCAGCTTTTCCAAATATCTCTAAGATAGACAATAGGATTAGTCTATATTCTGGTGTCTTGAGTATGAGAACACAAAAATGATTTCTATAAGCCAGTCTTAGTAGCAAGTATACGTCTAGTAAACTAAAGCAAGACCAACAATGCAAGGGTTGAAAGTACCTTTTCCTCTGTGTCATCAGGACGAGTTATGAGCCTTGCTTTGATGTCCTCAGTCTCTGGAGGGAAATTAGTAACATGGTATATCTTTCCTGTGAGAGGATCTAGCCTTCTACCAACACATCTGTCAATAAGAATCTCATCAGGAACCTGTAGAAGAGAAGGACTCTTTGTGTAAAAGATCGAACGCAAATCAAATGGAAGAAGCAGACCGGGACATTGTATTTCTTTCTTAATTTAGATTCTATTTATGAATTGTTCCTTTAAAATTTGGAAATTCTTTTATCTCACTCTTGATCTATTATACCTCTTGTTGGTATATACAGAGAAAGCACATTGGACAACCACATCAATTCACAAATGAGTGCTATGACAACAAGAAGAACATAGGACAACCATATAAACTCATGAATTTGTGATATGACAAGAAGACGTCACTTATTTTTTTATCAATCCATGTGCTTTCATCAAGTAGTGTTCAAGCAAGTCATTGACTGCATCATTCCACATAATATAGCTGAGAGTTATCTTGTTCAAACTCTTCAAAATGTCGATTAATGCATGTCGGATCCTCCAAAAGCAGTGCACTTTTAGACATCCATCACAGGTGTGGCAATATTTTGGAGAGTCCGAGCAAAACATTTAGATGTAGGCCTTCATCTTTTCTACAATGTCATGATTCAACCTACTTAAAGTGATCCTGATCCTCAACTCCGAAGATTTTCTAAATTATGTTATGGTCAGACATAAAACATTTCAAAGTGCACCACATAACTAGCATTGCAACATCATATCGCGTACAGCATCAAATTTGAAACAGTGACAAAAACATTGTACCTATCTTTAGTAAACTTTCAAAAGATCATCTTATTTGTGACTGGACAGAAAATGCAGATTATGTAATGGTAGAGTGGACGTACATCAAGCACGATGTAGATATCTGGTCTGATGTTCAACTTTTCCAGACTTTCTGCCTGGGCCAATGTTCGTGGATACCCATCCAGAAGCCACCCTTTTTCTTTTGCATCTTCCCTTGATAATCGTGCTGTCACCATCTGTAATAGAAGTCGACTTTGAAAATCAAAAAAAGCGGAAGTTACTTTTTTTTCATTAACAAGACACTTGAAAGATCTCTTACAGCTGTTACAATCTCATCAGGAACCAGACGACCAGAGTTCATATACTCCCTGGCTTTATTTCCAATATCTGTACCAGCTGATAATTCAGCTCGTAGAAGATCACCTGTTGATATGTGCACCAATCCAAACTGAAACAAACAATGACAAAATATCATCCATGGGGAGATTTAACCAACATTCCCATTAACAAATTTCATTTAGTTCAACATGAATCTGCCCCAACAAAAGGCACTTTTTTTCTTCAATCAACCTAGGTCTGACATTTGTGTTGCATAAGGCCAATGAAGGGGGAAGCGATCCCCAACAGAGATTTCTCCACTCCCATTGTTCAAACCTGAAACCTACGATTAAAGGTAGAGATTCCATCCATCCCACTACATCCTTTAGTGGTCATGAAAAACACATAATCGACACTTGACAAGTTATAAAATGATGCACAAAATGATCTGCATAACTAGATGAATTGGACTATTTAATTACTTCAGCATATTCACAAATAGATCATGGCCCATCGTATTTAACACAATGTAGTGAACAATCAATCAACTATGTATCAATCATGAAATAGTTGGAGCCAGGGGAAATAATTTGCTATACCACCTTCCAGTAAAAAGATAATTCTAATCATCAAATAGCAGAAGATAACAACAGAGATCGAGAAGTCTACCTTCTGTACAATCAATTCACATTGAGTCCCTTTACCAGATGCAGGGGCACCTGATATCATCACCTTTAAGGGTTCATTTCTACCGCATATCACCTGGAATAAGAAGTTAGTAAACCAACATGCTTACATGGGTTAATTTTCACACAAATTATTTCTAAAGAACTTATTTTTAGATTAATTAGTTAATAGTTAATACGATCAAATGGAAAACAAGTAATTCCATGAAAAGAGCCAATACACACACACACACACTAACACTTCCTAAATTTTATTCCGTAAACAAAACTATGGAATTTCACACAATTTACTTCCACAAATTCACCTAGAGACCCTTCCACAATGTACAATTGAATTTAAGTCATATACATTGTCAGTGTATACTTCAATTTACTGTCAGTTCAGCCAAAGAATATCTACAAGTAAACCTATTTAAAATTATGAGATTCCTAGAGTACACTCTATAGACTGTGTATATAACTTAAATTCATAGTACGATCTATCCATGCTAACCTTGATTTTGTGATTTTTCTTCAGTAGATTGGCGCTGTGAGAAGCTGTTAGTTTCTCCGAGTAAGCAATTGAAGATGATAAACGGAGAGAATTCGAAGAAATCGGTACTGATGATGATAAATTAGAAGGATTATTAGTAC
Organism: Solanum ossicruentum; assembly: GCA_025774065.1. Classification (NCBI taxonomy): domain Eukaryota; kingdom Viridiplantae; phylum Streptophyta; class Magnoliopsida; order Solanales; family Solanaceae; genus Solanum; species Solanum ossicruentum. The sequence goes on from JAOTQR010000011.1 coordinate 3,515,467, forward strand.
AAATTGGAGAAAAAGATGGATTTGAATAATTAATATGAGTAGAAATGTGAGGAAAATTCATAGTGACTGAAGTTATCATTGCCATGGAAGGAGGGAAGAAGAGTAATGAAAATGGCAGATATTAACGGATTAACTACCCACCACAAAAACCAATGAAATGTCACTTGGGCTTTGACCCGCTTTTAAAATGGGCCTTGATGATGACTGTGATATTGGGTCTGAATGATTTGCACAAAGAGTGACACTGTTTAAATTTTGACCTCACTTTTAATTATTAAAACACATGTTGCAGAAAATAACCTTTTGGTGGCGATTTCTCATTTGATATTGACCGAAATTCGCATTAACAATGGCAAACTTTTTTCTACAAAATTGATTCAAATCGATTTTAAATGACTTCAAATTCTATATAGAAAAAATTATGCGGATAAGTAAATAATATACTAATTTATTAGCTAATATAGCTATAATGACTCGCGGCAAACATCTAGCTGTAACTATAGTTTGAGTTTTGTATAATTTGCGCGATTTGTACGAACATTGTGTGCGATTATACAAAAAATTGTGGACGAATCAAATTGTATAGCTAAATATACGTTAAAAATTGTATAGGAAATTATACAAATATTGTGCTCGAATTGTATATCAAAATATACAAATGTTATATAAAAACTATGAATTGTATAGCGAATTGTACAAACGTATATAAATGTTGCACAAATTATACAAACATTGTTATCACTATAATTACAAAAAATAATTACCAACATGCTGGAGCGTAATTACAGTTTGACATTTATAAAATTTGCACTACCTTCTAATATCAAACCCAATAGTCAATAATTTTTAATTGGTAGATTTATATGATGATGTCCTTTGTCCAAATATTTTCGACTATTTTACTAAAATGCTGTTATAGAGAATATAAACATGCAAATTAGTTTCAACAAATAAAAACTTAATTGTCAAAAGTGAAATGTTATAGTCAATGATGGTTAACCACTATATAATATATTTTGGGTAAAATAAGTGTACTAATTCATCAAAATAAGTTCTTCCAAATAATGCATACTGAACCACCGGAAAAGATCACAAAATGCAAAACAAGGGATTAATCAAACAAAATAACATTTATTAAACAGAAATAAGATTATTTTCGATAAATCCTCATCTGAGAAAAACTAATCAAAGCAGGATTAAAGGACAAATATAACTTGAAATTGAGTCTCGCTATCCAAAGACTAAAGCTGAAAATCACAAAATGCAACATAACAAGGGGTGAACCAAACGACAAGTGGAACCTCACAAGTAGGGTCTGGGGAGAGTAAAATATACGCAACCTTACCACTACCTCATAGACAAGCGGCAAACCAAACAAACAACCAAAATAAACATAGGTACAAGAATCATTAATATTATGAGAAAGCCCTGTAAAGGAAAACAGATTCATCACTGTTAATATAAAACTAGAGAAATGACAATAATATGATGGTTCATCCTACCAACTGATGAAACTTTACTTCAGCAGCATGCAATGACTTCTATAAAGAATTTAACAAAACTTTAGGAGTTTATTGTTTTTTCTCTTCCAAATACCCTACAAAATGACATTAAATGTAAAATAGAATGCTTTTTGATATCTGCCCACTGCTCTTTAATGGTTGGTTTGTTTACTTGCAGCTCTTCCAAGACCAAGAGACTTCTTCAATCCAGCTTCACTGAAGAGAACAGATAATGTACAAACCAGAAAGAGGAAAGGAACCCGACGGTGCCTGTTGCGAACATAATAGCCAAGACCATGAAGAGGGAGTACCCAAGGTAAAGGGTGGCGGAAACAGGGCCACTTAAGCTCTTGAGATCGAATATTAGATAGTTGATGGAGTATAGGAAAATGTATATTGCGACTGAACCAGAAGCGAAGAATGACTTCCACCACCATTTCCAGTCCTCCACACATAGATGCATGTAGGTTAGAACAAGAGATACCTCAGCACAAACGACGACGAGGAGAATCAAAACGATGAGGAGGAATCCGAAGACATAGTACACACGACCCATCCAAAGACTTGACATGATAAAAAAGAGCTCAATGAATAGAGTGCCAAAAGGAAGGGTGCCTGCCCCGAGAACCAAAAGCCAAGATGGATATTTCTGTGCTGGAATTTCCCGTGGGATTTGGTTGGTTCGGACTGGATATTCGATGTGAGGTGCTTTTGCCCCAAGGTAGCCACCAATCAGGGTTAGGGGGACGGAGATACAGAACCAAAGTAAAATGAGGACGACAAACAAAGAAAAGGGAATGGCCCCTGTGCTGTGACTACCCCATAACAAGAAGTTCAATATGGTCAGAATTATGAAAGCAATTCCAGGGAAGAAACAAGCAGCCTTCCAAGCGACTCCAACCCATCCCTTGTGATCACCACAGAAGATTGTCCTCCAAAGACGAACAGAAACATAGCCAGCTGCAACACCAAGAATCATGTAAAAGAATAGCATACCTGTAATCAGTGTTCCACGAGATGCTGGGGACATGAATCCAAGGGCAGCAAACATAATAGTCACTACAGCCATCCCCAAGATTTGAACTCCATCCCCAACCATAGCACAGAGGAGGCCAGGATTACTAGGAGCACGGAAAACATCACCAACAACAAGTTTCCATCCAGATAACTCCTCGTTCATCTGAGCCTGAGCTTCTTTGTCGAGTTCATCATACCTAGCCAGATCCCGGCGGACTGTTCTCAGAAAGATCACGAGCACAATACCAGCCAAGAAAGTGATCACCATAAGGGAATTGAGAATTGAGAACCAATGCACCTTTGCACCTTCCATCTTCAAATAAGCATCCCATCTAGATGGCCACTTGATATCACTTTCCACAAAGTTGACCTCATAAGTAAAAATCACAGGCTCGTTTTCTTTAATAGCCATGGACACAGTTGTCGGGTCACACTTGATTGGAGATGGGACCTTATTGTACATTTTAAGATTCTTTACTGAATCAGGTGTATGCTGGACACTACAAGGTACAACCTCAAATCCAACAACCATATATCCAGGTGCATCAGATCCTTCATTTCCAACTGTTGAAATCACCTCTGATCCATCCCCAGTACCCATCACACGAGCCACATTGGTCTCCTCAAATTTATGAACGAGAACCGTAAACTTCAAATGATTAAACACATAATATGCATCTTGAACCTTAATCCCAACTGGATACCCCGTCCATCGCAAGAAGTAGTTCTCCTTCTTGGTATAACGAATAGCAGGCAAATTATCAAGAATCAAATTCACCTGATACATCTCATCAATCCTCTCTTTTAAAAGCTTAAATTCCTCACCAGACAAAGGTTTTGTTTGACACAAAAAAACCTCAGTCTCATTGGTATACATCTTAAACCTATAAGGAGAATTCTCAATCCTATCACCCATAAGAAGTTCACCTAGATTTTCTGCACTGTCTTTCACACCCTCTTCAGGCTTACAGAAAGGCAAACTATAATAACTATAAGGCAATTCAGTGTCAATTGAAGTCAATGAATTGACCTTAACATTCAAAACATCACCAACCCCATATTTGTGAGGATAACTTCCAGGCAGATAAAAACCATGACCCAATTCAGCAACCAAGCAGATACACAATACCCAAATCTTGAATTTATCAAAAGAAACCATTTTTACCCTTTTTTTGCTCAGATCTAAATGAATGATCAAAAGGGTGTATTTATAACACAAAGATTAGAACTTTTTCAAATGGGTATTCAATATATATCAAGATCTATCTAAAACATGAAACTTAAATCAGATCTGATTAAAATTGAAACAAGAACAATAAAACAGGGAAAATTGAAGGGGGGTTTCCTTTTTTTGTTAAAAAGAACAGATCTTGCTCACCTCTGATGGAAGAAATGGAGAGGAGAAGAGCTGTGAGAGCAACATTTGAGCTGTGGAAGATCTAATGGAAGTGGTGGAAATGTACAGACTCCATGACTTGGGAATTTATATATACATTTATAATTCCTTTACTTCGTCGGTGGAAGATCTTGCCTAGCATGTTAAATGACATATATGTCCCTACTATTATTATAACGTACTCGATGTGATCTCACAAAAGTATAGACATTGAATGTACACAAATCTAATCTCACTCGAAAAGAGAAATTACTTCTGATAGACCTTATCTTATTTATGACCTTCTTTTTAGGAAAGATATGCATAACTAATATAGTTATAGTTTGAATTAATTATGACTCGAAGTAAACATGTAGTAATAGTTACAGTATGAGTTTTGTATAACTCATTTGATTTATACAAATGTTGTATGTGATTATATAAAAGTTATGCGTAAATTAAAATGGTATAGAGAAATACACAAATATTATGAATTGCATAGTGAATTATACGAATGTTGTGCACGAATTGTATAACAAAATGTACAAACACTGTATAGAAATTGTGAATTATATAGCAAATTATACAAATGTATTCAAATATTATGTGAATTATAGAAATGTTGCTATAATTATAGTTACAAAATGTAATTATCCATATTATACCTATGAAACATAATTCAAATATTCTTCGATGACTACATTCGAAAATTTCTCTCTTTTTTTATGATTTACATGTCCCTCACTTAGTTAAACTTTTTAGATTTTTGGCCAAGTAAATGATATTTAGTGAATGCTAAGAAATGCGACGTACAAATAGCAGTTTCTAATATTAATTTATATACATACGCGCATGCGTTCTGTACGAATGTATTTCTTAATTTATAAAAATTTCATGATATGCTAATGAAGAATTTACTTTTTTTTTTTTAATTTTTTTGGGCCAATTTCTAGTTATATATTTCCTACCTAATTTAAAATAGAAATTCTACTCTGTTTTTATAAATAGGTAGAGTTGTCTAAAATCTTAATCGGTACATTTTACAGCTTGGAAAAATGCCCTTTTGACTACTCAACAATAGTGTCCTTTGCTTTTTCATGCTAGTCACGTAAGCAGCAACTTGTCCGAAAAAATTAATTTAATTATGAACTTATGAAAAAATAAATAATTTAATATAAAAATAATTTTGATAAATTATTTATTTATAAAAATCTATGTATCATGATAAATTAGAATTTTCCTTAGCGAGTGTTGAGTATTTTCTTGATTCAAATAAGGAAGAAGTAGAAATCTATTAAATAAGGAAGATTTAAGAGTCTTTCTACGACTAAAAATCCTTATTTTATCATTTATCTTCATAATTTTTAAACTCAATATTATAAATATAATTAAATATATATATTTTTTAAAAATGATATATTTTGATAAACACCGTTTGATTGTATATAAAACCAAAACTTCTCAATTTAAATTTAACTTACCTCTCTATCATATCAAAAATGAAGTGATATATATACACACACAAAATGAACTTTATATCTTTAGGAATTACAATGAATTATTTTTTTTATTATTTTTAAAAAAGTTTTCTAAAACTTAAGATATACGATACAGTATACAAGCTAATTGGATGAAGAAATGTTACCTAAAGCCAATATAAAAATAAAATTTGCTTAAAGAGTAAGAATTAGCTTTACTACAACGGCAATTTATCTCACATCATTGTTTCATTTTAAAATATTATATAAAAGAATTTTGAATATTGTAATCTTGAACATTAGAATATTGTATGCATAGTAAAAACATTTTTTAGAATATTGTATGCATAGTAAAAATATTTTTTTTTCTTTTTCCTTCGGGAAAATATAGACAGGAAAAAAGTTGTCGTTCAATTAAATTTTACAATTTTATATACATAAATAATTTAGTAGAACTCCGAAGCTAAGTTGCTCGGGTGAGAGTACTGCTAAGAGAAGTCTTCGTATTCTTTTATTTTTACGATGTAAGAATAAAATTTGTGTATACTCTATACATTCCAAATATTATGTATGGATATGTGTTATTGTTGTTATGTAGAAACTAAGTTAAGTTGCTTCAATGAGAATAGTACTATAACAAATGACTCCATCGAAAGTTCTCAATTTGCATCTCGCTTATTTCTTCGAGATAATTATAGTTGCATATATTTTATTAGTCTCTCTAATGATCAAGTGAAATTACTTGTATGTTATTGTTATTATTATTTCTAACCTAATCAAATATCGTAATTTTAAAATTTTGAATTAGCACATAGATTAGGAAGATTAAATTTTACATTAAGGTCTATTTATTCACAATTTCAAGAAAGTCAACTCCCAACGCCGTGCGCAACATAAACTTTTCATAACATGGCAACTTGTTAATAACACACCTCCCAATTATCATTATTAGCTCTAGAAGGATTTATTTATTTTCACATAAATAATTTTGAGGTATAACATGTAGTAATTTTGAAAAAATTAAGATAATTTTATCCTTCATTTGGTTGACGATATTAGATAGTCATTGAATTATTTATATCATATTAATATAATAAGTCATCTCATATACATGATGGAATTATTTCGAATAATTAATCTCAAAATAACTTATTAGCAGTATACATCCTATCTTTCTTTGCAAATTGTTTAATATCAACCGCGACTTCAATTAAATTATAGAAAAAAGAAAAAGAAATGAGCTTTTATTCTTAATTTGAATAATTTTCAATCTAATTAAAAATTAAATATCAATTTTCTGATTGAAAATATATCTCCTAAATTTCACTAATTATATGGCTTTAAATAACCACATAAACATAGTAGCAGACTCCTCATACAATTAAAATTTCAAATATTAGACTTTTACTACAATAAAAAGCTGAATATTTGTACTAAATCTAATATTAGACTCATCATATTTCACTATAATGATTATCTTTTATTTATTATTTATTTATTTTGAAATTTTCATTTTATGGTACGATATTATATTTTTATATTCTCTATAATAATATTTTCCACGATAACTTCTTAATAGTAGTCTCTATTTAGATTATTGCATTTATTTTCCATTATTAAGTCAATGATATTTAGGTCCATTAGGTACGATAATATAGGGATTTTTCCAACTTGTGGTAAAGCTATAATTAATAGTAGTAAATAGTGGAGTATTTAATTTTCTTTCTTTCCTAATATGAGTTTTTTTTTCTCAAATATTTTTAAAATATCGTATGATTGTACATAAATAATGATTTTTTGAAGATGTGTTTTCCAAACTAAACGAGTTTGTCAAATAAAAAATTATTCCAACTCATAAACTTCAATTTCTTTTCAAGTGGAGTACAAGTTCATTTACAATTTCATTTTTCGAATATTATTTTACGATTTTAATTTTGAATACTCCACTATTTTTGTCTTCAGATATTACTTACTTTATATACAAATTCAAATGCCTACTAAGATACTTCTGCCGGTCGACAAATGTGTTGTCCAATTAAATTAGACAATGTTGAATGAACAAGTTATTTAAACAAAATGGGATAATTTCAAATGTTTAATAACTTAAATCTTTGGCCAAAAATAGATTACACTTCCATGAATGGACAAGTCCAATGCATGTTTCTATTATGGGATACATTGTGTGTGTCATGAATTTTAGGTGCATTTTAATATACATATCAAACAACAACATTATTTCATTACCTCAAAGTCTCCTGCCCATTGCGGGTAGGGAAAGTCGGATGTACGCAACCTGACCCTTATATTTAAAATTTAGATTGACTGTTTCCGAATGATCATGGTGAGTTAATATATATATGTGTGTGTCTCATAAATATAGAAATATAGAATTAAATATTCGTCTTATGTATTTATATTTATAGTTAAGTCTCTTTTGTTTTCATTTCTCATATTTATTATTCGATGTCTATTTTTGAAGCTATGATTAATTTTAAATTGCGTTGCGTAAGATTAATCAAAAAGGAAATGTCATCAAGTAAAATCAAACTTTTGAGAAAGTTGAAATGTTAATTAGATATGTTTGCTCTCTCATTATGTACAATGCATCTACTACTGATATTAGCGTTCATTCTATATAATATCAATAAGGTAATAATATACCGATGAAATATCATAGAGGAATAAACTCAGTTGTATATAATATTGATATAATATAAATATACTGATAAAGTATTGCAAAGAAACTATGTTCTACTAATTTACTGTATAATAGATAAGATTGTGGTTTTAATAAGTTTTTCTTAATTATTTCTTAAAAAAAGTGTCAATCATATATGAAACCTATAGAATATCAATACAACGATGGAGTTTATATGATGCCGATATGGTATCAATATATTGATGGAATATCACAGAGGATTAATTCATAGTAACGATGCTAACAATATGTGCAAAAATAAGAAAGAAGAAAATGAAAAAAAAAGAAAAAGAGAAATAGCTGGAGCATGAATCAATTAAAAATAAATTATTTAAATTGAATCTAATTTGAGAATTAATTCATAGTAGTGATGCTAACTAGTCGGGATCAAAGTAACAGTCGAGTTACACAAAACTGAGAAGGCTCAAAGTTTATTCAGAGATGTGGCCTAATTTTTTATTTTTGTTAATGGGCCATTGTGTTTTAGGCCCTAATATATTACTCTATATGCAAGTAATATATCAATTTTTTTACGGGTGGGTCGGCGACTCGCCCGGCAAGCAGCCCAGGTGGTCGGCGGACATTGGCTTGGCCCTGGTAGGATTTTATGTCCCAAGGAAGGCAAAACAGGCGATTTCGGCCATTTTCCGTGGGTGTTAGCCTACGGATTTTGGCGCTGCCTGGGGTTCCGGGCAAAGATT
>JAOTQR010000011.1:3539350-3551604 GCA_025774065.1 Solanum ossicruentum
TTGCCTTCGACTTGTCGTTTGCTTTTTCAAATTCTATCAAGATTTCCCTCCTCCCATTCTTTATTCTTTGCGAAAAGGACCTACGGGACGGGCTGATTTGCGGATGAGGAATTAGCATTTGCATATCTTATCAGATTTTGTTGCGTTCGGATACATCCAAATATATGTATCTCAGCATACATGATATTAAAATTAAGTGTAATTTGTTCATGATATATGATATCCAAATAGAGTTGCACGTATCTAGGATATATAATAAAACTCATTACCTCATTTGCCTCTCTCCCATCTTATTCACCACTATATGATATCTCAAATACATGTGAATCACACACATTATATATATATACACACATACACATGTATATCTACTATGATTTGCATATCTAGGAATTCTCACTCGCCTCCCTCTTTATCTCGTTTGCATCACTCTCTATCATAAAATACTCTTAGTGATAAAATAAGTAATATTTTGTAGGAATGAACAATAATAATATATATGGTCATAAAGTAGATCTAATTATGTAATTTTTCCCAAATATTAGAAATAGAAATAAAGAAGGCAAAATGTTGTTGTGGCTGAAGGTAGGGGGTTAGCGTGGGGTCGTGGTGGTGGCCAAAGATTTGCATTTCGCCATTTCCTGGGAGCTTCCTGGGAAGACAGTCAGAACTCCCAAATTCTTCTTTCCTTAATCTCTACGACAGACGTGTAGATCTGAACAAACATTTCCAGAAGAAGAACCCTTGGAAGCAATTCTTAGTAAATCTTGGCCTGTAGATAAACCCCATATACAGATTAACTCAAATCACATACAAAGATTTGATTTTGAATGTATGAGATTGGAAAAACATGATGGAACTCAAACCCCTTAATTCAGTTCCATCTATAAAGCCACCACCAGGTCTCAATCTCTTCCCCTCACTCAATCCACCAGAAAAGACTCTAACTTTCCACAAATTTTTGGTTCTTTTCCTAACTTTTATAGCATATGCAGCTTTTCATGCCTCTAGGAAACCTCCAAGTATAGTAAAATCAGTTCTTGGTCCTGAGATCAAAGCTCTTAATGGCACAGATAGCACCATGGTTGCAACTGGTTGGGCTCCATTTGAGGGTCCTAGTGGACCACACCGTTTAGGGGAGCTTGATCTTGCATTCTTGTTAGCATATTCAATTGGGATGTATTTTGCTGGCCATATTGGTGATAATATTGATTTAAGGATTTTCTTGACTGTTGGAATGTTGGGTAGTGGGGTTTTGGTTATTGCTTTTGGTTTAGGTTATTTTCTTGATGTGCATTGGCTTGGGTTTTTCCTAATTGTTCAGATTTTATGTGGGCTTTTTCAGTCTGTTGGGTGGCCTTGTGTTGTGGCTGTGATGGGAAATTGGTTTGGGAAGGCTAAAAGGGGTTTGATAATGGGAGTTTGGAATTCAAATACCTCTGTTGGTAATATTATAGGTTCTCTAGTTGCCTCATCTGTATTGAGTTTTGGTTGGGGTTGGTCTTTTTTATTGCCTGGCTTGTTCATTTTGGTTGTGGCAGCTTTGGTGTACATGTTTCTTGTAGTGAGTCCTGATCACATTGGTCTTGAATTGGGTTCGAAGGAGATTGAGATGAATGTAGAGGGAGTTGCATTGGTGGGCTCAGAGGTGGGCGAGGCTCGAGAAGAGGGAGTCGTGGAACCTGACATGGAGGGTGCTGCTGCGATTGGGTTCTTGCAAGCCTGGAGATTACCAGGAGTGGCACCGTTTGCGTTCTGCTTGTTTTTCTCCAAGCTAGTGGCTTACACTTTTTTGTATTGGTTGCCCTTCTACTTGAGGCAGACAGGTACTTATTTCGCCAAACTTGTAATGGGAAAACTACTGATTATTTCCTTTATGTTGCTTGTAAAACGCTTCCATGTGAGTAACTTGATTGGGATGATGACAACTCATTGTTGCTTTACACTTGCACACGAGTAATTGAGAATTGGAGACACACATAATTGTTGCATTGCATATTGTTTTGATTCGCTTCTGGCAGACGAGCATTGAAACAGTTATAAAGTCTTTGCTTGCTTAAATTTGGCGCGTGAAACAGTTATTATGTTCAAATTTTGTTTTTTATCTGCTGACCGAGTATATATTACCATTAATTAATATGTAATTGCTTTGTGTATGGGTAAAGTACTCCCTGTTCGTTCGTTGATGAGCCACACAAAATCTTGATGTCCAATTGTGCAAAATAGTAATCTTCGTTTCAGCCAGTCCTGCCATGCGTTGCACGCTTATAATTTTGTTGATATTGCAGTTGTTGCTGGTGTGCAGCTGTCACATAAAAGTGCTGGGATCCTTTCGACAATTTTTGATATTGGAGGAGTCGTCGGAGGGGTTTTGGCAGGAGTCACATCCGACCTAATTGAAGCTCGTGGGGTTACTTCCATTGCGTTCTTGTTGTTATCAATACCTTCTCTTCTTTTCTATCGCATATATGGGAGTGTATCTATGTTTGCCAACATTGTGTTGATGCTTATTTCTGGTGCACTTATCAATGGTCCTTACTCCCTTATTACCACAGCAGTTTCAGCAGATCTTGGTACTCAGAGCCTGATAAAGGGGAACTCTCGTGCATTAGCTACGGTGAGTGCAATTATAGATGGTACTGGTTCAGTAGGGGCAGCTCTCGGGCCACTTTTAGCTGGATATATTTCAACTAGAGGATGGAACAGTGTGTTTGTTATGCTTGTTCTTTCAATATTCATTGCAAGCCTATTTTTAATTCCTATCGTGAAAAATGAGATTAAAGGAAAGCTTAACGAAGGGAAATGGCTCTGGATCAGCGTGATTAGAAGGTGATTCAGAACCTCTCCGAGGTAAAACTCCTATTTTTGTATAGATTCTTAAACTTCTCTATAGTGAAGTTCAACAGTAGACTCGCGAAGCTGTTATTCATGTATGGCCTTTTCTGGATATCTCATTTTATCGATACACATTTTACAGAGCAGAGAATACTTGTTCATCTATACGTATGAGGTAAATGTGGTGCCATTATGTTGAAACATATTATCGAAAGAGATTTCTTTTTGATGTACAATTCTTTCAATCTCTTTTCATTCCTCGTGTAGTTTGATTAAAAGTCCCCTCTCATTCTTCTTAAGAGTTTGGACAAACATAGATCCACAGTGAAATTTTAAGGCAGTTTTTTTCTGTTACAGGGTCATAGTAAATTATAAGAATCCTTTGTTTTTGTTTCAACATTTTGGTTGTGTATGATTATAAAACATTTCTAAGTATGTATTTTGATCATATTTGCAAGAAGGGTCTCTCGGAAACAGCCTCTCTGTCTCTATGAGGTAGTGGTAAAGCCTCCGTATATTTTACCCTCTCCAGACCCCACTTGTGAAATTTCACTGGCTATATTGCTGCTGTAGTATTTTGATCATATTTCCTTTTATTTGTGACAATCTTTGTGTTTACAAGGCTGTGTTTTGAAACTTCAGACACAAACACAATCATCCAATGCTCTTCACAAGCAGCATTGTGAACTGCACTAACTCCAAGCTCGGAACAAGTTGAGGTCAGCTATACTAACTCCGCGAGTATGAGCTTCTCAAGGTCGGATGAAGGGTTGCGATAAACTGACATCCAACACAAACTACAACAACATGCCCAGTGGAATCCCACCAGTGGGGGCTAGGGAGGGTAGAATGTACACAGACCTTATCACTACCTCATATAGGTAGAGAAGCTATTTCCTGGAATCATACAATTGCTTTAATCATGAAGTAGAATATAACTATATATTCTTCAGTGATAATATAAAGTTTATGTTACAAGAAGATGAATTTTAAATGTGTGCCCTTTTAGTAAAGGGTGCATGCAATTGATGAATGAATTATTTACAAATTTTTGGTTCAGTGGCTTGCTCATTTCTACCTCAAGCTTTATTTCATCTGGCTTCAACACTAAATTGGAACATTACAAGGAAGAACAAATCCTACCTCTGAGATATTTACAAAGTCGGATTCGTTCTCAACTGCTACCCTTCGAGTAAAGATCTCAGATTCTGAAGCCCCTCCGCGGAGATACACTTCCTGATTCTTGATCGTTGAAATACAATTGGTGGTGGTGGCTCGGAGTGAAAACATACCATGACTACCGTTAAGTTGTCTATGGCACCACGTTTTTTGGCCTCGTCTACTATTTCCATGCAGCATAATTTCACATTGTTGTGTTCTTGTAGTCTCCTCCGCGCAAAATCCACTGCGTTTTGGTTTCTGAAAACGTCCCATATTCCATCACTGGCAATGATCAGGAACTCATCCTCCTTAGTCAGTGTAAGCAGTTTAAGTTCAGGTTCAGCACTCAACGGACCACCCTTTTCAACTTCCTTCAGTCCCTTAATGTGCCAGTTGCCCAGAGCTCGCGTCACACCCAACTGTCCATTCAAATAGCCATCATCGACAAATCCTCCCAAGGACTCGATACGTGTTCTTTCATTGACACAACAAGGTCTGTGATCCTTTGACATCTCCACAGCCAGTCCACCTCGAGAGAGGACAGCTCGACAGTCGCCAGCATTCGCCACGAGTAATGATCTGTCCATCAAATAATAGTACAGAAAGTTAGAAATTAGTATTGACACAGATCTTCCGGGGTAACCTAATGAAGATAAATTTGTAACGATAAAGAATGAATTCAGCAAACGAAATTCCCTACTCGAAGAACGATATACATCTCACAATGTAAGCCTATGGAGTTCTTCGTATTTACTCAGATAGCAACAACCTAAAGAAAGCTTCAAGACACTAAGACAAAACGCTAGTTGATTGAACCTATGTTGCTCAGACTCTTAAAAAATACTCGCGGTTGAGTGTCTGATCCTCTGAACCTATGGATATTTGGAGGATCCAACATGGGTATAACAACATTTTTGGATTAGAAGACTGGATAAAGAGAAACTAGTGAGAAGAAAAGAACATAGTAAAGTACGACGAGGTCAATATGTGGTTACCTTCCAAATATCATAGCAGTGAGTGCAGTTGTGCCTGAGGACAAGGCAGAATCGAGGGAGCACGACTTGGCAAAAGCAGCATCAGTCTCCAAAAAAGATTTGGTGACCACTTTTTCAAGCTTCAAAGGGAAATCTGCATCCTCAACAATGATTCTTGGTAAGAAGTCGCGGACAAAGTGTGCTGCTCCCTTTCCACCATGGCCATCAAAGACCTGTCACTAAAACCATTTGCATCAGATATCGAAGAATATCAGATACTAGATATGCTAAGAATTTGTAGAAAACTTGGCTGATTATCTCTTTTGAGTTCTCCTACACCTCTTCTGTGGAAATCCTATTCTATATAAAGGCAAAGAGTGAGTTTTTGTGATTCTCTGGTGGTCGGAAACAGTCTCTCTATCTCAACGTCTGCATACACGCTATCGTCCCTAAACCGTACTTTGTAGGATGTCATTGGGTATGTTGTCAGGGTGTCTGTTCGGCTTCTTTTTTTTGTTTTTGTGAGCAGGGATCATGATCGGATATGCAACATTCGATGGCTCTAGATTTCCAGTCATCACCAATGGTTTTTGTACACTTGTTCAGTTATTATTTACATTTAGCAATGGCAGAATACCTACACCCCCAAACTTGGCAGAGATTATTAGTTGCACACCAAAACTATTCCATAGCATTGACCTCCATATTCCTTTCTATCAATACAACAACATTAACCCAGTGCCTCAAAAGCTCCCGCCCATTGCGGGGTAAAGGGGGTCGGATATACGCAGCCTGACACCTATGTTTAAAAACATAGAGCGACTGTTTCCGGATGACCCATGATGAGCATCGAAAGTTGCATTGACTAACTGCTACTTCACAATTTTGCTTTATTTCATCATACCCCAAAGCCAAAAAATAATAAATCTTTGGCTCCATCCGAGATTGATGGAATTGTTCCTTTCTATCAATAAACCAACCTAAATCTTATAGGGAGGAAAGAACAAATGCACATGCTAGTAAGTTGAGCAAGTATTCTAGTACGAATGATCATGATGCCCAATGAGTTTAAAGAACTTACTCCATAGAAGGAGACAGCTTCCTCACCACAAATACTATGACCAAAGTTTTTAGCCATGTCTGCAATACAGATGTGAGTATCTTCCATATCAAGACGGCCTCCAATATCAGACCACTCTCCGGACCTAAGTGTTGGGAGGAACTTATTGAAGTGTATCTGCTTACGGTCTGCAATAGTCGTATCCTCAGATATACTTTCCATCTGAAGAAGAAAGAAAAAAACTTAAACGTAAGGCAATGAAGAAGCTCATAGGCATGTCACAATCAGCTTAGATGTTATACTGCTGTTCAAATGAACTTCCTATCTAGCAGTGAAGCTAAAAAGAACTATTTCAGTAAACACTACAGAAGGGGCATAGGGACATGAAGTTGTGATACTACTCAACAATGTTGCTCGGACTTTCCAAAAATGCTACTGCACTGTGTAGGCTCATCCAAAAATACACTACTTTTTGAAGATCTGACACTTGACATACTTTTTACCGCTAAAGGAACATTCAACAACACACGCGATGAGTGTAAATAAAGCAACTTCAACTAGTGTACAGTGGAGAGACATATTGTTCAAATTAATTTCCAACAATAACAACATAGCAGTGGAATCCCACAAGAGCGGTCTGGGAGGGTAGAATGTACGCAGACCTTACCACTATGAGTAGAGAGGTTATTTCCTGAAACCCTCATCACAAAAATCCATAAGCAGAATAAACCAGATATGGAAAATAGGAAAGGAAGAGACAAGGGAACAGAAAGAGTGACTAATAACAAAAAAACACATGATTATGAATAATCATCAAGAATTTCCATTATCATCAAGAATTTCCATTTATGAATAACTTTCTTCCAGAAAGACCAATAACACTGTACAAACAGATGAACAAAAAACTTACCAAGTCCCACACTTCACCAAAAGAAAGAATCCTAAGAAGTGAAAATTATAAAAGATGAACTCCCATAATTAATAAATAGACCATCTCACAGAAAGTGGCAAAACCAAAAAAGGAAGAAAGAAGGAGAAATAATGAAAAAGACATGCTGAGGAAGCAAATAACAAAAGATAATTGACACAACACAATTATTGTTCCTTTTCAAAGTACATCTCCAATAATATCTACACCTTAAAAGAAAAAGTAAAAATCAAATCTTGCAAGACTGTTGAACAAAATCCTAAAATTGACCAATTTCATTATAACTAACAGTTCTCAACATCCACTTCAAAACCCCAAAACAGCTCCAAAATCATAATTACAGCAAGAAGTACTCCTCAATCAATACTAGTTAGAGTCAACTATATGAACCCTTTATATCCATAATCAGAAAAAAAATTACTCATATGTTACAAAATTATTGAAAACATCCCACAGCTGGACCTCAACATCCACTTACAAAACAAAAAACAGCTCTAAAGCATAATTATAACAAGTAAACATCAATCTAAATAAGCTGGAATCCTATATACCATATACCATAAAAAAAGTTGTCTTGCAAGCTTACTTGTAAGATCCCAAATTAACTATACTAGCAAGTAACACCATTCTCTTTCTTTTAAACCACGGATCTATCAGAAACAACATTTCTACCCCATAAAGGTAGATAAGTCTACGTACATTCTAAACTACAAAGGTTCCACTTGCGAGATTATACTGGATATATTGTTAACAAGTAACACCCCTCACATCCATTTGCAAACTAACTAAACAACAAGTGGAATTCCACAAGTAGAAACTCCAGAGAGTTAGAGTAAAATATACGTAGACTATACCATTATTTATTTCCGAAAAACCTCATCTCAAGTTTGCAAACTAACGAAGATGACACAACATAAATCAAGGGAATTCAACATCTAGCATGTATACAACAACAACACCTATGTTTCAATACATAAAAGGATCACTAATACCTAAAAAGATGGAAATTTACTAATATAAACTATATATGATTATAGAAAGATGTCCTTACTGGGAATGAATTTCTCATCACAGCATAGCTAGAAGATGAGTTCTGGTCAAATTTCTCTTTGTGGGTATTTGGGAATTCACTTTCTATTTGTAAAGATCTGATCTTTTCACTGCAATCTGTCTTGGAAATGTCCAAATTCTCCATATCCCCACTCACTCCCTCTGAATCTTGCACACACATTTTCTGTTTATATCAGTTTTTACAGAAAAAACCAAAAAAAAAAGGTATTTTTTCCCACTTTATTAACTGCTAGTTGCTGAAAGCTTTGTGAAGGAATAGAGAGGAGAAGATTCTTGGAATATAAACCAAGATTATATAACTATGAAATGTAAGTAATATAGAAGAGAAACAATGAAAAATTGTGTTTTAGATTTTGTTTTTCAAAAAAAAGTGAGGCTATAGCTGTATTACTGTGAAAGTAATGAAACAGAGGCTTTTCTATTTGTTTTTGGAGATTTTTAGGTGTAGGTTTTCTTTTCTTTTTTTATGTTTTCCTCTTTTAGTTTTTGTTGGTTAGTGCTTTACTTTATGGGTTCTTTTCCTATTATTATATAAAATATATATTTAAATTTGATTTCATCGACAAATAAATACAATTTCGAGAGTGTACATCAAGACACCTTAATTTGATCTTAACTGACGATTCAATACTCCATCTCGACTCTTTTATATCTCGTGACAATCCAACTTGACGTAACACACGAATTTTGAAAATATTTAAATGATTATGTTGTAAATTGAAATGATCAATCGACATATTGAAGAAGAATTAAGAGGTGATTATTTACCTACTAAAACCAAATTTGAATATTTTTTTTTATGTATTTTGCCAATATAACTAGTTATCATTAAACTTAGAACAAGAATCTTTTTTTTTTAAAAAAAACCATATTTAGTATTTATATCATATTCATCATGCTAATATGTCATATATGATCAAAAATTCATTAATCACTCCGCTATAGTAAATTTATTGTTAATGTATGATTATATCTATTGTTATAGTTGATATCATTGTTTTTATCATCATTTTTTCGAACTTCTTTATTTTATTTTTATTTGAACTGAAAATTTATTGAAAACAAACAAATAATGCCTATAAATAGAAATAAATGTTACGCATATTTTATCCTTATCAGATTGTACTCGAAAAATTATATCAAACATTATTGTTGATACCATTGCCCTTACCATAGAATTGCTTATTACTTGTTTCAATATACAATCAATATACTTGGGGTACATAAAAGGTGATTCTTTGATTGACAAAAAAGGAAGGGAAAATGACTATGCATCAATAGTTAAAACCACTCATATATTTCACATTTTTTATTTCATAATTCAAATATCCATAAAAATGTGTATTTCATTAAATAAACTTCATATTATTATATAACATTATAATTTTCGTTCGCTTTTGATTAGTGTTCATTGTTGAGTGATCGCTCGCTATCTGGTTGAAAAAGATGATTCAAAAATTTTCTCTCTCCCAACAAGCAAAGACGAGATCATCACTTCTGTCAATCATCCCGAAATATCGTAAGATATAAAGTCCTCCAAATTTTACTCTAAGTATTCTAATATTTCACAATCAATAGTTATGAAATGATGAATCAATATTTTTTTATTTTTTAAATATATATATTTAAAGTCCATACATAGATGAATGGAGGGAGAAAAGTCAAAAGCAACCATTTTTTTTTTTATAAATTAATGCAATTCTAGAAATGAAAGAGTAGAAAATAAGAAAGAAAAGTTGGGTAAAAAGAGTTATGGGATGATATACCTAACTTAATAATGTGAAACACGTGGTAATATTAAATTCCACATATTAAAATTTTAGCTTTTCAATCGTGTGATTAATGATTTTTAATTATTCATAAAATAATTAATGCCACATTTTATCTCCACAAAATAAACGTGTTAAAAAAGAAAAGTTCAATTGTTTTTATTTTTGGAAGGGGGGCTATGACAATTGACAAATCGAATTTATATCAAAAGGTAGTACTTAATTATACCATTCTTTATCATTTGAGTTAATTTTTGAGATTGAATATAAATTCCAATTTTTTATAGTATTAATTAGATCTTGACATATAATTTTGTGCTAATATTAAATCTCTTATAATATATTTTTTCAAGGTATACTTTAGATGTTATGCTCTAAGCTAAGCTAAATTATTCAATGGTATTAAAAAAAGGAGGATTTTTCATATATAGTCATTAAAAAATATCTTAATTATATTTTATAATTATAGTTTGGCTAGTAACATTTCGTAACTATAACTATAGCAGCGTTTGTATAGTCCATGCAATGTTTGTATATATTTGTATAATTTACTAAACAATTCGCAATTTTTGTATAGAGTTTGTATATTTTTTGCCATACAATTTATGCACAATATTTGTATAATTCACTATATAATTCATAGTATTCGTATATTTCGCTGTACAATTTGATTCGTGCACGTTTCTTGCATAATCGCGCATAACGTTTGTATTGATCATGCAAATTATACAAAACTCAAATTGTAATTACAGCTAGAATTATGAAATTATGAAAGTGATGTAATTATGCATTATGATATTCAAATTTATATTGGAAATTATATTATTGGGCCACGAATTATGAAAGTGATGTAATTATGCATTTTTAACTTGGTATTTAAAAAAAAAGAAAAAGAGATTATGATACTTTCTCTTTATTTCTTTTGATGGTTCAAGAAAATGACATTAGATATTTTTGTAACCAAAAAGGAAAAGATAGTGAGACCCTAAATATAAAATTTCTACATGAAATTGGTTTTATTAGAGAGTAAATTACATTTAATATGAATTTGAGCTTAATTGAATTCTATTACAAATAATAAATAATGAGCGGAAAAAATTAAAAAATCGTCATGGCATGGTAATTATGACTTTTGAAATCAATTTAATTATCATTTTGAGGATTCAAAACATTTTTTTCTTTAATTATTGCAATTAAAAACATGTATAAACACTAATATGTAGTACAACAACATTACCCCATTGCCTCAAAGGCTCCCACCCATTGCGGGGGTAAGGAGGTTAGATGTACGCAACCTGATTCCTATGTCTAAAACATAGATCGACTGTTTCCGGATGACCCATGATGAACGTCGAAAGTTGCATTGACTAACTGCTACTTCACAGTTGAAAGAGGCGCAGACAATTTAAAAAGCCATTTTATTTTATTCCATCATACCCCAAAGCCAAAAAATATTCATCCGGCTGTGGAAAAACACTAATATGTAGTATTTTGTATAATTCTAAATATATAATTATATCTAAAATATATGATATATTTATCGTGATATACGCATAAAATGAGTTATATGACCTTCATGCATATATCATACTCTGCTACCTCTATTTTAATGATACATGAAATTATTTTTTTCTCTTTTGAAATTAATTTCTCTTTTAAAATGAATGACACATTTTTATATTTTAAATAGTATTTTAAATTTTTTATTTTACTCTTAATATTGTTATGTCTTGTGCTCCCCATACCATAAGCTTACAAGAATCAATAGCTACAAGAATCTAAGAATTGGGTATGGTCATAAAAGCACTAGCAACAAAAAATTGACAACTTATAATATGATTGATACTTGTAACATCAATCTAAACAATAATACACAATATAATTTCACAAATAAATTTTAAAAAAAATAATAATATATACATAATTTTATCATGATCTTAAATGAATCTTCTTTTTTTTTTTCTGGGAAGAGCCCCAATTAGGAAAAGAAAAAAAAATTCATGTGATTTAAATTGAGGAATTTTCGTATATAGCATTCAAAAATATATCTTAATTATGCTTTATATCTTAGTTTAAGTAATTACATGTAGTACTGTGATTATAGTAACGTTTGTATAATTCGTGCAACGTTTGTATAATTCATAATTTTTGTATAACGTTTGTATATTTCACTATATAATTTGTGAATAAGAATTTTTTATAATTATTATTTTTATTTTTGCATTAAATTTGAGTGAATGGTGGAAAATGGAGTTAATGGAACTTGACGTGGCCCAATATTTTTCCAATTATTTTGGGTATCAAAAGTCAAACATACAAAGGTAGAATATCAAACCAAAAAATAGATATTTGTTATAAAATTTAATAAACTGAAAGAAATTTACTAGAAAATTAAACTGGAAATTCAAAAAAGGAATGAAAGAGAACCGTCTCACCAATTTACTCATTCTTTCATG
>JAOTQR010000011.1:3573311-3584407 GCA_025774065.1 Solanum ossicruentum
TTTTTCTACTTTATAACTTTGAAGCATTTTTAAACTTTTCTTTAAACATTGTGGGCTTTGGGTATGATGGAATAAAGTAAAATGACTCTTTAAACTGTCTGCGCTTTTTTCAATTGTGAAATTATTAGTTAGTCAATACAACTTTCGACGCTTATTATTGGTCATCCGCAGACAGTCAATCTATGTTTTAAACATAGAAGTCAGGCTGCGTACATTCGACCTCCCTTATCCCGCAATGGGCGGGAGCTATGTGGTACGTACACCTTCGTAACCCTAACTAACGTTTCTTTTAATTTTTTTCCCTCCTACTTTATAATTTTGAAGAATTTTTAAACTTTTGTATAAATAATATTATGAAAATAGTTCAGAATTTGACCTTTGTCATCGAGAATTATTGGTTTAAAATATGGACAACTTACACAGATTTCATACTTTTTGAGCTAATTTCAACTAATAACAACTTCTTTCAAAAGTACCAAAAATTCCTTTTTTTTATACTAAAAACGAAACCAGTGATGCATGTCGAAAAGACATGAGCATTAAAGGATTTTACTATGCTACATGGAGAAGTACAGTTTGTAATTAGTATCAATAGGTGTTGCAGTTTTGTATCATTTAAGGGATTTTTGTAATTTTTTAAAAGAATCTGGATTATATAAAATTATGTAAACATAAGTTGTATATTTTTAAACATAGGGGTCAGGCTGCGTACATCCAACCCTCCCTTACCCCGCAATGGGCGGGAGCCTTTGAGGCATTGGGGTAATGTTGTTGTTGTATATTCTTGTAATTTTGTAAACTAATTTAAGTTTTTCTTTCTTGTTAGGGTTTACTAAAAAACATTGGGATGAACGTATGTATTTCTTTACTCCATTAATGAAGAAATATCTCAAAGGAAATAAAATCCAGAGAGTGATACATTCAGGAAGAGGTTGGTGGAGAGCCTTACAAGCACGTAAAAAAATATTCAAGAACAATAATCAAATTGGAACAAAAACATCTCTTGTCTACTATGAACATGGCAGAAGAACATCCTGGCTTATGTTGGAATATAGATTTCCAGACAAGATCCATTCTCTGCAACAATCTGATGGGGTACGTTGAAAAATTACGCGAAATGATAAATATTTAAGAGTTATTAGATACTTTAGCTGTATTATAGGTTAACTAATGAACACGACTATAGTTAGATTAATTTTGTTAGAATTTGTATAATTTGATTCTTAATTGTATAAATTCAGAATTCATATATGTAACCTTAGCTATGGACTAAAATATATATCACTTGTAAGTATATTTAAATTTACTTTTGATATCTTAACTTTTATTTTTAAGTACTATCTTCTTAAAAAATTATTTAAAGTAATACTTCATTCATTTTTAATCTTTTGTCTGATTTTGACTTAACACAAAATTTTAAAAAAAATAGAAGATTTTTGAATTTTATGATCTTAAACTATATATATAATGTATTTTTATCTTGTGGTCTAAAACATATCACGTGAGAAGTTAAATTTAAAAACTGATACAAAGAAAGAAACATTCTTTAATGTTTTGAAACAAATTAAAAAAAGGAATAAGAACAAATAAATTGAAACCTTAAATTTAAAATTTACAACTAAGGAGCATAATTAAGATTACTGTGTAGCAACTACTTGTGAAATTTGCTTCTTTTTTTTTTCTTTTTTTAATTTTCTTCTTATTTTTGAAGTATATTCTTGGATTAATTCAATTGGACTAACTCTCTTTTGTTTTTAGTCGGATTATGAGCTAACATTGTGTGTGATCTATTTTAACAAGAAGAAGAATGTGGATGACCAAATAGTTGCGCCAGTAGAGTCTAATAATCATATTCCTCCACAATCTTCAATTCGTCAAAATTTTAATCATTCGCGATTAGTTGAATATTCTTCGTTACAACAACATCAACGACTTATGAATCGAACTAACGTTGCTTCCAGTTCAACCATGCAACCAAGTTTTTCTATACAACGACATCAACCACTTATTAATCGGGCTGACATTGCTTCCAGTTCAACCATACAACCAATTTTTTCTATACAACGACATCAACCACTTATGAATTGGGCTGACGTTGCTTCCAGTTCAACCATGCAACCAAGTTTTTCTATACAACGACATCAACCACTTATGAATCGGGCTGACGTTGCTTCCAGTTCAATCATGCAACCAAGTTTTTCTATACAACAACATCAACCACTTATGAATTGGGCTGACGTTGCTTCCACTTCAACCATGCAACCAAGTTTTTCTATACAACAACATCAACCACTTATGAATTGGCCCGTCGTTGCTTCCAATTCAACCATGCAACCAAGTTTCTCTATACAACAACAAATAGGTCATATTCCAAATAGTAGTGTTGAGTTTGTTGATCAAAATACATTGGAAATACGTGTGGCTCCAATAATTGCTCAAGATGATCAAAGATCATCAATGGATAGCCAAGATCATGATCATCAACAAGACAACAAACAATTAAAGATGAAGAAGATCAAAGTGTAGAAATTTAGACAAATGTTATAGGTCTAGGGGTTTTTTTTTCTTCCTAATTAATTTGTAATATTTTTTAAATTTGTTTGTATTAGATTCTTTAATTCATGTATTGTCAAACATGTGTAGATGTTAGGAGGAAGACTTTTAGGCTAAGGGAATTTTGGAATAGTAGAAAGATTTTGGAGAAGAGAAACTTTTATTACTCAAACTTGTTTTTTGATTTTGGCTTGATACAAAATGAGCAATCCTACACCTATTTATACTTGACCACTTCCTCAATCAATGGCCAGGATTTATCCAACACAACTTTAATCTAATGGCTACAAATCACCTTCTACATAATTCTACAAAAATATTCACTCTTTAGATCACTTCATACTTATCCATATCATTCTACTATTCTAAGGATATTTCTAAAACACATTTCTAGAACATGGGCCAAATGTGCTCACATTCTAGAAAATAGACTAAGATATTTCTAGAGCACTTTCTAGAACATGGGCCAAATGGGTTCACATTCTAGAAAATAGACTAATTGGGCATATAATTCTAAGTATTTTCTTAAGTCTAAATAATTATTACAAATCAAGTTTATTTTAATTTTATTTTTAACAGTACCAAACACCAAACAAAAAAAAATTATATTTACCATTCTCATGTTAATTAACTTGAACGAGTATTTTTTTTCTTAAATCATACTAATGCTATGACGTATTTAACGGGTGTTTGACCATGTTTCACTGTTAAATTTGAAAAAGAAAATAACTTTTATTTTTAAAATAAAAAATAAATTAATATTTAAAAGTTGAGATTGCGTAATGTTTAGTCAAAATAAAGATAGGAGTTGTTTTTGACTATTTATGACTCGTGTAAATCGCATTTAAATGTTATTTTTCACACAAATCACGATAATCTTCTCTGTATTGTTTCAATTTTATCGATGACAATTCAAACTCAAAAGTAAATATGCAAATATATTCCAAATTGATATGAGTTAAATAGCACACAAAGACAAACTTGAAAACAAGAATATTGGAATCTTAGATAATTGAATGGAAGTGCTATTGGATTTCTTTCTTTGCTTTGCATGAAAGTTTCTTAAGACTTAAGTTAACCCACAAATTCCTCTATATTTCTCATTATAACACCCCATTCAAGCCATATCATTTTTCCCATCCAATTGTAATTAAATAAATAAATTAAGAAATACTTACTACTAATTAATTATTATGGCTGATGAAGAACAAAGGAAGCCAACTACAAGAAGAACACCTCTTAGCCAAATAGATGAGGTACATACTATACTTTTTTATACTCTAATCTTGTGTTTAAAAATTTAATTCTTGTTGTATGTCGTGATTGACAATGGAAGTGCTAGAATTTCAATTAAAGGGTTCAAAATGTAAAAAAGTGAACACATGAACTAGTCAAAGGGGATTCGACATGTACTATATCTGCAGAAACAATAATTTTAACCATATATAAAACATTATAATTTTCTATCGAAAGGGGTTCAAATGAACTCCCTGGATGTAAGGTGGATCCGCCCATGGTGACTAAGCCAAGATTTTTACTAAGAATCAAAATATAATTTATACCTTGCAAGAAAATTTTGAAGTATTTCTTTCGAAAACAGTATCTCTATCTCCATGAGGTAGTGCTAAAGGTTTGTGTATATTTTACCCTCCCCAGATCTCACTTGTGAAATTCCACGAGGTATCTTGTTATTGTTAAGAAAAATTTGACGAATGTATATAGATATATAAAAAGGTTTATTATTTTTTGCGACTAACGAAAAAGGAACTAATAATAATTTGCATGGGAATTAATGAATGTGTGATTTTTCAGGATAGGGTATGTATTATGTTGTCTATGATTGAAAGTGAAAGTGAAGATGAGGAAATTACTGCCTCTGATGAAGAATTTCCAGACAGTGAGATTCAAGGTAAATAATTTACCCCTTTTTTTAAAAAAAAAAAACCATTTGGAGAATGATGTAATTATAAGAAAAGAGAAATGAAAATAAGATTACAATTTTTCCCTTTTGATTTTTTTTTTTGGTTTTTTTTGCAGATTTTGAATTTGAGTTCTACGACGATGACGATGAGGTCTGTCACACACACATACACACACTAGAATTTGTGTATTTCCATGTATTTCCTCTATATAATACACACATAGTGGCAGCATCATGAATTTCACTAAGGGGTTCAACGAACTAATCGAAAGGGTTTAATCATCTACTATATATATATATATATATATATATATAAAATTATTTTAACCATGTATAATTAATATAATCGTTCGTTGAATCCCCTAACAAAGATGTAGCTCCGCCGCTGAATACATATAGATGTTATATTGTAAAGTTAGCATAAATATGAATTTTTCCTTATATAGGATATGGAGGAAGATGACGTTGATCCAGATGAATTATCCTATGAGGTATAAAATATGATTATCTGTAATTTAATGTATGTATAATTCAAGAAATAAATGACATTTATTAAAAAATATAAATATTTTTACAGGAATTAATTGCTTTAGGAGAATTTGTTGGAGTAGAGAACAGAGGATTATCTGAAGCTGAAATCAGCAAATCCTTACATTCTTCTACATTTCAATCCAATAATTCCAAGACACTTGTTGACAAGTAAGTCGACGAAAATTAAACAAAAAAATTAAATCGTTCGATCACTCAAAATAATAATTTTAATTATTATTTTCACATGATTACGATTTGAACTCATGAGGTTGTGAGTTTTATTGTGACCGCTTGGTCATTAGAACCTTTTTTTGTTTTCTATCGAGATAGTATTTAGTACCTGTATTGGTGTCGACTAATCAGATTTGCACCACATCAGGTCTATTTTAGGGGGAAGCGCTCCTATCAAGATAATTTATAACACATTGAAAAAGTGAAATTTTTTGGATGAAAATATAGGTGTGTGGTGTGTCAATTGGAATATGAAGAAGGAGAGAAGCTAGTTGCACTTCCATGTGATCATCCCTACCATTCAGATTGTATTAAACAATGGCTTCAAATGAAAAAGGTAATTTAACTTTTAACTACTCTTATTAACCAATGGCCTATTGTATACGGTCATTTCTGCCGGAAGTTGTTTTCAAAGTCATGGATTCAAACTTTGGAAGCAGCCTCTAACAGAAATGCAAAGTTCTTTCCTGAATCCGACGCCTAGCAGGAGGTTTAGTGCATCGTACTTGTCCTTTTCTTGATGTTCATACTTCTATTCATGTTTTTTCTTTCTTCATTTTTTTTTTGCAGATTTGCCCCATATGTAGTGATGAGGTCTCATGCACTAATGTCCCCAAGGATCAATAGTTCCATTTGTCACTTATATTAAACCAAATTATTGTATTGAAATCGTTCAAAGATTTATTGAATATGTCAAAGGGAAATTTGGAAAATGGATTAAATGCACAAGTTTTTCAAGACATATTCTACTAACATGAGGGGTATGACCTTTATGTTCTCTGTTTATAAATGTATGTCCATGAGTATCTTTGTACATGAAATTCAACTCTATTTAGAAAACAAACTACTTATATTTCTAAGTTGATCAGAGACGAATCTAGGATTTTGAATTTATGTATTCTTGGAATATTTAGTAAATTATTGATCCACCCCCAAAAGCTAATTTATGCAACTTGTCAAGATATAAAAGAAAATAGTATAGTACAAGTAAAAGGCAAAACATGTTTTTTTTTTTTTTTATAATCGTGGTGTCTGAGTCAGCTTGCATGCACCCCTTTCATGGGATACCTTCTATCTTCCAATAAAATAGATATCAGATAATTCTATCTTCTATCAAAGCTTGAACAGATGGACTGAAATCACTTAGTCTTGTTTTGACATCTTATGATGATCCTAAGCAAGTCATTTCAAGCTACAGAATAGAACAATGCTTCCTTGAATTTCAAGTAAGATTTGGGGCATATACAATAGTATGGACTTGTGAAACCTTAAAAAAAAAAAAGAAAGAACAAAAG
Source organism: Solanum ossicruentum (assembly GCA_025774065.1). NCBI lineage: Eukaryota > Viridiplantae > Streptophyta > Magnoliopsida > Solanales > Solanaceae > Solanum > Solanum ossicruentum. The sequence continues at coordinate 3,579,843 of JAOTQR010000011.1, forward strand.
AAACTATCTACCAAAAATATAATATTATAGTACAAGTAAAAGGCAAAAACAGCCTTTTTCTTCTCCTCCTTTCACCTGAATCACCTCCAACTTATGTTGCTCGGTATTTTTAAAAAATATCAACGAATGTGTGTCAGATATACCAAAAGTAGTGCATTTTTGGAGGGTGTTGCAACTTGCACAGGTGCGACATCAACTTTGGAGAGTCCAGCAACATAGCCTCCACTTACACTTTTCCCTTCTATATCTATATACTTTCTGTGGTTTATCCCCTTTTGGCTGTCCATTGAAGGACTAAAAAGGAGTCTAAGTTTCTTCAGAAAAAATATGTGGACATGATTCCCATTTACCAGTTTCTCTCGCTTCCCAATATCCTCCTCTATACTGATATGTATCACTACCTTTTGGCTTTCGAAACCACCTTGGTTTCCATCCTTTTTCCTGCATCTGCGATGTCTGCATGATACAGTGGCAGAGCCAGCATTTTCGTCAAGGATGTTCATATTTTCAGAACATGAGTGGTTGATATTTGTATCAAGGATATTCAACAATAACTAGTACGGGAGAAAGTATCTTTCAACTCAAAAAAATCTAATGAGTGAAAATTCACGAAACTAGGTAACGTTACCTGTCGTTGCCTCTGTTCTAGGCGTAACTTTTCTGAGTTAGCAATATCATATTCTCCATTTTCAAGAGATCTTTGATCAGGTCTAAGTCTTGAATCTGTCGGAGGCAACTTTTCCTGTTTGCAGAAATAATAGAAGCATTACAACAACATTACCCCATTACTTAAAGGTTCCCGCCCATTGAAGGGTAAGGAGGGTCGGATGTACACAGACTCTTATGTTTAAAACATAGATCGACTGTTTCCAGAGAAATAATAGAAGCATATGTATTAGAAATAGATTTTGCGTAAAGTAAAAGTATCTGTTACAAAGAGGATGATCACTTATAAGTACCTCAAGATCTGGAGTGAGCTCATTAATGGTGATGGCGAAATGTGTAAAGTTATACTTTGTTTGAAAATTTGATGGTTTGCTCTTCTTCCAAAGCAAATACGCCATATCTTGTCCTAAATCCATCGATACGTTAGAGTAATGCAAACTTCCATCCCATTTCCCAAACACAGTTGCAGCTGCTTTTCCACTCTTATCTTGTACAACACCATGTACCTGCAAACCAATGAATCAAGTATATGGGATTTGTTGTGTCTAAAGTTTTCATCGAACGAAGAGAATAATGTGGAGGTACTGCACCTGGTGTGGATTTCTATTAATAATGGATTGCTTCTTAAATTTAAGCTTGCAAGAGTAGCCACTGCTTGCTTGGATATGCATCGTACCAAAGTGATCGCAATAGAGTTTTCCTAAAACGAGGTTGTAGATGGACGTTGTTACCTGATATACAAGTATAAGTTAAATAGTTCATCAAGCATGATACAAGTAGTTGCAATGCTAGTCCATCATCACTCATCGCGTTACGTTACACTTACCTTGCTCCATTGGTATACTTCTCCATCGTCAAACTCTAAGTTAAGGACACCAACTGGATCAAGTTGAATTGATGGACCCCAAAATTTACTTTTTAAATTGGTATCTCCCCACATCTTCCAACCACGACCTTCGCAGTGGCATGCAAGAATCAAGGGGTGATGACTTACCTATGTCAACAGGTTTAAAAAGAGTGTTTTAGTTGAGAAAAGAAAGCATGACATCCATATAACTGTGCCATATTAGATATGTCAGCGCGAAAGCATAGAGTGTTCAGATAAAGATTGAGTCTTAGATTGAAGTTAACTGATTCAGATAATAACAACAACAGCAACATGCCTACTGGAATACCACAAGTGGAGGTTTGGGGAGGGTAGAGTGTACGCAGACCTTACTACTACCTCATAGAGGTGGAGAAGCTGTTTCCTGAGAACCCTCGTCTCAAAAATGATACGGATAAAGGAAAACAGTTCCGTTGTTTTATTTTTTCTCTTTGTTTCTCATATTCAGATAGAAACAATGTGAACTGGCAAATGCGAAGCAACCATTTCGTGTTGCTACTAAGAGTACCTTCTCTGAGATGAAACGGAGTCCTTTGTCTGGGTAATCGGCTTCATATGTCTCACCCAATAATGGATTAAATGGCTTGAATTTTCTACCTTCTGTGCAGGCATATCCAGATACAGCAAATGCTGCAACATTAAGAATCCTCATAAGGCTATTTCCCTACAAAAGATAATGTTCAAAAGCAGTTAATCGCGTCTCAAAGGTGGAAAACATCGACTCCAAAAACTTATTTTTACTCGTCAAAGAAAATGCTTACTGTTCTCCCCCATTCATATGCTTGATCAAGAAGGTAAGAGTACTCAAAATCTTCGAAACATTTCTGCAACGAAGAGAGGGGTTCGTTGAAGTAAACAGGAAGACAAACTCTAGTTAGATCCTTCCCAATGTTATCTTTGATCATCGACCAAAGGCTTATGCCCTTCTCCTCACCAACGGGATCAGGCAACTTCTCTCTTCGTGCCACGTAAGGATAGTCACATTCAACAAGTCTCATAAAAGAACTAAGACCATCTTCAGATGGAAGAACTTCCTCATTATCAGTATCAAAAGACGAGCTTTCATCATAACAATTCGCGGTTCGCAAGGAACATGAAGAAAGACAATCTAGAGCATCATAAAACATGCTATCAGTGTGAACATCATCATTTGTTTCCTCCTGCCTATAATGCTCTTCATTCCCTCCTGGAAAGTTGAAACAAGGCTTATACAAAGGAACCAAAAATTAGACTATAATCTTATAAATGATGGTTCTAACCTTTGCAATTGTTGTTTATTCTAGATATATGACTTGATACTAATGTCTTCTTTGCCGCGAACAATCCTTCCAACCATATTAACCTGTCCTCCTTCGACTCTGCTCTCAATTGCAGCTTCTTCTTCCCAGTAATTATCAAAAACCTCCGATCGTCTGAACAACTTCCTATTACTGTTGAGTCCTATATAGACAACAACGTTGAAAATAAAAAACATGGTTACTAATAAAAAACATGATCATCCATCGATCCATGAATTAGAACACACGACTCTGTTTCTACTAATTTATATAATTCCATTCAGTACCTAACACTACAAAATTAAGGATAAAACACAACATAGTGCACAAAACATCCCTCGTTCATTCAGAGTCTAGGGAAGGAAGACATCCCAAGCGGTCTACTCTAATGCAAATAGTTCTGACTACTTTCACAGTTTGAACCTGGTCACACAGAGACAACTTTACCGTTGCTCCAAGGCTCTCCTTCAACATTACTAATTAAGGACATTTCTCATATATAGGTCAAACGTCTATTTTTCTTTCTTTAAGCTTCGTGCCTAATCAACCATCCCACAAAAACTCAAGGATTTATATCCAAATAAGAACCACTATTATATCTTTTGACCTTAACATACCGAAAAACACGATTTTTCCTTTAGAACACAATCCACAAATCCTAATTTCATTACAAATTTAGATACCTTGAGTTGTATTTCACGTGATGGTTTCCGAGGAAGGAATTGGGAAGATTGAGTTGTTTTAGAGGTATTAATGAGACGAAATGATTTCTTCCCTATGACAGTGAAGCCATTCTCATGAGTTTCCGAATTCAAAACATGTCCATGGATTTTATAGTAGAAAAGCACGCCGTCATGAAGAACAAACCAACGAGGCCTCCATCCTCTACCAAAATATACCCATTTGTATAAAATTCCACAAATTCCATTCCCTAAATTATCATTGTGTAGCTTTGATGAACGTTTTCCGGGAGGATGATGACGTAGAACCACCGTGTTTTTGTCAGCCACAGCGGTGATACAACACAGAAAATGCATTAGTTTTCGCATTAATCGAAATTCGTATAGCAAAGAAGGAAACTTCAACGGAGAAAAAGAAAATGATGAATTTATTCAAACTTGTTCTTTTGCCGCGAAAATATAGGATATTTTTAAATAATGGACGATAAGGAGTAATTAACTAATTATTATTTTCAGTGGTAAATGTTTTAGGTTTTATAAATATGGTGTCCGGTCCGGACCAATATTATTGATTAAATCTACAATTCAATTAGTTATAATACGTGTAACAACTCCAATTTCATAATAGAGATATTCAAATATTATGAATATTAAACTCAAAGTTTCAACGTGAAAATGTGCTTGCTTCTTTAATTTAAAGGACAACGATTGTTTGACTGTTGTGGCTACCTGCCGTTCAGAGATGCTATTAGAGTAGGAACATTAGCCAAGTTAAGGAGTAGGGTTGTACTCTAGATGTATTACTATACTCCATGCTTCCTCCCGACTACCTTTCTATTCTCACTCTCATCCAACTGATGAATGCAATAAGAGTAATATCGCTTTCCTTTACTAGATTTAGGAATTCATAATTCTTCAAAAAAGATGACATTAACCCGGATCAAGTTGGAATCCCATTCTAAAAGGATTTTTGTGGTTCCGGAGAATCCAACTACAGAATAGTCAAAGTCTCTAATAATGGAACCAACATCAGAATTGCAAAACAAAAATGGTGTG
>JAOTQR010000011.1:3584507-3603517 GCA_025774065.1 Solanum ossicruentum
CGCTGACCAGGAAAAACACCCAAAAAGGGGACAGAAGGGGGGTGAGTGGGGGGAAGGGGGCTGCGGAGGGGGAGGACTAAATATTTTTCTCAATAATTTGTATAAACCATTCTTTCTCATCCGTCATTTTTTTGGCTAGTTGTTAATTAGGGTTAATTCCCAAATCAACCTTTATGATTCTTGAAGGCCTTCTAGTTCTGCTACTTTTCTCAACCCAATAACTAGTTGCATGACATTTATATATATATATATATATAGATAGATAGATAGATATATATACACGGCTTGAGACTGATCCATAATATAATAATCTCATGCATACTATAAAAATTATATCATCATGTGTACTACAAAGATCAACTTATAAAATCTCATTCGTTAATAAGAATTAAGAAGCACTAAAGATTTATTCCAAAATAATTTTCCAAGACTCATGTCCTATATTTCATATATGAAAGAGTTTACAAGGCAATTTTTCCAATTTGTTCAGAATAAAGGACCATAAAAGATGAAAAAATAAATTATAGTACCAAATAATACTTTTAAGAAACTTCAGGGGTGAAAAAAGTGATAAAAGGAAAATTATCTGGTTGCCCTAGTTTGTCACAATAAACCCCCATCTACCCCCGATTTTCTCAAATTTACACCACTGCATTTGAAAGTACCTTTTTTGGCTTCTCTCTCGCGTTCTTCTATAAGGTATATCTCAAATCTCGTATTTTCTGAAAATTCTATTGATTTTGAACCTGATTTATTGTGATTCAAGCTTGAGTTTACTTTTTTTTTCTTATGATTTGGTTTTTTGAAGCTACTGATCAGTTTTTATTGTTGAAAATGTGGATCTGTGCAATTTTGTTCTGTGTTCAGTTAATTTGGCGTATTTTTATTGGATCTAGATATGAAATTGGATAAGTTTTTCACTGTTTGTAAAAACAATTGCTAAAATTGAAAGAGAGAGATATAGAGATGTAGATTCGTTCGAAGATTAATCTAGAGTTGCGTGAAATTGGATAAAATTGCATGTTGTCTATTTAAAAATTTCTTAGTCTTTGAGTTAAACAGTGTTAGTCCGTCTATGTTCAGTTAATTTGGTGTGTTTCTATTGGATCTAGATTAGTAATTGGATAAATTATCACTATTTGTTAAAAGAATTGCTAAAATTGAAAGGGAAAAATACAGATTGCTTTGAATATTAATCTGTTGTTGCGTGAGATCTATATTCTTGAAGTTTGATTAACAAAAAAGTTATGTGATCAGTACTAATCTATAGTGAGTGATTTAGGTGATATGTTGTCTTAATACAACTTCTAAGTATTTGAGTATAATAGTATAAGTTGTTTTAGACCACGAATTTAAGAAGTTCTTGTTTTTAAAACTGCATGCCAAGTCAAACAATGTCGCATAAATTGGGACGATGGGAGTTTAAAAAATCTGTACTCTTATATATTGGTGTTACTAAACTTGATTTGAGCTTCCTTTGAATATGTTATTTTCAACTCCTGGGGTTGTTGCTTACAGTTATGTATTTATCCTAATTTTTTAATTGAAACGTGATTTTTAATAAAAATCTGCATGTAATCATGCGTCATGATTACTGATTCCGTAAGTTAATTTGATACTGGGGAGAAATATGTTGACCTTTTGACTTCTTTTCACCCCGATTCTCTGATATACAGTAATGTAAATACTCCTGTGTCTTGCCTAACTTGTAAGGTGCGTATAGATCTTACAGGTGTTTGGTTTGTTATTAATGCTCGGCATTTGTTAGTCTCTGGAAGATCAAAACTGTTGTATCTTTGTTTATTATGTATTCTACTTGTACAGGAGTTTGCTTTTTTGTGTACTACCAATCTGATGATTTTATGTTTGAATTGCAGTTCCATATACAATGTCGGATGGTCAGGAGAGTGATAAGAACATTGAAATATGGAAGATTAAGAAACTTATCAAGGCACTAGAAGCTGCTAGAGGCAATGGCACCAGCATGATTTCACTTATCATGCCTCCGCGTGATCAAGTATCTCGTGTTACCAAGATGCTTGGAGATGAGTTTGGAACCGCATCAAATATTAAGAGCAGAGTGAATCGCCAATCTGTGCTTGGTGCAATCACATCTGCTCAACAGAGGCTTAAACTCTACAACAAGGTTCCACCGAATGGACTTGTCCTTTACACTGGAACAATTGTGACTGATGATGGGAAAGAGAAGAAGGTTACAATTGATTTTGAGCCTTTCAAGCCCATTAATGCATCACTCTATCTTTGTGATAACAAGTTCCATACAGAAGCACTGAATGAACTATTGGAATCTGATGACAAGTTTGGATTTATAGTGATGGATGGGAATGGGACTCTTTTTGGGACATTGAGCGGCAATACCCGTGAGGTCCTTCATAAGTTTAGCGTTGATCTGCCAAAAAAACATGGTAGAGGAGGACAATCAGCCTTGCGTTTTGCTCGTCTCCGTATGGAGAAACGACACAACTATGTGAGGAAGACAGCAGAGCTTGCAACCCAATTTTTTATAAATCCTGCCACTAGCCAGCCCAATGTCTCCGGTCTGATACTAGCTGGATCTGCTGACTTTAAAACAGAGCTCAGTCAATCTGATATGTTTGATCCTCGTCTTCAGGCTAAGATTCTAAATGTGGTTGATGTTTCTTATGGTGGGGAAAATGGTTTTAACCAAGCAATTGAGCTGTCTGCTGAGATCTTAGCCAATGTGAAGTTTATACAAGAGAAGAAATTGATAGGCAAGTACTTTGAGGAGATTAGTCAGGACACTGGGAAGTATGTCTTTGGGGTGGATGATACATTAAAAGTTCTGGAAATGGGTGCTATTGAGACTCTTATCGTGTGGGAAAACCTGGATGTTACGAGGTATGTGCTGAAAAATAGCAGTACTGGAGACACTGTTGTCAAACACTTGAACAAGGATCAGGAGGCTGATCAGAGTCACTTCCGTGATGCTGCTACAAATGCCGAACTAGAGGTTCAGGATAAGTTGTCACTGCTCGAGTGGTTTGCTAACGAGTACAGGAGATTCGGTTGCAGTCTGGAATTTGTGACCAACAAGTCACAAGAAGGATCTCAGTTTTGCCGAGGTTTTGGTGGCATTGGAGGACTCCTCCGTTATCAGCTTGATGTTCGAGCTTTTGATGAGCTTTCTGATGAAGGGGAAGTTTACGAAGACTCTGAATAGCAATTACCAACTTCTCAAATACCAGTGCAGAAGTTGAGCGGGAAAGCCTGTACTGGTGTGCAAGGGCTGTCGCCTTATTTGTCTGCTCATGTTCTAAGTGAGATATTTCTAAGAGCTTTTAAGGTAAGTCGGAAGAATCCATTTTCATTAATCTACGCCTTTATTCATTCGTATGTCATGGCACAAATGAACCCTTGTTTCGTGTATGTTCGAACCAGATGGATGACCTGCACCAAGAACCTAAATTCGCATCAATCTCATCACGAGCTTGTCCAGGTTCAGCCTGAGAGTGACTCAGGCTGTTGAAAATTTGGAGAACTAAATCCTAGCAGTTATTTTGCCATTGAAGATGGAGAACATCAAAAACTTTATGCTACACTCTTCTTGGACTAGTGATGCATATGAGCAATGTTGTTTTTATATTCTATGAAGTGAGAATGACTCACAGCAAGTATCGATTTTTTATTTTTTATTTTTTTTTGGTAAGGAGTATCGATTATTTAGTGTTGCGTGATCATTCAGGATTGCTGTTATTCAATTTGGACTCACTTCTTGAGTAGCTACTTTAAAATTCCGCTTTGAGTCCAAAATCTTTTCTTTTTTAAGAGAAAAAGTGACTTCCATCTAGTAGAAAGGAGTATCATTGATTAGCTTGCCATAAAATCCAATTGTGAGAACATTTGCTAGGTTATTCTGAATGGACTAATTAAATTTGGGGTTAACCATTTAGTAAGGCCCTGGTGTCTATGCTTGTACGATGATTGGGCTTTCATAAGCTCAGAAGGTATACCCACGCCCACGCACAACCAATTGATCGAATCATAGTGGAATTTAACTCTCAATATCATTGTACATGAGTGTAAGGGCCTAATGCCTATGCTTGCACGCCCTCATGAGCACCCACCCACAATTAAAATGGGCTATAGGTGCTTTGGGGGAACCCTTATAGAACAGTGCATCCCATGCCGGCTTGTGGCATCCGAATCCTATGATCACAGAACTCTTAAAAAAGTAGCGCGAATTTTGCAAAAATTATACATATCATCGATTCTTAAGACATCATATTTTGAGAAATTCACGAGCTAATACATAAAAAAAAACTTACATAAATTTAAATTTGTGTTTTGTGATCCTGAAACTCTTTAAAAGTAAAGCCGATCTTGTAAAAATATTACGCATCGTTTATTAGATCATCACAAATTTGAGGTACAACAAAAAGTCACGTGCTGAAGAATTAATGGACTAATCTTGAACTTTTTTTTTAAAAAAAAAGTAATCAGATTTTCTATAGATTACAACCACCATAACGAGTCTTTAGGAAGCCTAAAAATATTTAATTTTCCATTTGACAAAATAACCATTTTTTTGCCCCCAGGCCGTTTTTATGATCATATACTAATTATTGACATGCATAATAATAGCATGTTTAATTTTCTCCTTTCCTCACTTAGCGACGGAATATTTGCCAGCTGCCGGACGGCGATCGGTAAACATTTTCTGTATTATTTATGTTTGAAACATATATTACATGATTAATGAATCATGCAATATATCTTTTTCTTTTTCCCTCTTTATTAACCCTAATAATCTCTATAGATCAGAGGTAGATGCAAGATTTAATTTAAATACGTTCATTTTTTAAAATTATGCATGGTGATTCATAATTTGATACTTGTTAATTAGTGATTTTGTCATGCATATATTTATGGTTTGTGTAAAAAAATATTGAGTTCAGTTGTATCTATTAAATCGGCCTTTGTTTCTGCTTTTGAATATGCAAAAATTCCAGGTTTCTACTCTATATGCTGAGCTGCTTTTTCAAGAATGAAACAGTACTTTAATTAATTATTCGTGTTATCAATTTGGGATCACTTAATTAATAATTGTGTTTGTAAATCACATTTTCCATGCAAGTGAAAAATCTTGTTTAATTTTGATGTAATGAAAGTGGTTCGAGGTAGTGGTAAGGTTTGCGTACATTTCACAACTCCCCAAACCCTAATTGTGAGATTCCACCGGGTATGTTGTTAGTCTTCTGCTGTGGAGTCATTCTTAACAATACATATCGATCGTAAGATCACTAAAACAATCGCTTGGTTTCCAATATTTTGGCCAACATGTATTAAATGTATGTCGTTTACATTGTTACTTCATAAGTTGTTGGTACCCTCACCAGACCTCATTTCATTTGTAGGATTAGATTGAGTATGTTGTAGTTATTCAATTTTTATATATCAACTGAAAAAGGCGTCTTTAGGTCCCCAAAACTTGTCGAGACAGTCCTGTCCAGTGTGAAATTTGTTGCAGGTAATAAATAACTCTCATTACTGCAAGCAAATATATATATATGGCGAGAAAAGCTTATGGTGCTTTAAAGGATTCCACAATGGTGGGAATGGCCAAGGTTAACAGCGAGTATAAGGTGAAGTATATGGTTGAATATACTCTTAGTTGAGTTACTGAATCGATGTACTGATTAAGATTATGTGTGTATATTCAGAAACTTGATATTGCTATACTCAAAGCCACAAACCACGTCGAGCTGCTGCCAAAGGAGAAGCATGTACAAAGTAAGTTCTGTTTCATAAGAGAGACAAATAATCTGTCCTTTTTCAACTTGCTGTTGTATTTCTTCTTTTTTGCAGCACTTTTCAATGCGATTTCAAGCAACAGGCCTCGAGCAGATGTTTGCTATTGCTTACATACTCTTTCCAAGAGACTCGCCAAAACACATACTTGGCAAGTATGATCCAGTGACGCCATGCTAGTTCGTTTTCTTTTTCTTCTGTATGGCCATCGAACTCTTTCATGGAAAGAATTGCATTTCGTTATATGTCTGTCGCATAGGACTGCTACTTGTATATAAATGACTTTGTGGTTGAAAGTTGATATGTTCATTTCTTTTCCCCTTCAGGTTGCACTAAAAGCTCTAATTGTTATTCATCGCGCTATGAGGGAAGTTGATGTAACATTTCTTCGCGAGCTTGTTAGTTATAGTGCTCATAGAGGCCATCTGTTAAACCTAACACATTTCAAGGATGACACAAGCACCAATGGTACATATATAACTTGTTTTTGCTCATTATGGAAACAGCTTCTCTTTGTCTATGAGATAGTGATAAGGTCTTATGACAAACTAACCATTTTGATTGATTGTAAAGCATGGGATTATTCTACTTGGATTCGTACATATGCTCTATATCTTGAAGAATACCTTGAATGCTACTGTTTGGTGAAATATGATTTTCAGAGAGAAGGAAAGGTACATTCAGCTTTTCTTTCTTAAACTCGCGCTTCAAACGAAAAGATGTTTTATTTTTGTTGTTACTAAGCAGAGAATAAAGGAGCTAAACACTGCAGCATTGATAGAGACAGTAGCTTGTTTACAGAAACTTCTCTCTCGCCTGCTCGATTGTCAGGTGATACATCCATCAATATCTTATTCTTGTGTCGATACAGAATACTGACTGCTGTCATATTTTCAGCCAAAGGGAGCAGCTCAATATAATTTCTTGATTCAGCACGCCCTTTCCATTGTGAGCAATTATCGACTGTCCTTTCTCTAAATATACATCAGTAATTGTATTCACCATTTCGTATTCAAAAATCAACGTATCGTTTCAACACAGGTTGCAGCAGAAAGTGCAAGTCTATATGTAGCAATTGCAGATGGAATGCTTAACTTAGTAGACAAGGTACAGTATAATCTGTTGGCGTTTACAGTTGAAAACAAAATTATATCTTTCTTTAAGATATTTCACAAACGAAGATGCACCATTATTTATAGTCTTCCACTTAATCAATGGCTAGAGTAATGTAGATAGATAAATGCGACAAATATTACATAAGTTACAAGAAACTAATAGTCATCTTTGTACAGTTTTTTCAGATGCAACGTCATGATGCAGTCAGAGCACTTGAAATTTATCGAAGGGCAGGAGATCAAGTACAATGTGCCTTCCTTTCCTATATGTTAAGATCAACTCGTTGTGCATCTTTTGTTTTGATACTTGTAATATGTGATATGCAGGCAGTAAAGCTGTCTGAGTTCTTCGAGATATGTAGGAACCTTGATTTTGGAAGCGGACAGAAGTATGTTAAAATAGAAAAGGTATCCATTTCAACAACTTGTTGTTTTATACTCTCAATCTCGAAAATGCAGACAAGTTGCTAACATATGTTTGACAATGTTACTTAATATAGCCGCCTGATTCGTTCATATTAGCAATGGAAGAGTACTTGACAGATGCACCAAAACCTCTGATGATTACATGGAAGCCGGTATGTTGTTAAAGTATTTAATGTTTAAATGTATCCGTCTCTGCTTAGCGTTTTCCAACAGGACGATGATGACACAAATACCAAGGTCATTGCTATTCCTGGATCCAAACCAGAGATTGATCAAGAGCAAGGAACTCAAGTACAAACGAAAGAAGAGAGTACTGCAGCTCCGCCTCTCATTCCTGATCTTTTAGTAAGGATATATAACTTCTGAACGAAAATAAGATGAGATTTCCTAATGTTAAGCATAATAATTATGAGTATTTATAGCCTTTGAGGCATTGGGGTAATGTTGTTGTTTTGTTATAGTCTTTTGACGAACCAAGTGAAGATCAATCGGTTGCACCAGAAGATAACAACGCCTTAGCTTTAGCTATTAGTACACCAGGTATAATTTTCTCTCTTTCCGTCTTCTTTATATCTACGTTTGTTTATGATGATCATGTTGTGCGCAGACGAGTTATCAACTTCTTTGAGCGGTTCAGATCAAAGCTGTCAACCTACAGGCTGGGAGTTGGAACTCGTTACAGCATCAATTTCTAATCCGCAGGTTTGTCGGAAAAAAATATGGACTAACACACAATAAATATAGCATAATAATATGAATAAAAATGGGAAAATAGAATTTTACGTGGAAATCCTTCTAAATAAGGGAAAAACTACGGGTCAAAAGGAGCAACTGATATTATTATAGTAAAGAAATTTTACACCGTGTAGGCACGAGTATAATACTCACAAAGACTTTCTATTCACACAAAAGAAATACTGTCTTTTGATTTTTCACCTTACTAAAATATCATTCACACTCTATTTTTCTTCACAAACTATTTTTATTAAATAGCCTATGGTATATCTCACGGATAAAATACTCAATGTATTTTATTCTCTCTATAACTCTCTTTCTTTTTCCTCTCAATTTTGATGTGTTTCAAATGAGAGCCGAAGCTCTCTATTTATAGGGTGAGAAAAGTTGTCACTTTTTCTCTTGACCAATCAAAAAAAAAAAAAGACAAAATACGTTTTCTTACAAAAAAAAAATTGCTTATAGCTCATTTGCATTTGCAAGCAAATTTGCTTGCATTCTTCCTTTTTAAAATGCTTTTCTGACCAATATAGGTGACAATCCATACTTCCAATTTCCTTCACTTTGTTGAATGGGTGTGAAACCCTATCACAAGAACCATTCGTAGATAATAAACTGGTTAGCCTTTTTATTATACTAACAGGCTTACTCAAAACAAACTACTTTCAGAAGCAGCCTCTCTATCTATATGAAGTAGTGGTAAGGTCTGCGTTCATTTTATCATGCCCAGACCCGACTGTAGGATTCCCCTGGGTATGTTATTATTGTTGTTGCTCGTGCCATTTTGACACTTCCCTTTTCCAACAACGATGATGTTAGTTTGAAACATTTGTGTTGTCCTATTTCCAGATACAAGGGGGTGTACTAGACAGATCAAAGTTGGATAATCTATATGAAACAGCACTTGCAAGACAGAATATTGTAAATGACCCTTACAACAGGGAAGTTTCAACTAATCCGTTCGAGGTAGATGATAATTCACAGGATGTTTTCAATAGTTCAGGCAACTATGGAGCAAATGCTGCACAAATGGCTGCTATGGCTCATTACCATGACTATGGTATTTTCATGCAACAACAAGTTGCCAATCTGTATCAATCACAACAATCGTTCATCGAGCAAAACAATCAAGCTTTGATGATGCAGCAGCAAATGGCTATTGTGTCTCTGCAGCAGCATCAAACTGCGGAAGCACAAAAGCAAGAAAATGTAGCCGATGTGCCTCAACTACAACTAGAAGGACCATCAGTGAATAAAAATGATACAAATAATCCATTTGGGAATCCTTTCACTGATCAAGATGCTACAACTTATAATAATCCATCTCATGTATCTGAAAATCAAAACTCACAGTCTAGCTTAATTTAAACTCAATTGTCCCAAAAGAAGTTATGGAACTTATTGTACTTAGTAGCAAAGGTATGTCCAGGAATTTAAAGTCTATGAATTTTTATAGCGATCTAAAAATTTCAAAAGTCAAATATCTATAAATAGTTTTTGGATTTATTGATAAATACTCGCTTTGTACAATTGTACTTGTTCAATGTACTAAAATATATGTCGAATCATACTTGTCTAATTTATAAAATCAATTATTTTACACTTAGGAAGGGAAGCGTTGAAGGAACTGATAAAGTTGTTATCATATGATTAGGAAGTCATGGGTTCAAACCTCAGAAACACCTTGCAAAAATATAAAGTAAGATTTTGTACAATAGACCTTGTGATCGGGCCTTTCCTCGGACCCTACATATAGCGGGAACTTTAGTGCACCGGGCTTGCCCTTAATGATTTGGTCGTTTGGTGTGAGGTATAAGTTATAATACTCTCTAAATAAAATGTAGGATTATTTTATCTCATGTTTGGTCAGAGGTATAAGGTAATTATTGGACTATTTATCCCACAATTTTTGTCTTAGTGATGGGATAAGTTATCCCATATACAGGGGCGAATTTATAGTTAATTTTGGGTCACGGAAACCTGTGGTCATCCGACTAAATTCGATATATTACTTGTATAATTCTTAAAGAATATATTAAATACTAGCTAAAAGAACTCATTTTCAAAATAATAAATTAGTTCATTGGTTCAAGAGCTTTTTGTTAAATAAAGGTTAGGGGTTCAATCCCAACCATTAACACCATTTTATCCCTTTTTTAAAAATAAAGTAATGGTGGAATAACTCATTCCGGGATTAATATCCAAGGATAACACGTTGCCAAGTAAATTATAGTTTTGTTTCTAATTTACCCTTATCATTAATTATAACAACAACAACATTCCTAGTGAAATCTCACAAGTAGGGTCTGGTGAGGGTAGATTGTACGCAGTGAAATCCCACAAGTAAGACATTTTTCGAGACATTGTATTTATTATACTCAAATTGTGTTTTGGTGAAATTGTCTTTTATCATTTACTACTTCTCAATTCTTATAGTCAATAGTGAAAAACTATTATTGGACAAAAGAAATATATACAAGGTCGAGACTAAAATTACTAAATTCACGTCAACTCATTTTAACTTATTATAAGTCAACTCTGCCCCTGCCCTAGATCCCATACTTCATTTGGCTGGTTATATATATATATTTCTGTAAATTATTGATATTGATCTATACCATGCTTCATGTATGTGTTGGCAGTTGATGGAAATAACAACCAAACAAACAGAGCATTTTATTTAATTAGAAACTACTTTTCCTCCTTTTCTTCACTCCATGTGCATCTTTCTTTTTGTTTTTTTCTAAATGATTCTTCTTTTTTTGGCGGTGAATTTTTTATTGGAAAAGAAAGTGAATAATCAAGGTTATTTTTAAAAATTAATTTTGTTATAAATTAATTAATTTATTCTATATATTTAAAATTATTCCAAAAGAAAAAGAGGAATTTCTTATATGATTACTCAAAAATATCTTAGTTATGTTTCATAGCTATAACTTGGATAATTACATTTTGCAACATTAATGATAACAATATTTATATAATTCACATAATATTTATATAATTCACTATATAATTCACACTTTTTTGTAGTGTTTGTATATTTCATTATACAATTCATGCACATCGTTTGTATAATTTTCTATACAATTTACAATATTTGTATATTTTTTATACAATTTGATCCTCATATAACTTTTGTATAATTACGCACAATATTTATATAAATCATGCGACTTACACAAAATTGAAATTATAATTACAGCTAGATATTTGTTGCGAGTTATAATTAATTCAAACTATAATTATATTAGCTAATTAACTAATATATATTACATTTTCGCGTAATTTTTTTTTTAAAAAAAAATATATTACAAGCCCAATCCAATTAAATAAGTCACATGGCGTTGGGCCCTCACCATCAAATCCATTGGCCGTATTTCACGCCTTTATTCACCTCGCCCACTCTCCATGGACCTTAGCTGTCTCCTATCTTTTTGTCATCAAAACATATTATTTTATTTTGATATTTTTTGTTAAATAAAATTAATTCTAATTGCATCGCAACACCTCTAGAGGGGGGGGGGGGGGGTTAAAAATTTTATCATCAAAACATTTTAAGTTCATTCAATTCAAATAATATCCTAAGATGTGAAAGGTTGGATTTAAGAATTACACGAAATGGGTAGACATAAATCGAAAAAGTATTGAGTAGAGATGATTAGATAGGATATGATAAAACTTCATTTCACCGATGACTTTAGATAGAAAAGAGTGAATAGAATAGTAGGTTAACAAATAGGGTAAAATGATCTCTGACCTTGTGATATAGTATATTAGTATAATTAATTGTGTCTTTATATCTTGTATTGTCATTGTTCATCTTATATTTGTTACTTTTATTATATTTAAATATTATCATTTGTTTCACTTTATTCATTTTTCTTTTTCTTTATTTTTTCTTTTTTTATATCTAGTATCTTGTAATTATGAAACTTGATATTTTTTAAACAAGGATATTTCAAAAATAATTTCTTTATTTCCGATAAGATATACATATATGATAAACATAATATTTAAGATGAGTAATTAAAAAGATGTAAATGCGCCATTGATAAATTAGCAACTTTTGTAATCCTTTACAAAGAAAGGAAAACAATTCATAATAATAATAATATTACTCTAAACAAGGAATAAGGAGCTAATTCTTCTTCACTCCTCCCTACAAAGAGGGGAATAATATTCTTTTCTTTTTCTTCCTTTTTGTTTCTCACCTTTGGTGATTTTTTAAATAAAAAATAATCTAAAAACTCCTAAAAATAATCAAATAAAAATTATTTTACAGACTTTTGTTGACTATACCCATAATAGGACAGATACCACTTAACAAATTTCCTCAACCCGGTTTGCAAATCGGTTGTCGGTTTATACCCGAATGCCTTTTGGGCCGAACTAATATTCGCATGCGTAAACGGAACGTCGCCGTTTCCGGGCATATCCACAATATTTTTCTTAGCTTTTATCTTCAAATTCTTCTCTAACATCGCAACCATCATCGGAACCGTCACCGGCGAGGTATTACCCAGATTAAAGATCCGATAAGGAGCGGGGCCCCGTTTCTTACCACCCGACCCGGTACTCTTCCCTGCTGTATCAAGTGACCCGACACACCCTTTAACGATATCATCAATGTAGGTAAAATCACGGGCCAAGTCGACCCGATTCTTGCCCCGGTAAACCGTGATCGGTTTACCTTGTAAGATATTTCGGGTAAATGAGAAATAAGCCATGTCGGGTCTTCCCCATGGGCCGTAAACGGTAAAGAACCGTAACCCGGTTATTGATAACCCGTAGATATGATTATAAGTATGTGTAATTTCTTCACCGGCTTTTTTCGTCGCCGCGTATAACGAAGCGGGTTGATCGGTTTGATCCGATTCGGAGAACGGTACCTTTTCGTTTAACCCGTAAACTGAACTGGAGCTTGCCCATACAATAGCGGGTTGAGGATTAGCATTTTTGCAAGCTTCGAGAAGAGTAACAAGCCCAGCAATGTTACTATGAACGTAAGATTGGGGATTTTCCATGGCGTATCTCACGCCGGCCTGCGCAGCTAGATGCATAACGTGCGTGAACGCCACGATTTCAAACATCTTCATTAGCATGCGATGGTCATTTATATCGCCCTCAACGACGAAGATGTTGTGGGAACTCAGGAGGTTTTTTCTCGCTTTCTTCAACGAAGGATCGTAGTAATTGTTGAAGTTATCAATCCCGACGACGCCGTCTCCTCTTTTCTTCAACGCGATTGAAACGTGAGATCCGACGAAACCGGCGGCACCGGTGACGAGTACGGACATACCGTTGACGCGGTGGATTTGGGCGGAATCACGGACTTGTTTCTCCCAGTGAAGACTTCCCCATGTGGAGGAGAGATACCGGGTACCGGAATCCATGAACGACTGGAAGCTCAAATACGACGCCGTTAAAGCAACAAGAAACAACGCCCATAAGAACATTGTACTTGTTGAAGCGAAACATCTATGGAATTGACGATTAACGGAGTAATTATACGCTTTGTCCTTGAATTTCCCGGGTGTAGATGGGATGAATTGCTCTTCTAAACCCCTCATTTTTGCAAATTGTCAGAAATCAAAAGAGAAAATTATTGAAGATGCAGATAAAAATTGATTTGTTTTCTTCTTTTTGTTCTGCATCTGAGGAAAGGAGGAAGAAAGTGGGAAGAATATATAGAGCGCCCAGAAACTTCAGATTAACGCGTGAACGCGTTGAAGAATACTGAGGAAGAGATTTGGAAGAGAGAGAAAAGGATAAAGAAATTTGATGAAGAGAGAAAGGAGACAGCTCACGGGAAGCAGTGTAAATATAGGGAAGTGGACGTTTGCTTTTTTAGAAAGCGAGGATAGAAAAAAGAGAACAAATCTTACGAGATATGGAGTTTTGAATATGAAAAAATATATATTTTTTATTACTAATATGATATTAAATATAAAAGAATAAATATTACATATTAAAGTAGAGAATTAATAGGTTAATAAATAAATTTGTAATATAGTAGGTGAGTAGGAGTAGTGATGTTTTTATATTATATTTGTGTTATTATTTTCTGTCTTGATATGTTAATTTTATCGTATTTGCGTATTATAATGTGTTTTTCCTTATTAGTTATTTTTTCAGTTCTTTTCCTTTTTTCATATCTAGTTTATCCTACTCATGTATTTTTGAGACAAGATTTTCAAAAAACAAACTCTATCTCTATGAGATAGTGGTAAGATCTGCGTACATTTTATCTTCTACTAATGTCACTTCTAAGATTCTATTTAGTAAATTATTATTTTTATATCGAGATAGTTATTCTTAATTGAATTTTTACATTACATAATTTAAATTTAGTCGAGGTTTTAATATTAATTTTGAATATTAAATGTAAAACTTTTCAAAAATATTACTTTTGAATGGACATTGCAATACTTAATTTAAATTTAATCACAGCTTTAATACGGGTTCGAAATATCAGATAGGAGAAAGGAAAGGTCTACATGGTTTACTTTTACGTGGATTTTTTTTCTTTTTTTTTGGAAATCTTAGCCCACATTGTTTTTTGATTCTATACTCTTTCTATTTATTTTTATTTATCATTATTTTGTTTTTTATAGTCAATTTAATTAAATTTTAAAATGAAAATATAAAATTTTACTGGTTAAAAACTACACGTAAAATATTACTAATATAATAAAAAAATACATCTTAAAATGTTGATTAAAATTCTTATAATTTAATCTGAATAAATAAAATAATAACAAATTTACATTATTACATATTATTCTCCTGAAGAAAGATAATAATACAGCTAAATAGACATAACTATAGTTGGACCACATTAATGAGAAGGTTCGAGTACACACTACAGTACACTCATTCTTATAATTTATAAAAATAAAATAATATTAGTGACCCAAGTTTGGTAATTATATTATTTAATTAAGCTAATTTTGTAGCCGTACCAAGGAGACACTCTGTGCAGCTTGCACGTCGTAATAAAATATTTAATTGTAATTATTCTTCGTAATTATACTTAGAGAAGGTTCTATGAAGGTCCTAATTATAATATTTTAAGAAATTATTACTATGTAACAAGTTGGTAGTACGAGGAATTTTTTTTCATATAGTCGGTTAAAAATATTTTAATTATAAATTTAAATAATTATATTTCATAATATTGTTATAATAATATTTATCTATACTTGTATAATTCGATATACATTTCGTAGCTTTTGTATAACGTTTGTATATTTTTGTTATAACACGTGCACAACGTTTGTATAATTTGTTATGCAATGTAATTCGTGCGTAACTTTTGTATAATCACGCAGAATGTTTGTATAAATCGTCTGAATCATACAAAACTGAAACTGTAATTACAGCTAGATGTTTGCCGCAAGTCGTAATTAATTTAACTTATAGCTTTGTTAGCTAAATAATTAACTAGTATATGTTTGCTTATCTGCGTAACTTTTTTTCTTTTTTCAAAAAATTGCAATCAATAATACTAATTGTATAGTTTTTGAATGTTTAAATTTTTTTAAAATATTAAATTAATTTAGTCTAATTTTAATTTTCAGAATTAGTCAAATTAACTTTCGAAAAATCTAACATAACAACTAAAAAGAGACGGAAGGAGTATGGTATTGTATTTCTGGAGTGTTCCATAAACATTAATCCACTTTTGATTATTACTTAATTATAATTTCGTTATCATGTGTATAATTGATCTATTTTATAGTAAAGGATTGAGATCCCAATCTTCAGTGGTTGGAATATGATTTTATTTTTAACAAATAAAAAGAAAGCTTGAGCATAAGTTAAGGTTGAATGCGAAATTTAATTAGGTGGTAATTGTCTTTTTGACCAATCCAACACATTCTGTCTCTTTGGAACTATATTATATAGGAAATTATACGGATAAATAAATTATATTAATTGATTAGTTAATATGACTATAATTTGAATTAATTACTGTTCGCAGCTAACATCTAACTGGAATTACAGTTTGAGTTTTGTATAACTCTCGCGATTTATAGAAATGTTGTGCGTGATTATATACGATAGTTGTGCGCAAATCAAGTTGTATACCGAAATATATAAACATTGTTAATTGTATAGCAGATTATATAATGTTGTGCACGATTTGTGCAACAAAATATACAAATGTTATACAAAAACTGTGAATTGTATAGCAAATTATACAAATATATACAAATGTTGTGTGGATTATACAAACGCTACTATTACTATAATTACAAAATATAACTATTCAAATTATAGTTATGAAGTACAATTGGGCCTAAAATGTTTGCATTTATGAAATTTACCCATAATATTGAATTAGTGAATTCATGAAATAAATAATGTCTAATATAGAGTAACAAATATAAATTTACTTGAAAATGTCTAAGATAATTAATTTGAGAGGGTGTAAAATGTGGTGTTGTGTGTATAAAAAAACAACAACTTTTAATTGAAAAAAAGAAAATGTTTAACACAAACCACACTTATATTTATAGATTTAAACTAATACACAATGACACAAATTAATCAACTAGAACAAGGTACAAATCACGTACTATATATAGGATTTCATGCATTCTATTATTTATTTATTTTTTTCATTTCAAATTAAAGTAGTAGTTAAGCTCTTATTTATTTTTCCTATTCTAATGGATTACTTATTAACCATCTCCTCCATCATAGCTACATGATATCCTTATGTATTATTAAATCCACATTAATTATTGGAACCAGAACCAGCTCTTGATCCAGCATATGAGCCTGCCTCAGAACCTGCCTCGCTTAATCCACCTCGACGGCCAGAACGAGAACCAGCTCTTGATCCAGCATATGAGCCCGCTTCTGAACCTGCACCACCATCACCTGAGGAAGTTGAACTTGAACTCGAGCTTGAACTAGAACTTGATCTCGACCCTGAACTTGAGCCTGAACCTGCTCCTGCACCTGCCCCTGAACCACTTCCACCTCCTATACCCAACCCTACCCCTGCACCAACGCCCACTCCTATACCACCACCCAAGTCTAGGCCCAAATCCTTACGTGCCACCCTACTCTCTGAGACCATAACAAGAGTTGACAAAACAAGCAAAGCAAGAAAGCTCAAAGCCTTCACCCTAGCCATACTTAAAATGTACCAAAACTATCAAAAGATCTATATTGTTATCATGCAAGTATTATTCCTCTATTTAGCTAGTAATGCTTGATTTAATTTCTTGATGTGGTTAAACATGATGATTGTAACACTATTTATAGTTTTTAGATGCTAGGGTTTTAGTTTGGTAAACATTAAAAATTAGAGATAGTGGGGGACATTGTACATTATTATTATTATGAGAATATAGTGATAGAGAGTATATTGTCATTGAAATTAATAATGGACCTCACTAAAGTTTGTGGCTGAAAAATAAAGCTTTTTATACTTGTCATGTGATAGCCATACTATGATCAAAATGTATCTACCCACTACCATAGTGGAATAACTATAAAATACATTATACATTCTCAAGGTGGACAATAATACAACACATTAGAAGAAGAGACATTTGAATAAGGAATTGATAGAAGAGAGACATGTGTAACTTACATATAGTTGCATGAACTTTCAAAATTCTGAGTATTTATTTATCCTTAATTATAAATTTTGAATCCGAGTTTTACGGATTTTGAGATGAGGGTTTTCGGAAACAGCCTCTCTACTTCTATGAGGTAGCGGAAAGGTCTGCGTACAATCTACCTTCCTCAGACCCCACTTTTGAAATTTCACTAGGTATGTTGTTGTTGTAGTATTTAATAATAAAATTGCTTATGATGGATAAGTAGTCCTACTCATGGTCATCTGATTGAATTGAGAAAGTTAGGGGTATTATTGCAGGTCAATTGATTGGAGAACTGGATATTCAATTAACATTCAGAACTTTTCATTTTGGAAGAGTATTCACGGAGGGTACTGCAGAATATGTGTGAGCCCCATCTAATGGAAAAATGAAATTCAATAAGGGCTTGATTCATCCGACACGTACATGTCATGAGCATCCCACCTTTCTATGTTCTATGGACTTGTATATAACTATTGAGAGTGAAGATATTCTACACAAGATGAATATTCCATCCAAAAGTTTGTTTTCAGTACAAACGATCAGTCTATAGAAT
This sequence comes from Solanum ossicruentum, assembly GCA_025774065.1. Taxonomy (NCBI): domain Eukaryota; kingdom Viridiplantae; phylum Streptophyta; class Magnoliopsida; order Solanales; family Solanaceae; genus Solanum; species Solanum ossicruentum. The sequence continues at coordinate 3,602,753 of JAOTQR010000011.1, forward strand.
CAGAATAAATCATTGTTGATATTCACTTTGAATTTTAAAGAGATGGTTCGAAAACATATCTATTCTGATTCAAATAGAGAAATGTAATGGAGTACCATTTACTTCTGAATTGAGATGTTCAACCACAAATAGAAATTGTTAGTACCTAATTTTTTACCAAACTAAGTTATGTACTTTTTAGTATTTAAATATTTATTTTTTGAATGTAATTTAGATATTTTTGTTTTTATCTTATTTATAATAACTTTATTTGAAAAATACAAAAATAGAGTCACATTTTAGTGTGAGTTTTGTTTTTAAAGAAGAGAAAATTTCTTTAAAAAATATATGTTTTCTTTTAGTTTTGATTCTAATAAATAACCTAGTATTATTAGTATTTCTTAATTCTGTTTTAATTTTAGTTAATTAAGTTTTCTATATTCATTTTTAATTTAAAATAGTTTTCTAAGATTTTATTTTATTTTATTTATTTATTCTTCTTTTCTTTCAAAACCAAAACCAATATTAAAAATGATTTTCTAAGATTTTATTTTATTTTATTTTATTTATTTATTCTTCTTTTCTTTTCAAAACCAAAAACAAAGCAAAAAAAATAAAAAAAAAAATTAAAATAAACCTAAACTACCAAATAACCCACTAACCTAAACTACTCACTACTCCCTCACATTTATACAACAACACACTTAGACATCTACAAAAAAAATCATAATGCATTTGTACATGCACACCCACGACTGAAAAAAATTACTATATTTCTTTTTCACA
>JAOTQR010000011.1:3605884-3618014 GCA_025774065.1 Solanum ossicruentum
TAGGGTTTATATATAACATATATATGTAACCATTAACCTGCTTCAGTCACCATGGATCAATCCATGGATTTAGGACCTACAAGATTGGAAGGAGACGTATATTAGCTTTATTTTCGTAGGAAAGCTTTAATTTTATTTTTTCAAATCCTTTTTGGTTTAGGAATCATATTTTAACCTAATAAATTTTGAAAAACAAAGTAGGACTCTTACCTTAGTAATGTTTTTTACCATAGTAAAAAAAATCATTATAAGTAAAATTAAAAAAAAAAAGTAAATAACTTATCACCGTACAATAAGATCAGCCCAAATTTCAAATTTCAGGTTTTAATAAACGTGCCTTTAATAATTCTTTGTGTTTTGTAATTAGAAAATAAAAATTACTTTATATTTTATTAATGAAAAAAATTCATTTACAAAATAATGAGCTAGTTTTAATTTAATTCATTTACAAAACAATGAGCTAGTTTAATTTGGTACGAAATGTATGAACATTAAAAAACAACAATCAATGTTGTGGTCCTAAGATAATTGTATATTAAATGTATCGAAACACCCATTAATCTTGTGATCTTAGATATGACACGTGAAAAATTAAAATTAAAGTTTTAACAAATAAGATTGTTAAATACATTTTTTTATGTGATTTTGACATTAAATTCTTAATTTGAAGTGTCTTTTTTGGGCCTCCATCCAACAAGGCCAAGGCCCATATTAACATTATTGATAAAAGAAGCCCCAAAACTTGAAAACGAGGCCTACAAGATTGCTAAACAATAATCAAGCTAATGGGCTATATATCCCCATTTTGCAACTTTGCAAATTCATCAACTATATATGATTTAAGAGGAATTTCCGCATATAGCCATTCAAAAATATCTTAATTATATTTCAAATTTGGGTAATTACATTTTGTAACTATAGTTATAACAATGTTTATATAATTCTTTCAACATTTGTATATGTTTATACAATTCGCAATACAATTCACAATTTTTGTGTTGCATTTGTATATTTCGCTATACAATTCATGCACAACGATTGTATAATTTGTTATACAAATTCACAATATTTGTATATTTTTCTATACAATTTGATGGGTGCACAACTTTTATATAATTGCGCACAGTGTTCGTATAAATCGTGTGAATTATATAAAACTCGAACTGTAATTAAAGTTACATGTTTGCCGCGAGCCGTAGTTAACTCAAACTATAGCCATGTTAATTAATTAACTAGTATATGTTTGCTTATCGGCCTAAATTTTTTTCATGATTTAATTTAGGCTAAATATACTCTTGTTTAGTTTGTTCATTTAATTAATAGAATTCATGTATTCTCTTTTTCTTTTTATTGGTAGAAAGTATAATGATTTTTAGCTTCATTTGATCTTAGATTTTTTATTTTATCTAGTATCTAACAAGATTTACATTGAAAATTTAACTTTTTGAAGCTGTGGTCTTTGAAAATTGGAATTATGTTTGAATGTATATTTTACTTGAGAAAATTTTTGGACTTTCATGATGGAAGTCACAAAGCTGATCGAAGCCATTTTGTGGAAACTTGAAAATACTTGAAGATCAAATTTTCAAGGTAATCAAACTTCATTGTTAAACAAATATTAGAAAATAATTTTTTTTAAAAATCTGATTCAAAATTTATGATCAAATGCTTGCTTTATATACATATTTAATTTGAGTTAATCAAAATTTATGATCAAATGCTAGCTTAGTATACACATTTTATTTAGGCTAATCAAATGACAAAATCTATGATCAAAACGCTAACTTAGTATATACATTTTATGTTGGTCATGTATTGTGCATTTTAAAATCAGAAATTAAAATATTAAGTAATAAACAATAGGCATAAAGTGAAGAAATAACAATAATAACATATCCAGCGTGATCCCACAAATGAGATTTGAAGAGGGTAAAATGTTCTTTGTAACTTATGTAATTGCAATGATATGTTCTCCTAATTATCTCTTTGTATGCTCCGCTAATCCTCCAAATGTCCGTTCGTATTCTTGACATTTATTTGTAAAAAAAATTCTACACCTATATAAATGATATTTTCTTTTTTAACAATAATAAAAGGATCTAGTGGTTGAGAAACAATATATTGTGTTTATATTTTTGTCACGATCCAAAATACGCTATGAGTGGCACCCACACCTAACCTCCTAAGTGGGAGAACCAATGATACAAATCCCAACCAACATTAGCTATTCAACTTATAAAATGTAGTATTGATGCGGAAGTTCAACTTATAAAGCAAGAATAACAAAATCTATAATTGTTATTGCACAACATTTCCCAAAACCTAAAAGTCATCCCATCAAGGACATCTATTCTTCAATACTAAGTCTAAGAGTAACATCAAGATAGATAAATAGAATAGTTTGTGTCCGAAAACTAAATACATCATGTTATGATTGATAGAATCCAACATGAGCTAGAAGGTTAGTTCACCCTAAAATCTGATATACAAACGATCGTCTAAAGTCGAGGGAGAGTCGAAATCAATGAAATATCCGTTGCACTCCACAAAAGCAAAACAAAGAAAAATACAAGTACTCATATGCACTGAGTAGGTATCATCGGCCCACTCCAAATAGAAATTAATATGAATAAAATAATAGCAGGAAATCAACCATAATACTTAACAGGTAGTAACAACAAGAACAAGTACACAACCAATCAATGATATCAATAATGCACATGAGGACTCAATTCTCCACATCACACTTCTTTTGAGAGATAGGTTCTTTGAAATTGAGTATATTAAATTATTGTAACATGTTTTCCTTTATTATTATTATGTCAGAACGTGGCACCCAATCTAATATATGTATGTATATATGTGTGTGCGCGTGCGAGCGCGCACGCGCGCGCGGGGGAACGTGTCACCCGATCTTATAATATATATGTGTCAGAACGTGACATCCGATCCTATAGTATATTTGTGTCGGAACGTGACACCCAATCCTATAGTATATATATCTCAGAACGTGACACCCGATCCTATAATATATATGTGTCGGAACGTGAGACCCGATCCAATATATATAATTCATTATTCTTATCGTTACTTCTCACTTCATTATCAAAGTTTCATCAAGCATTCTTTATTCAAGGCATCACTTTGAGAGATCAAGTTCAAGATTATGATCTCATGGTTTTGGAATTGCAGACCATTCACAACAATATATCAATCAACCAAACCACAATAATTAAGTACATAGAAAATATCACAGCATTACTCAATGACTATCAATCGTTATTAATAGTCTCTCTATTAAATAGAATAAATCATAACCTACCTCAACCGAAGAACCAAGATCAAGTGAGTTAATGCACCAGTGCTTCCCCTTTTCTTCATGCCTCAGAATTTTTTCAATCTATCAAATACATAACATTCATAAGAACACGAGTCCATAGACATCTATACTACGATATGTTTAGCCTAGACTCAAAAACTCACCCAACTGAATAATCAAGTTCCTAAATTTCAAGTCCAGGATTAAGTCTTAATTCCTCCAACTAACATAACTTTAATGGTGTTCATATAATATAACACATCTACATTCGATTACACATACTAATATATCAACTTGAATTGTGATATTATATAAAAGAATTCAAGATCTAACTCTATCCTGAAACCAAGGCCAATTACACATGACCACGAATCTCTTAAGCATGTTGTTGTCTATAATAACATTCTCCAAAATAATAGTTTATCATTCCAATCATATTTACATCTAATAGTCATTAATTATTATTATTATAATAATTATAACTAAGAGCAAACTAGCATTATAACCATTTGAATCACCTTAGCAGTAGTCATCATATTTACCCACTTCAAGTCTTTCCTCAAACTATCAACATTATATCACTAAAATCTTAGTAATGTGCAATTTAATAGAAGTTGAGAAAGATTATCTGTCGCAATTGAATTTCGTACTATCGTTGCCCAACTCTTCTTTTCTTATTATTTGTTTTAACCTAATTATATTCTAAAAGTGTTAAATTCTACTAATTCATCTTAATAGATATAGGACAAGTAGTATAGAATTTTAACTAAATTATCACTTTAACTCATTAACTAATTTAATTATCTAAAATTGCTCCTAAGTTAGATAACAAAAGTTATCAACTAGTCCCAAAAAGCCCCTTTAAAATTTATAAGATAAATCTTTTATAACATACGGAATTCTAAATATCAAAATGACTAAACGGGTTGTTACAATTTTAAGGTTGTGAAAGAGAGAATTGAGACTAGAGGTGGCAAATGATTGTATTGGTTGAACTCGGATGGATTGAATGTGAATTGAGTCAAAATGAATTGGATTACAATTCACCCATACAAAATAGGAAAACTAAGCTTGTACCTCGTTAAATCAAACTATTTACATTCATATACCTCTTTACATTTTGTACCCCCATACTATTAAAATTTTGTTCCTCCTTGATATTAAAATTCGCGCCCTGATGTCATGCTGATGTCAGTACCTGTTTGTATGATATACCAATATGGTATACATATACCAATAAGGTATCACAGATGATTAAACTCAGTCCTATATGATATCGATATAGTATAAATATACCGACAGAGTGTATAACGAATATATTTTTTACTAAATTTAGTTTAATAATCTTTTTATTTGTTTCTTAAAAAAAATCCTATATACCAATTGGGTATCAATATACCGTCTAAGTATCATAAAAGGACTAAGTTCATTCTATATGATACTGCTATGGTTTATATATACCGGCAGAGTATATTTCATAGTATTTATGCTAACGTTAACATGCGAAATAAAACGAGGCAAGTAGGTAGAAAGGTAAATAATTTGGGTAATGAGTGCATTAAGGGTAAATAGATTATATTGAATTTATTAAGGATAAATAATTTCAAATTAGGTCTATTTTGTGTACTTTTTCCCAAAAAATTGGTAATATGAATTTGGCCAAATTCATATTTGGACAAAATAGCTTTAACCCATTTTAATCTTCTAAAGACATGAATCAAAGCTAAAATGTTAATACTCACCCTCCTACCGCTTTAACCCCACTCTTAAATAAATATCTTTTGAAAAATCACTTATTTGTACAATTTTTTTTAATTTTTTCTACTTCCGTACTCTAACCGGCACTCTATACCCCCACCTGCACCTCTGCCACCCTCTGAATTTTTAAATTAAAAAATATTAAGAAGATTTACTCACCTTATTCACCCTTACCCGTCCCCTATGTCCACTCTACCCTGGACCCTAGGGGCGGATTTACATGGTTCGTTCCGGGTGTTAGAACATCCACTGACCCTGAAAAAAATTGTGAATCTATATAGAAGATATGCAAAAATTGTACAAATATAAAAATAAACACTCATTGAACAAGAAGTCTCCTGGGTGTTTCGATTTTGTTGCTTTCCTAAGGCTCATAACAAGCTACCAGATGAGGGATCGAATTTCATTAGCGGCATTAACTTTTTTACCTTAAAATACACTTGCCAAATAAGCACCCATAGTCTTTAAATCCTGAATCCGCCACTGTTGGATCCCAACTCCACCAAATTCTTTTAAAGAAAAAATAAAAAGCTATAAAAAAATGTAAAAAAAATTCTCACTACCCCATATTTTACTCATTTTGATTATATTTGTATGAGCTTTTAAAATAGACCAGCTCATATCTTGAAACAGACAAGTCAAGAATTATACTACTAGATCGATGCAAATTATATCACAATAAACTTAAGTCGAAATATTTGCGCCTCAATTTAAATATTCATTTTGTTCTTTTTTATCATTATATTTTTCAAATGTAACATTACTGATCGCACTTATATAATTTTGCATGCGTCATTTTCTATAACATTGATTTTTATTGATAAAAGTATTAAAAATACTCCTATACGTGGCACAAATTATTAGTTTCGCCCCCGAACTATTGACAGTATTATAAACACCCCTCTACTAGACTAACTGAACTTAAATACACTTATGATCTTTCAACATGAGTAAAGTACACCTCTAAGTTTTTATCAAGTTTAGAGGTGTTTTTAACACTTGTGGTAGATTGGGGGTATTTTTTTTAGTTTAGTTAATCTAGTAAAAAAATATTTTTAACATTATCAATAATTTAAAAATAAAATTAATAACTTACTCAAGTTCAGAGGTATTTTTATTACTTTTTCATTTTTATTCTTTAAAAATTACTCATGGTCAAAGAGATTCTTGTTTTCTTTCTATGTATCTAGGGAATTGGTTTTAGCTCTTCCTTTCACAATAGACAAATTATTAGTAAAACCAAAAAATTCTGATCAAGTGCTTTTGGCACTACATAAGGAAACTTGTATATTACATGTTTTTGCAAATGTTAAGTGCAACAGAAAACAAATAGTTTCCATTTTATCATTTAATTTTGAACATATATTCAGTAGTGTGAAATGAATCTTGTTAGGAAATAAAGTAGTCCATTGTTTTGTTTATGGTTGACATTGAAGTATGCCTATTATTTGATCAAAAGGCTAATTGACTACTTCCATCATCCTTTATACGATTCACTTTTCTTTTTAGTCTGTTTCAAAACGATTGATATATTTCTATATTTAGTAACAATTTAATTTAAAATGTTCATTTCATCTTTAATGGTATGAAGTATAGCTACACAAACATATATGTCTTATTTTAGAACAAATTTCAAAAGTCTTTCTTTTTATTTTTCTTTCTTAAATTCTGCGCCAAATTAAATTAACTCATATAAAATGAAACGGAGGGAGTATTTACTCCCTCTCTTAGTAATGAATGAGATAAAGGAAAATATATTGAAGATGAAATGTTGTACCTCTCCTAAGTCCTAATCAAACACATTGGACATATTCAATGTGCAATAATAATATCCTTTTAGAAAATGAAATATTTGGTAATCCTTTATTTGTTCTTCCTTTTCCATCTATGTTTAAATAGTATCCTTCCCCGTTCTATTTTATGTGGTATTTTTTTAATTGACACGATATTTTAAAGAATAAAAATGATATTGAATTTGTGGTCTAAATCAATTTTTAAATATTTGTATGTCTGAGAATCATTTCAATAAGAGTAAAAGAAGAATTTCAAAGTTAAATTGTTTCTAATTAACGTAGATAATATTTTTTTTGGGACGAATTAAAAAGAAAATGTGCCAGATAAAATGAGACATCATAATCATAAATTGTCACAAATAGTAAATTTTATAAAAATATACACATAACATATAACATAGTTCATCTCTTGGTTTATTTTTAGGGTTTGGGGGAGGAGAAGAAGTAGTCAAAATTAGATAGCTTTGATCACTCTGTATATGAATAAAAATATATAAGATGGATAATGAATTTAGAGGAAAAAAATCATTAACAATGACATGGTAAATGATTAAATATAGAAAAAATCAATTTGCTACAAGTTGATGTTGATATTGTAGTTTTTTTATTTATGAAAATATCTATTTGACTGACTTCCATTGCCAATTTTATAACAAAACACTAATAAACTATCATAGTTTTTAAATAAGTTCATAGAAATTAACTACTACTAGATATTAGTTTGTGTTTATCTTTATATGAGGTTTGATTTAAAAAAATATTGGAAAACATGTTATTCTTCTTTTCTTAAATATCGTGTTTCAACCGATGCGCCTATTCTAACGCAAAACAACATTGAAAGATCACAAATGGATTGATTCATTATTTTCATATGGCACGAGCATAATTTTTTTTTTGATAAACTGTGAACGATTATCATAGACAAATAATATTTATACGGATAGAGCACTCTTAGAACTCCTAATCAAAGCGTTAGCATAATAATTATTACTATTACTATTATTATTATTATTGTTGTTGTTATTTTTCAAAAAAAAAAAAACTATGAGAGAATCGGTATATAACCAATAATGATGTGATTTAAAATTAAAAATTTCTATCTACTATGATATTATGTTGAAAAATGTGGTGTTTACTTCATTTATAAAATCTTGCATATTTATTCAGATATTTCAATAAGTTACACATCTGAATAATAATCCTAATAGAATAATATTGTTTTATTTGATCTTATTCAAAATTTAGTGAGTATTTAAATTGATTTATTTTAAATGACTTTTCACTTTTAAGTTAATTTTAAGTTATAAAAGTGTTTAGGACCTTAAAAAAATGGATATCTCTGACTTATGATTTTTAACCTTTATCTTTTACTTCTTTTCCATTTTTACTTGTTCGTTATACTATTTTGGAATGACCAATAATACTTGTCCAATTTATAAAATTAAAAAATTATTTTACAATTTGTTTCTATTTATCCTTATCATTAATCATAGTCATTTTCCTATTACATTTTTCAAAATATTGTATTTATTATATTCAAAAGGTAATTTGGTAAAATAATCTGATTATTTACTACTTAATTTCCGTGTAGATGAACAGAAAAAGTAACTTACAAGTGGCTTTTAAAAAGTCAATCCAATCATCTCCTTAACGTGAATATAGTCTATCAAATAGGGGGAAAAAACAAAATAAAAAGGTAAAAGAAATTAAATTATTTCTCTCTTTTTATATTGGCAGGTAGAAAATCATTTTCATTTTTTTTCAAAAAAAGAAATTGACTATTTCTTTTTGGACTTATTATTTGTCACTTCCCAAACTAATCACTCCTATAAACTCCATATATATCTACACACTTTATTACATACACAAAAATTCTAATCTCCAAAAAACAAAAAATGTTTCGTTTAAGTAACAATTTATTAGGAATTGTAAACCTAATCACATTAATTATTTCAATTCCAATTATTGGAGGAGGAATATGGTTATCCAAACAAGCCAATACAGAATGTGAAAGGTTTCTTGAAAAGCCAATTATAGCACTTGGAGCTTTTGTGTTGTTAATTTCACTTGCTGGTTTAATTGGTTCTTGTTGTGGGGTTTCATGTCTTTTATGGATTTACCTTGTTGTTATGTTTTTATTAATTGTTTTAATATTTTGTTTCACTATTTTTGCATTTGTTGTGACTAATAAAGGGGCTGGTCAAGCTTTGTCTGGTAAAGGTTATAAAGAGTATAGGCTTGGGGATTATTCTAATTGGTTACAAAAAAGGGTTAATAATAATTGGGGTAAGATACAAAGTTGTTTGCAGGATGGTAAAATGTGCAAATCATTGATTGATGATGGCAATTCAAAAGTTGAAGAGTTTTATCAAAGACATCTCTCTGCACTTCAGGTAATTGCTGATCATCTTTCTTCGTTTAAAAACGAATGATTTAATTTGATTGTTTTTAGTCTGTTTTAGGAAGAACGATCTGTTTCATTTAGTAAGATTTTAGATTTAACTTTCATGCATCTTGGTAAACTTGATGTAACTTTGATTTAGGATTACGATATTGAATTGTTTTCTTTATTTTTTAAAGCTTCGTGTTGAATCAAACTAGGCTGTTCTTTTTGAGATAGAGGGATTATATATATTTGATTTTGACATTTGTATAGTGATTTTTGGGGGTTGGCTATGTAAAGGGGCTTTCTTCAATCTTAGAGCTTCTTGGTAGACAATGGGAGATATATGACTTTTAGGGGTTGTTTAGTGTGAGTAATAAAAATAAATAGTCGAGAAATAACAAATATTGAAGGGATAAGACTTTGGTGTCTTATTTGGTTGTCAAGTTTGGTATAACTTATCCCGTCATTTATATCATAGTGATGGGATAAGTAACTAATCCCAGAATAACTAAACTTGTGGTCAAACAATTTTTAGATATATATATAGTTGAAAATCATTTCATTAAGATTACGAGGAGAATCTCAAAGTTAAACTATTTCTAATTATAGAAAATTGATATTCTTTTTAGAACAAATTAAAAAGAAAAAGACGTCATATAAAATGAGACAGATGGAGTACTATTTTTTTTTTAATTACACTCTGTATCAGTTTTTCTGGTTTACTTTATAGCAAAATAGTTGAAAGATTTTGACTTTATTCTATAAAGGTATGCACTTTTTTTTTTAGTTCCATCAATTGATCATGATTCTTGAATAAAGATATTGTAAAAGGAGTAGTCTTTTTATTCCTCTAAGCAAAACATCCTCATTTAGGGAATTGAATCTTTTGTTTGTAAGTTGAATGGATCTTGTTTGTGTTCAAATAATGAGCTTTTACTGGAGCACTTGGAAGTTTACACAACTTTTAAGTCAAGCCCAGTGTATTAAAACTCCCGCTATGCGCAGGGTTTGGGGAAGGGTTCGATTATAAGGATTGTTGTATATAATCTTACTTTGCATTTCTGCAAAAGACTGTTTCCAAGACATGAACTCGTGATATCCTGATCACATGACAACAACTTTACCAATTAACTATCTTGTATTCATTGACTTCGTGTAACTACATCCTATAAGTTGGTCTGAATCATACATAGTTGATCAATACTTGATTCTGTTGCATCGATCGATGCCTAGTAGTCTTCCTTCCCTACAGGGATAGTCTATTAATGAATTTGTAATGTCCCATTCTGTTACATGACATGTTTTAAGTCTCGCAGTCTGGTTGCTGCAAGCCATCAGATGACTGCAACTTCACCTACGTGAGCCCGGTTAACTGGACCAAGAACTCAACTTCATCGTCTTTGACAAATCCTGACTGTAACCTGTGGAGCAATCATCCGAATGTGTTGTGTTACCGATGTGAATCCTGCAAAGCCGGGCTGCTAGACAATATCAAGAGTGACTGGAAGAGGGTTGCTGTACTCAATATCATATTCCTTATCTTCCTCATTGTTGTCTACTCTGTTGGATGTTGTGCTTTCAGAAACAACAGGCGTCATGATTCTTATAAACGTTACCCTTAATTAAGACTGCCCCTTTTGATTTTCGTCACGTTTCCATGATCTTTCATGTACGTACAGAGGAGTATGTGAATTCCTATTAATACATGAATTTGTTTCTTAGAATACGACATTGGCTGCGTTGAAGATGAATTATGTGTTGTTCTTTGATTACTCAGTGAAATCTTATAAGTAGGGTCTGGGATGAATAAAATGTACCCAGGCTTTACCGCTATGTCATAGAGATAGAGACTATTTCCGAAAGATCCCTGTTTCAAAAATATCAAATGCAAAGACACAACATATATTTTCCAAATGTTGATTGAGTCTCTTTGTCTCTGCCTCTGTTTGTTGTTCTGCTCAGTTTTTTAGTACTACTACTTTTTATGCTTTAAAGATATAACAACAACATTACCCCAATGCCTCAAAGATATAACAACAACATTACCCCAATGCCTCAAAGGCTCCCGTCCATTGAGGGGTAAGGGGGGGTCGGATGTACGCAGTCTAAATGGAACATGTACAAAAGAATTTTTAAAATTTGAATTAAAAAGTATCTAATTAGAACACTTTATTGAGAGTTGAGATGTTCAATTGGAACATGACTTGATTCGAATGTCTAAATTAAGGTGTATTAGGAGCTATACAAAGTCAATGTACTGTATATATATTGGATAACTATGGTGCATAACTTTTCGTTCAAAATAATTATAAAAAAAATTGTCATTCACTGTCTAGGCATGCATAGTCAACGTATATTTCATGTATAGTCAAACTATATTTAGTTTTGGAGTATATCATAATGTATGTTTAGTGTGTATATATATATAAGTAATCTATATTATATAGTCAGTGCATTTCTATGACTTTTGACTATTTATTTTGTATAATTTGGGATATTCACATGTCAGTTTGGATCAGTTATTGGTCAAACCAAAATCAAACCAATTTAATTATTTTTTATATTGTCAAAACCAAATCAGTAAAAGTGACAACACATTCAAATCGGAGGAAAAGTGTCAATAATTCATTTAAAACAAAAATAGTTATAACGAATAATATTATAAAATATTCAATCACTAATTTTATGTGAATAAAGTTTCAAAATTCACCATTTTGGTCCAGAAGGAAGAGATATTGACATTTCTAATTAGGGACGGCAAGGGGGCGGGGCGAGGCGGGTATGGGGCAGGTTTAGAGCTATGCGGGGCGGGGCAAATTTAAAGCTATGTGGGCTGGGGGGATGCAGGGCGGGTTGAGGTAGGTATTTTTTTAA
>JAOTQR010000011.1:3628128-3638622 GCA_025774065.1 Solanum ossicruentum
TTTCAAATATAAATGGTAAAGTTAAAGATTTAAGTTCATTAAAATATAATAAAATATTTATATATTATTTATGAATATTATATAGATAACTATAAATTCTATACATATAATTATTCAATTTGGTTTGATTATTTTTACGATTTTATTTAGTAAAACCAAACCAAACTAAATAGAATCGGTTTTCAATATTTAAAAACCAATCCTAACCAAACCAAATTAAATATCAGATTTTTTTAATTGGTTCAGTTCGAATTGCGATTCGATTCGAATTACGATTCGATTTGATTTTTTAACCATAACCATGAATAGCCCTAAATATAATAGTCAAAATTATCTTGTAAGTGTTGACTCTTCTACAGTAAATATAACTTACTATGATCAGCTTGGATGATTTTTTTTTTAATTCAGATAATATGTAATTTAAATCTCAAAAAAATTGGCAGATGTGTAATAATTATTTTTGCCAGATGTAAACATTTTTCTGAAAAAATTAATACCATTCATTAATTAATCAATAAAAGACAAATTATTATAATTATAATATTTTAACACAACAATTAACTACCAGCTAACACTTTCCATATACTCCCAACAATTCAACGGTAATTTCTTACATTTTGTCTCAATAAATACTGCTAATTTTTTCACTCAATAAATCTCCAAAAAATTCTCTAAAAATTTCAGTAATATTCATGGAGTTTCAAAGCTATTTTTTTCTGATTTTTCTGGGGTTTATTATGTGTTGTTCATTTTGTGAGGCTAATTATACATTTTATGCTGGTGGCAAAAGTGGCTGGATTTTAAATCCTTCTGAATCTTACAGTCATTGGGCCGAAAGAAATCGCTTTCAAGTCAATGACATCATCGGTAATTCTATCATTTTTTTTCTTTAACAAATTTTTAAAAAATAGAAAAGTATATGTATTTTTGAGTTCATCTGAATTTCTTTCGTTTATAACTTATACAGTCAAATAAGGTAAAATAAGTTATTTTTACATGTCCAAATTTTTGGATCTTCTTGACTAGCGGTGGAAGGGGTTCATTGAATCGTTTTATCGAAAAATCAATTGTATACATAAATTTATCTATTTTTAATAAATATATAATAAAATATTGAACTCCTGATTAATGAATTATTTTGGTTTCCGTCGTTGGATCTGGACAAAAGAGAACTTTTAATGTAAGGGAAAATGTTGTAAAAAGTATTTTAGATTGTTCATTTGAATTCCAATTTTGTATACATAAAAATCTTTGAGTTCACGTAAATTTCTTTCGTTTATAAATTATATGGTGTAAATAAGGTAAAATAAATATTTTTTTTACATATATAAATTTTTAGATCTCCTTGACTAAGGGCAAAAGGGGTTCATCAAATCATTTTATCAAAAAATCAATTTTATATATAAATTTATTTTTTTAATAAATATATAATAAATATTAAACTCTTTTAATGATTTTTTTTTCCTTTCGTCCCTAAATCTTGACATAAAAGAGAACTTTTTAGTGTAAGGAAAAATACTGTGAAAAAATATTTTAGATTGTTAATTTGAATTCTAATTTTTTATATATAAAAATCTTTTTTGAATCTCCTTGATAAAGAATAAAATTTAGAGGTTTTATCTAAACTCTTTTCATCAAAAAAATCATATTTTTTTTTTCAATTTATGTATACAAATAGTTATAAATATTGAATCTTTTTGACAAAAATTACGTATTTGTCTATAACATAAGATAGGGGAACTCGTTTTTCCTTCTAAATCTCCTTGTTAGAATCTCTGACTCCACGGTGATCGATTTGTATGTGTTTATTTTTAATGATTTTGACCCCTTTTTTTTTTTTTTTTTTTTAGTTTTCAAGTATAAATTGGGCTCAAATTCAGTTCTTTTAGTCAACAAAGATGATTACAACAATTGCAACAAGAAAAATCCCATTCTTGTATTAAAACATGGTAATTCAAAATTCAGATTTGATGGATCAGGCCCATTTTATTTCATTAGTGGACATGAAGATAATTGTGAAAAGGGCCAAAAACTCATGATTATTGTGATGTCACCCAATCACCACAAAGCCCAAAGAGCATTGAGCCCAACATCTGCTCCATCCATTGGCCCAATTTCACCTGCTCCGGCTCCGACTACTTCCGGGGCCCCGGGTTTTATTGGTGGGTTTTCTTGGAGTTTTATTATTAGTTTGATGATGATAATAGCAAATTATTTATGTATCTTAGCTTAATTCTTATGTGGTTAATTATTTTAGTGAAATGTACCTTTTCTCTTCGTTGTTCTTCCTTTGATTTAATGGAATTTGATAGAATGAAAATGGTACATTGAAGCAACTTTGTTGATTTTTTCTTTTTTAATTTATCATGTGGTGTTTGGTATTCATTTTGGGATCACAAGTAATTAAACTTATTTTGTGTGACGTAAGACCTGTTGAAGAAGGAAGCACCCTCTATCTGTCGCGACTTGATTTCTCGATTTATGATGACACCTATAACAACTCATCGATAGTAAGTCAACTCGTAATCCGAAACAGTAAGTAATGGATGTAAGAGGGAATACTAACAACATCTAACATACATAAGACAACACAGATATGAAATATATACAAGTAAAAATAATACTCTATTTGGTATACTTTAAAATATTGTTTATTACCGGGCGTAATAAACAAAAGGAAGCAAAGAAAAAGAAAAAAAATGTGTGATGATCAAAATTGTATAATATAAGACCTTTCTTAATGACCTCCTATGAATGATAATTTAGTTACTTACCCTAATTAATGAAAATTGTAAACAAATCTTATTTTCATGAATTAGTCCTAGCGCAATGTGTAATTTGAGTGCATCCACGACGATAAGGATTAACTCTTTGGTTTGCATGACAATTATAATAAGAAGCCCCTCGTACATTACAAGGAACATTGTTCCTCGACATTGCCCCATAACTAATATAGCCATTTCTTCCTCCTAATACACGCCGGCTAATATCCGACTCCATCATCATCTCTTCCTCCTCATCAATGCAATCCCCAACAAGGCCGCCATTGCACCTCCTCGTTGAGTCCCCACCGCGCATGATCGATTGACTCTTAAAATTATTGTATGACAACGATGGTGATGATGGATCGATCAACATGGCAAATATTGAGAAAATTAAGAGTATGCATAGCCAGAATTTCATCCTCTTCTTTTTCGAATTTTGTGTGTGAGAGGGGTGTTGATTTATATTTGAAAGTTTCTTAGAGTGTAGGGTGGAAATAATTTAGGGTTCTTATGGATTTTTAGAAAATTATGGTTCATTTGTTACAAGTGATTTGAAGTAATTTACGGTTTAGTAGTGTAATGTCTGTTTGAAATGCCCGGTTCTTGCTCTTTATTTGCTTACATTTAGGATCATCTATTATTTCTATTTTTGCCATGGACAATGTGGGGGTGGGTGAGGGGGAGGATATAATGATATCTGTACTAAAAAAAATTATGACACAACTTCAAGAAAATAGTTATTGAATTTATTGACAATCTCTAGGTAATTTGTTAATCACATTGGTGGTTAATAAGATTGATGGACTCCTTATAAGGCTTAAGCAATCATCCTCTCTTTAAGCTAACTTTTAAGGTGTGAGTTAGACCTAAAACTTAATTCATCATGGTATCAGAGCAGGGTCTGTCTCACCCAATGTTAGAATCCTCCTCCCTTTGAATTAGTTTTTGGGGTGTAAGTTAGGCTTAAGACCTAATTTCATCATAATTCATCGCTAAAACGTTCCTAGCTAATTGAATTTTCTTATAATTCATCATTCATTTATAGTTAAATGAGATTAGTATGAAATTTTTGATATTTAATTATGAAATTTTATTTGTCATTAATTCCTGATCAAGTAGTGACAATAATTATACATCTTGAATCACTATATATAAGTCTAACTAATGACTTTTACTATTAGTAATAAATTGTAAATTAAATTATAAGTATATATTAGAGATCTGATCAAATTTAGATCGCATACTGTATGATATAATCAGAAATAACACTCTCGGACAGAATTTTCGAGGAGGCACACGTTTACTACACAAGAGTCTCAAATGGTCGCTCTTAGACACTATTTGAGAAGTAACCTGCTCTCAAATTTTAACAGACAATTAATTCTTAATATCATCTTATTAATAAACTGGTCAAATAAATAAGTATGTTCTTGTTAATGTAGCAATTGGTTATCATCCTTACAAAATTGTTAATTAAGGCTTACTCGTAATTACCAAATAATTAGGCAACTCAATTATATTGTATAATTTTTACACTCTCAATTTGTAAGACTTAAATTCAAAATAATATTACTAAATAATACTAGTTAGGTAATATATATTTCCTCACTTAATTTATAAACCTTAAAAAATATTAATAATTAACATCTATCTTCTTTTTTTTTTTGACCTTTTCTCGAAAAGCAATTAATAATTTATTTATAATTATTGAAAATTCATAAATTTCAAATTCATATTATTTTATGAGATTTATGTCAGTCATTGAAATCAAAACAAAGATCAAAGAAACTTTCGATTTATTATAGGAGAATATCAATGCCCTTGTCCAACATCATTTTTTAATAAATCGTATTAGAATTCAGATCAGACCAAACTCTTCTTTGTCTGATCCGCTCAAAATTAGCAATAATGATAATAACTCATATCTAACAATAATAAAACAAGTGGACAGGAGCTGGATGGTACTCAAGAACACATATGATGTAATTTAATTGGGAGGAGGATCTTGGTAGACCATCAACTACCATTTTTGTTGGCACATTTATTATTAGCATGTTCCAAATGTTTTACACCCAGCTGTGCAGTACTTGTTATATTTTATTTGTTGAAAATTAAATTATAGGTTTTCATCGATATTTTTAAAGTATATTTTTTAAAAGGAAATGATGTTTTCAATGGCGGACAAGTGATTATCTTGTAAGAATTTGCCTTTTGAAAAGAAAACAACAGTTGAAAATGACTACTAATACCTCGTAGGTTGAGGAGCAAAAGAAGGAATCCACTTGAGGAGGGATTCACATTTGATTAGTTAGTTGGTGAGACAATAGCTTATCAAGACGATGATCAATAACTAGTCCAAAAGAATGATCAAATTGACATTAAAAGAATTCATTTTAAATCAAAAATTAAACTTAACTTTCATGAAATGAAACGTACTTCCTCCGTCTCAAAATAATTGAATTTTTGAGGTTTTTTTCAATGTTCAAAATAGTTGAATTGTTCAAAGTTCAAGAAGAATGTTTGAAATTTTTTCCATATTTACCCTTTCATTTATTGAAGTTTTATATTTTCTAGGAGATAAATTACACTATATATTTATGATTCCATAAAGGGCAGTAGTGAAAAGTATGATGTAAAATTTGTCTTTGAATGCTTTTCTTAATGTGTGTGCATTATCTTACAAATTCAATTAATATGGGACAAAGGGAGTAATAAGTAAAAGTAAATTAAAAGAATAAATAATAAAATCCGAACCTAGTAAGTCAAACAAGTTAGAAAAGAATTAATGCCACCTCTGCAAATTATTAAGGCAAAGTTATTAATGCTAACTACTTTTTACCAGTTTCTAGCTCTTATAAACATCCTCCTCTTTATTTTTATTTGTTTATTACATTAAAAAAATATTTTCTTACTTGTTATTTTTAATATCTCACAAAAAAAAAGTATATTATTGTCATGTTTTACCTTTAATAATTACTTATTCTTCATATTATTTTTAAAAATCTAAAATTACATAACAATTAATATGACTATTGTATTAAAATATTTATATAAATTATTACTACCTTTTAAAAAATATACAAAATCTAAACTGAAGAAGTAAAAATGATGGGAGAAAATACTTAGAAAGGAATAAGGAGCTATTGTTTATATCTCTTAATTAGAGACAAATACATTAGTCTAAACATGTTTAGGTCCTCTTTAAGGTCCTGAAGTAATCATTTTTGCAAAAAACAAAGAAGCTAAGTTTATTAATTACCTCCAATAGTATCCATAATATGAGTAATATTTGGTCATTCTATTAATAATATTTATTTATTTATTTTAGTAAATGAAAAAAAGTGTATATTTTCATTCAATAACATTTTTATAATTTAAATATAAATTTTGATTAGGTTATCCCCAGCTCCACACACCCCACCCCATCACCAGTGGCGAAACCACATTAGAATTACAGGGTTCATTCAAATCTCTTTTGGTGAAAATCATACTTTTTATGTATTATAAAAATAATTTTTTATCTATATATAATAGAACAGATGTCGAACCCCCTTCGCTTAATTCGTGTGTTTACTTTTTAAAATTTTGAACCCCTTGAGAAAAATCTTGACTCCACCACTGACAACCAAGTTGTTAAGTTTGTTGAAAGGAGTCCATACAATGAAAGGTGCCCATAACTTCATGTATATATTTCCTCAACAAGAACATTAATCACAACCATATGAAATCCATTTTCCATCTCTTCATGCAATAAATGCAAGAAATTAATAATTGCAAATATCTTATTATTCACACACCTAGCTTAACTACTTAACCAAGTATTTATTTATACAACAAGGTAATGATTCAAGAACCACACAAGACATAGTACAGCATTGTGTAACAAAATTAGACCTAACAAAAATGAAGAATGTTAATGTGAAAAGATTGGTAGAAGAAGGAGAAGAAGACGAAGAAATGTCATCGTTTCCTGTTAGCCCTACGGGGCAATATTTCACGAGTTCAGTCATGTCGATTTCTGTTATATGTGTGTTGGAATCTGAAATTCCTATTGATGATTCTTGCGCCATGACATTGCTTAAGGATGTTTTTATACCTATCAATCCTCGTTTTTCTTCTATTATGGTATGTTCCTTCTTTTGTTTTTTGGTTTTTTGTCTCATTATATGGTTGCAGACAGGAGCAAAGCTAAGTTGAGGGGAAAGGGGTTGTGTGTGTGTTGAGGGGTGGGGTGAGGATAGTTCGATTCAATGTCTTTTATTGATAAATTATATATGACAAGTAAGATCAAAATTAATTTCTTTAATTTTGTTTTATTTAAAATGTTGATATCTCTGGGCATAATGAAAAATTATATGAAGAGTTTAAACGATGTTAAAGTTGGAATTTCAGCTTTATGAGTTACTTTATATTTTTAAAAAAATTGGATTCCAGATTTAATATTTTAAAAACATTTAATAAAAATACAGATTTTCTTTTTGAAGAAAAATTACTGAATGTGTATCCGACCTTCGATATTGAGTTCAATAGTTGATTTAGGCCATAGAGTCAAATTTGAAGTGTGATATTTTAATTCTTTTTTTAATAATTGAGAAATTCGCCTGTGGCCAGCTCTTTAGATCAATCACGACCTTCTAAATTCGGTGGATAATGGGTCCACGCCTCTATCCTTCTTCACTTGAATATCAGACTTCACTTTGCATCTTCCATGCTAGGCTTTTTTTTAATTCTTATTATATAAAACCTTGATTATGTCACTTATCATCGATAATTTTTATGTTATAACTTATAGTTTGAGTTAAAAGTGTTAGGACCAAGATCTATATTATTCTTCTATCCTAGATTGTTATCTTATGAATTTTTATCCTTATTTTTCTTGATTAGGTAAGAGATAAAAATGGAGAAAAACAATGGAAGAAAGTAGAAGTGAAGCATAAAGATCACATAAATGTGCCAATTTTCCCACAAGGAAAATCAAAAGAATTTTATGATAATTGTTTCAATGAATACATAACCAAGATTTCTATGGAACAACTCCCACAAACTAGGCCACTATGGGAAATTCACATATTCAAATATCCAACAACAAAATCAGCTGGAAATTTAATCTTTAAACTTCATCATTCACTTGGTGATGGATTTTCCCTAATGGGTGCACTTCTTTCTTGTTTACAAAGAGATGATGATCCTTCACTTCCCTTAACATTTCCAACATTTAATAGTAGTAATAATAATAATCATCTTGATTATAAGAAGAGGCTTTGTACAAATGTGACTCAAAGGGTTAGTGGAGTTGTGAATACTTTGATGGATTTTGGATGGAGTTTATTGAAAAGCACAAATCTTGAAGATGAAAAGACACCAATTAGGTCAGGAGATGAAGGTGTGGAATTTAGACCAATTGATATTACAACTATGGAGTTCTCTCTTGATCATCTCAAGCAAATTAAGTCCAATCTTAAAGTGGTAAGTCATTTGATTAATTGTTTTTCCACGTGGCTTTTTTGTTATTGTATTTGCTTTGCTTATGCTAGTATGTTTATCTGAGTCGTGGATCTGTCGTATTACCAAAAAATTGCCAAAATCAATTTGAAAAAAATTAGTTAGAGAAAAATTACCGTTTTAAGGTCAATTTTTGAAAAGAATAAATTAATTAAAGAAATTGATCTCATCATGTCGTTATCGAAAAAAGACTAAGTATTTTTCGAAGCTACATCTGAGAAGGATTTCATAGTTCGCTTTTCAATAAATTAGAAATTGACCTATGAGCTTAGCTTTTTATGTCAGTTTTAAATTTGCTGTTGTTTTTTACTAAAGTCTGAAATAATCTCTTTATCTTTTTAAAGTAACAGCATCTCACTTGCTCAAGAAAATAAATGTTAAAAAGAGCATTAATGATATTCAACGCCGTCATCTTCTTCTTCTTCTTTCAATAATGATAGTGTTTAATTAGATTGGCTTGTGTATGCTTAGACTATTTTATCGAGTAACTCTAACCTCTCACTAGTACCAATATGAATTTTGAATAATTTTGTTACCAAAACTTATTTTCTTTTACTTGTTCAATATTTTCAAAACATGTTATCACTTTTACTTATCATTTTTCACATATAAAAAAAATTTATATTTTATCTTATACATTAATTACTGATTCTACAAATTATTTTTTGAAACCTAAAATTATATACCAATTAATATGATTATTATAATAAAATATTCATAAATAGTCACTTTTTTTTAAAAGAATAACAAAGTTCAAAATTCACAAATAAAAATCAAGGAATGTCCTTTCCTCGAACCATTTCTATGGTAAGAAATTATGATTCAACTACTCGGTATAATAATCTATCAAATCATAAAGTAATTTTTAAAAATAGAGAAATTTAATTGTAATAGGCAATTCGGTACAACTCTATCTCAACCTTCTTTATTATAGTTATTGCCTCATCTTTAATGTCATCACAAGGTACAATCAGGGGAGAGCCAGCATTATTCAAATTTCTTTCGATGAAAAATTATATTATTTATATATGGTTAAAATAATTTTTTATTATATATAATAGATATCGAACCCCTTTAGCTAGTTGATGTGTTTATTTCTTCAAATTTTGAACCTCCTTAATTAAAATCCTGACTCCATCACTAGGTACGATCTAGTATGATGATATATATTTAATTATCTGGTATATAAATTGCTCTTTTTGTCTACTATAAAATGTTTTAACATGTTAAATTCCACTTATGATGTTACATTTTACGATGTCGAACAGACGATAAACGACGTTATATGTGGAGTTTTATTCTTGGGAGTTCGATTATACATGGAGGATACGAATTACGAGCAGAAAAATGCAAATTCAACGGCGTTAGTGCTGCTGAACACGAGAAATATTTTGGGTTATAAATCGGTAAAAGAGATGTTACAACCCAAAAATGAGTCAAAATGGGGAAATCAATTTGCATTTTTACATGTTTCATTACCAAAAATTGATCATAAAGAAGAATCATGGAATAACCCTCTCAACTTTGTGTTTAAAGCACAAGATGTTATTCAGAGAAAAAGAAATTCTGCAGCTGTTATTCTTACTGGAAAATTGCTAGATACTTTGCAAAAATATAGAGGCCCTGAGGTAAAATAATTCTCTTAGTTACTCTAATTGATTTTATAATCAAGTGTGTTATATTATGAAATAAAACATAATTTTTTGGTTGGAGTCAAAGATTCACTATTTTTTGACTTTGAGGTTTGATGGAATAAAACAAAATGACTCTTCAAATTGTCTGCGCTTCTTTTAATTGTGAAGTAGCAGTTAGTCAATGCAACTTTCGGCGCTCATCATGGGTCATCCGAAAACAGTCGCACTATGTTTTTAAACATAGGAGTCAGACTACGTACATGCGATCCCCCTTACCCCGCAATGAGCGAGAGCCTTTGAGGTATTGGGGTAATGTTGTTGTTGTTGTGTGATATTATGAAAATATACTGTTTTTGTTTTAAAAAAATGATGTGGTTTGACTTAGCATGAATAAGAAAATAAATTGTGATTTGTGTGTTTCTAGATTAACGTGCTTTAATTCAAATGTATTAAAATACTCTTTAATCTTGTGATTTTAAATAGATCATGTGGAAAATTGATATTAAATTATTACCAAAAAAGAAAACGAATTGTTTTTTTTTTAAACATACTAAAAAAAGATCCATTTTTAGAAACAAAAGGAGTTTTTTTTT
>JAOTQR010000011.1:3655536-3668105 GCA_025774065.1 Solanum ossicruentum
CCTTAGAAGGTTGCAATAGCTGCTTGGTAAAGTGAAATAAAGAGAATATAAGAGTCATTTGAAAAACTGAAAACTTGTTTGAAAAAGTGAAAACTTGTTTCAATTGGAAATGACTAGAGGGCTGCTTTTGAGCCATTTAAAGACTTCTTTGACTGACTTTCTCTTGACATTTTTCCCACACAAGAACACCTATTAATACACTAGTTATGCAGCAGCTTGTCCCTCATAATTGCGCCTAAATAAGTCTCAAATGTGATGGACCTTGGCTAGACATTTTCCAGCTTTCTTCTTGATTAGCATTAGGCCCAAATAGTCAAGTGAGTTGTGTTACACTTGGGCCATTTTTACATTCTTCTTTGACTGGAAATAAGGTCAATTTATGATGCTAAAACATGGGCTAAATTTATCCCCTTAACATGAACTTTAATTCATAATCAAACTTGGACAAATTCAACGTCGGGCCTCAGCTCCATTTAGCTAGCAAATTTAAGCTAAGCAAGTAGGTGACTCACCTACTAGCTTATTAAGTCCTACAAGAACCTCAATTCTTTTACTTTGTTTAGGGCTGTAATCTCCTCAATTCAACACAAAACATGTATACACTCGACCCTCTTAAGCGTTAGATGCACATATCACCCATTAACACGAGATTCAAGCACTTATAAGAATTGGTGCTAATTTGACCAAATCATATCATGTTTCATTTACATAGCATTAGTACATGTAAAATGTGGGGTGTTACACCAGAAGGTCAAGTTCCAACCTCCCGATGAGCCCGTTCTTGAATGGAAAGGTAGTGACTCCGCTATTAAGGGTCGGTTTATCTCCTACCTCAAAGATCGGAAGATGATCTATAAGGGGTGTATATATCACATAGTGAGGGTAAGATTGTGGAGTCTGAATTTCTTATTCTTGAGTCTATTTCGGTGGTGAATGAGTTTTCAGATGTGTTTCTCGAAGACTTGCCCGGCATTCTTCTAGAAAGGGAAGTTGACTTTAGCATAGATCTCCTTTTGGATACTCAACCTATCTCTATGCCTCTTAATCATATGGCACCGGTTGTGTTTAAAGAATTGAAGGATGAGTTGAAAGATTTGCTAGAAAAGGGTTTCATCATACCAAGTATATCTCAATGGGGTGCTCCTATGTTGTTTATAAGGAAGAAAGATGGATCTCTTCGGATGTGTATCGGTTATAGGCAATTGAATAAGGTGACCATTAAAAATAAGTATCTATCGCCTAGGATCGATGACTTGTTTGACCAACTTCAAGGGGTCACTCACTTTTCAAAGATTGACCTCTGTTCTGGGTATCATCAGTTAAAGGTTAGAGAATGTGATATTACCAAGATGGCCTTTCGGATGAGGTATGGGCACTTTGAATTTGTGGTGAAGTCATTTGGCCTAACTAATGCCCTGGCTATGCTTATGGATCTTATGACTCAGGTGTTCAAGCCATTTCTTGATAGTCTTGTGGTTGTCTTTATTGATGATATTCTCATATATTCTCGGAGTGAGCCAGAATATATGGATCATTTGAGGTCAGTTTTGCAAACCTTGAGAAAGAAGAAGTTGTATGTCAAATTTAGCAAAATATGAGTTTTTGTCAGGTGAAGTTTCTTTTCTGGGTCATGTGGTTTTCGATGATGGTATAAAGGTGGATCCGAAGAAGACCGAGGCGGTAAAGAATTGGCCTAGACAGTTGACTCCTTTGGACATTTGAAGCTTTCTTAGGTTAGCGGGTTATTATAGAAGATTAATTTAGGGGGTTCTCGTCTACTGCATCTCCATTGACTAAGTTGTCCCAAAAAAAGGCTAAGTTTATTGGTCACATAAGTGTAAGAAGAGTTTCAAAACTTTGAAGGATCGACTTACATCGTCTCCGATTTTGACCCTACCAAATTGTTTAGATGGGTTTGTGATGCATTGTGATGCTTCTTGAATTGGGTTGGGTTGTGTACTTATGCAACATGGTAGGGTGATATCTTATGCGTCAAGGTAATTGAAGGTGCATGATCATAATTACCCAACTCATGATGTTGAGTTAGCGACGATGGTTTTTGCTTTGAAAATTTAGAGGCACTATTTGTATAGGATACATGTTGATGTTTTCATTGATCATAAGAGCTTGCAATATGTGTTCACTCAAAAAGACCTTAACTTGAGACAAAGGAGATGGTTGGAACTCCTAAAGGATTACGACATGAGTATTTTATATCATCCCGGTAAGGTAAATGTGGTAGTTGATGCTCTTAGTAGGCTCTCTATGTGGCTCATGTTGAGGAGGGGAAGAAGGATTTAGCTAGGTATGTCCACCATTCAGCTAGATTTGGTGTTAGAGTGGCCAATTCCAGTGATGGTGGTACATATGTTCTAAATGGGGCCGAATCCTCGGTGGTTGTTGATATGAAGGCAAAGAAAGATTCAAATCCATCCTTGGTTGAATTGAAGAAATTGGTTGCCGAAAAGAATATTGAGGTTTTCTCCCAAGGGGGATGGTGTACTTCGGTATCAAGGTCAGTTATGTGTTCCGGATATAGATGGCCTTAAGGAAGTGATCATGAGCGAAGCCCCTAATTCTCATTATTCTATTCACCTGGGGTCTACCAAAATGTATTTAGATCTGAAGGAGGTGTATTGGTGGCATGGTATGAAGTGAGACATAGCCAAGTTTGTATCTGAATGCCCATATTGTTAACAAGTGAAGGTAGAACATCAAAGGCCTGGTGGGTTGGCTCAAGACATTGAGATTCCTACTTGGAAATGGAAAGACATAAATATGGATTTTGTGATTGGATTGCCTCACACTTAGAAACAATTTGACTCCATTTGGGTTATCATTGGTCGGATGGCTAAATCGGCTCATTTCTTACCAGTTAAGACTACTTTTGGTGCCGAAGACTATGCAAAGTTGTACATTTGAGAATTGGTAAGGTTGCATGGTGTGCCTAGGTCCATCATATCGAATCGGGGTACCCAATTTACTTCTCACTTTTGAAGGTCTTTTCAAAAAGGACTTGGTACTAAGGTCAAGTTGAGTACCGCCTTCCATCTTCAAACCGATGGGCAAGCCGAGAGGATGATTCAAACTTTGGAGGATATGTTGAGGGATTGTGTGTTGGAGTGCAAGGGTAACTGGGATGACCATCTCCCACTTATCAAGTTTTCTTATAATAATAGCTTCCATGCTAGCATTGGTATGGCCCCTTTTGAGGCCTTATATGGTAGGAGGTGTAGGTCTCTGATGGGGTGGATTGAGTTGAGGGAGGTAGCTTTGATTGGCCCGGACTTGGTGATGGAGGCTATGGAGGAAGTGAAGTTGATTAGAGAAAGGTTGAAGACGGCTCAAAGTCACCAAAAGTCCCATTTGGATGCTAGGAAAAGGGATTATTAGTTCCAAATTGGGGATTGGGTGTTTGTGAAGGTCTCACCTATGAAGGGAGTGATGCGTTTTGGCAAGAAAGGGAAGCTAAGTCCCCGGTATATAGGCCCTTATGAGGTTATTGAGCCGATTGGGAATGTGGCGTATAAGGTCGAGTTACCCTCAGATTTGAGTTCTATTTACCCGGTCTTCCATGTGTCCATGTTGAGAAAGATGATTGGTGATCCTAGCACTATTGTGCCTTTAGAGGGCATTGAGGTTGAGGAGAACTTGTCTTGTGAGGAGGTGCCAGTGGAGATCTTGGATAGACAAGTGAAATGACTTCGTAACAATGATGTGGCATCGGTAAAAGCGCTTTGGAGGAACCAACATGTGGAGAGTGCTACATGGGAGGCGAAGTTGGACATGAGAAGCGGTATCCCCATCTTTTCTAATCTACTCAAGCCTAAGGTATTAGGTTCTTCCTTTTCTAATAGGTCCCAATTCTTCCCTTCTTGAGTCTCATGGTATGACATGCATATATGTGCATTAAAATAGCTTTATGATGTTTTGAATGATTTTATTTTATTTTGACATAAGATTTAATGGCTTTGTTTTTCAAACGATGAACTATGCATGGTATCTTGTGTTTGAAAGTTTCATGTTCCAACTCAAGCCTTGTTCTTGCACATTCGTGGACGAATGTTTCCAAGGGGCAGATGATGTAATGACTCGGATTCCGTACGACATTGTGAACACTTGGAAAATTGGTTTTTAGATGAAATTTTGACCAAGTGTTGTCCTAGGGAGGGCTACACGAGTCGTTTGCCTTGGCACTGGACGTGTGACCCTCAGTGGAACCACACTTGGACAATATATCAAGTGAGGGATTCTTTTTAGCACCAAGTCTAGGGACACGGCCAGGTTCACGGGTCGTGTGGCTTGCCACTGGCCATGGTACTAGTCGTTTGGCCTCCTACTGGGCGTGAAATGCCTTTCTAGGCCAAGTGTGGTTTCACGTCCAAGTCACACGGCTCGTCTGGCATGGGACGGGCCGTTTGTCCCTCTGTGAAGCTTCTGGAGTAAGAATATTCTAAGTATGGGATAACCGTCTCGTAACTTTTTCATGAAATTTTCCTAAGGTTGGGGAGACGGGAGCACCACACGGACCGTGTGGCTTCACACGGCTCGTGAAGGGTGCCAGTTTGGTGGACTCGTGCGAAAAATTCTAAATGTTAGTTCAAGATCGAAATTTCCAAAAACTTTTCTAAGTATCATTTCACAGGAACTCCACACAGGTCGTGGAGTGCCATACGGGCCGTTTGCCTTCAAGTCAAACAACTTCCGATAAATTTTTTCTCCAATTCATTAATAGCATTTTCGTAAATTTGATTATTGCTATTGGTCTTTTGGGAATTCCTATGCTATTTTAAGGTCATCTAAAGATCTTAAACCTATTTCAAACATTCAAAATCACTCTTCATATTTTAAAACCTCTCAAAAGCTTCCCACTAAAGAACTCTTTGAGATTTCAACATTGGAGCTTGGGAACTCAACTCTTCTTCAAAATTCTTCGGGGTTTCTTCATCTTAGTGAAGGTATGTGGGTTTGATCCTTGATTACCTTCCAATCAAGGAGACCAGAAATATTTTCAGGCAATTTTATTAATTTTTAGCTTACTTTAAATCGGGTTTTGAATATTATGATTCCTAAAATTCTTTTTATGCATGGGTAGTGTTTATTTGATGATTTTATGGTGATTTAAACCATTAGATGAGAATTTACTTTGGGTTTATGGAATTATAAGTATGCATGTCCCCTTTAAGGTTTGTTTATGTATGGGTGATTATATAATGATTTTTAAATGTAGATTTAATTATGCTTTCAATTGAATTTCATATTATATTATGGATTTTATATTTAATTTTAATTACCTTTAAACCATTATCTTCGCTTTTCCTTACGAGACATCATAGTCCATAATAAACTATGACTTCATAAACAAATTTGTTGCATTGTTAACATTTTCACGAAAATAATTTCCCTAAATTTACTTGCAGTGACACTAATTCACGAGTAATTTTTGGTTGATGAGGATTTCTTTTCATTTGAAACTTTAAAACATGAATTTTAGTTGTGCAGAGCCCCTTGTAAATGTAAGGAAAAATCTAGTAGGCTAATCAATCAATATTGAATGGAATAATAATTTAAAACAACAATCTAATTCCAAGTTAGTCCACTATTTTATGAATAATTTAACATGAGACAAGTCAAGTAAATAAGAACATCAAATAAATTCATCTCTATCTATGAATCCCCCAACTCTAGTGCCTAGATGGTGCCAATGATAGGTCCATGGCTACCTCCAAGAAGAAGAAATACTCTAGGAAATAGTAAAGACATAATAGCAAATAGAATACCTCCAGAAGCTAGGAGGTCTCACCACTATCAAGAATGGATAGATCTCAATGGAGCATCTATTGAAAATCTCTAGCCTCTGTATCTGTATCATGAAATAATGCAGCGATGACTGGTGTTAGTACATAGAATGTACTTATATGTAAAGTAGCCGAGAAAACAATATGCTCAAAATGTACTCAACTCACATACTCAACTTAAGATGTTAATGAAACTTAGTAAAACGTCGTAAGGCTAATGTAATAATGTTTTAGGGAAAAGACTAAAGGGTATACAATCCAATCATATCAAGGACTAGTATGTCCTAATTTGGGAGTTTCTCTTTAAGGACCCCGGCGTTGTATGACCTCATTGGAGCTTCATAGAATCTCATATCAAGACTCAATCGGTAAGGAAGGTTTCAACTCAACTTTGTACTAAGGGATTTTTATGACCTTAATTCATCTCAAATCTATTATCCCCCTATAGAATTGGACTTAACATCTTTATGCAAAGTTGGAATCACAAGGTATGATCCCATACATATAAGAAGAACAATCTGAATCTTAGCTTAGAAATTTTCAAGTGTTATAGTGAGGTGGCCTCTCTATGGTAGTAATCGTGATAATGAATGATCACCAAATTCTCTTCTTATTCCTGCTAGAAGATAGCGAGAACTTTAGTCTTTCTTTATTTTCTATGTTGTGCTGGTCATGTGCTAACATTATTCATTCTTGCTGCATCATTTTTTTCTGCTACTAATAGAGAGTGAGGAGAGTGAAGCATGGATCTTCTTCTTGCCAACAATGTTGGTGTCCTTTTGGTAAAGTTAAAAGAAGTCAAGTGAGAACTTTGTTCTTTCTGTTTATTATTTAAGAAATTTGGACTCTGAAAATTCATTAAAAAATAAATGCCTCTTTTATGTATAATGATAAATTAGCCTTTAGATACAGAAACAAGTGAAACCATATCTGTGTGACAGCATGTTAGACTATTCACTTTCTTACTGAGAGAATTTTCCCTGTTTATGGAAAAATGTTTTCCATAAAACTTGATCTAGAGAACATGTTTTCTTCTATACCAAACACACCATAAAACTTGAGCTGGCTTATAGAGTGGAGAGTACTACATGGATTGTGGATTAGATTAGTTAATGAAGGACCTTTCGCATCTTCCTATGTTTACATGATAGGTTAGTGGACCACAAATTATTCTAAGTTTTGACAAAATGAGAAGCTAGGTTTGTAATTTCTTATTTTGTTTTTGTTATAAATTGAAAAATTTACACAATTTGTGGCAAAACTTCTATCGAAAAATATTCTGCCTTATTATTCCTATGGCTTATGCTGTTATTACTTCCCTTATGAGACCCATACACCCATCAATGGAACTTATTAGATGTGATTTGCAGCCGTTCTATGAAAATCTCAAATCCATGAGAGCTATTCTTGAGAAATGCTGCAGTATTACGGGCGATTTTGAGGCATTAACAAGCTTGGAAATTGAAATCCCAGAGGTAGCATACACAAGCGAAAATATGGTTGACTCAGAATTAAGAAATGTTTCGGAGGAAAGAAGCAGAGCTATGTAGGAGCTCTACTTTCTCATGGAACAAGCACTAAAATGCATTTATTCCACCTTGGAACAGTGGATGGAAACATCGGACAACATGAAAGATCAATCATAGGGATGGGAGGCATCAGGAAGACAACTTTGGCTACAAAACTCTATATTGATCCGTGCATTATGTCTCGATTTGATATTCGTGCAAAAATAACTGTCTCACAAGAGTATTGTCTGAGAAATGTACTCGTAGGACTTCTTTCTTCAACAAGTTACAAACCTGATGATCAACTAGCGGACCGATTGCAAAAGCATATGAGAGGCAGGAGATACTTGCTAGTAATTGGTGACATATGGACTACAGAAGCTTGGGATGATATTAAACTATGTTTCCCAGACTATAATAATGGAAGCCGAATACTCTTGACTACTCAGAATGTGGAAGTGGCTGAATATGCTAGTTCAGGAAAGCCTGCTTACACATGCGTCTCATGAATTTTGACAAAAGTTGGAATTTACTACACAAAAGGATCTTTGAGAATGAAGGTTCTTATTCTCCTGAATTTAAAAATATTGGGAAACAAATTGCATTAAAATGTAGAGGATTACCTATTTTGGTTACTGTGATTGCTGGACTTCTTTGTAGAACATTGGATCAGTGGGAAAGTAGTGTAGAGAACGAAATTTAGTGGTAAGCACAGAACTTTAAGCCCAATGCATGAAAGTGCTGGTTTTGAGTTACCATCATTTGCCTTCTCATTTAAAATCGTGAGTCCTATATTTTTCAATTTTCCCAGAGGATGAACTGATTTATGTAAATAAACTTGTGGAGTTATGGACTGTAGAGGGATTATTGAATGTAGAAGAGGGTAAAAGCATAGAAGAGGTGGCAAAAACATGTATAAACGCACTTGTTGATAGAAGTCTAATTTCCATCCACAATTTAAGTTTTGATGGAAAAATAGACCTATGGAATGCATGATGTGACCCGTGAACTCTGTTTGAGGGAATCTCAAAACATGAATTTTGTGATTATTCTCAGAGGAAAGAGCAATCAAAATTCATGTGTGCAATCATTGCAGTGTTCCTTCAAGAGACAAAGTCGGATCAGTATCTATAATGAGGAAGAAATGGTTCGGTGTCATAACAATAAGGCTCATTCTCTTATCATGTTGAGTAGTTTCGAATGCATCATACGGAATTATCTTTTGAACTAGTAAGAGTACTAGATCTTGCTTTGATTTTATGTACAACTTTACCCAATGAAATACTTTCTTTCATTCACTTGAGATACCTAGCTTTGCGTCTTGGTAGTTGCTTACATCATCTAGGATCCAAATACATGGTTCCCTCATCATTAATAGACATTCCTCTATCGATATCAAGCCTATGTTATCTGCAAACTCTTAAACTTCACCATCCATTTATCAATATTGGTTGTGAATATCCTTTCATATTACCATCAAAAATTTTGACGATGCCACAATTGAGTAAGCTGTGTTTGGAGTGGAATTACTTGCAGAATCATGAGCCTATAGAGAACAGTTTGGTTTCAAAAAATTTGCAATGCCTCTCCAGACTGAATCCTTGGCATTGTACTGGGTCTTTCTTCAGATTATTTCCCACTCTAAAGGAGTTGCAAGTATATTGGGTCTCAGAAGACTTCCATGATCGCAAGGACCTATGTGATTTTTGCTACTTGTATTAGTTCTAGAAATTGAAATTTGTTGAAGCCAAAGAGAACAATTGAGCATTGGTAAACACGAATTTGAGAGGAAAAAAAATCTTCTATTGCTCACAAGAATAGATTACAAAAATAACTCTCAAACTCCCACTTTTCTAACACTCTTTCTTGGTGTTTTGATGGTGTATTTTATAGGAGGAGCTTTGCCTCTTGATGTCATTAATGACATCAATGACAAAGCAAAAAAAATCAAACTTTGTTGCTTCAAACTTTGCTGCTTCACAGCAATTCTTGAATTTGATTGCAGCCTTTCTTGAATTTGAAAAAGAGGCTGGACTTCTTCAATTCTCCCCCTCCATCCATATTCAGAACAAGCATCCTAGCTATATCTTTGCATAGTTCTAACTTCTCTCGAGTCACCACTTTTGTCAATATGTCAGCTGGATTCTCCTTTATATGGATCTTCACTAGTCTCAACAGTTGTCAATCCATCACCTCACGTATCCAATGATACTGAATATCAATATTTTTTGTATGAGAATGATACATGGAATTCTTGCTTAAATCCAGGGCACTCTGACTGTCACAATATACCTTATATTCCTTTTGCTTGATTCCAAATTCTTGGAGATAATGCTTTAACCACATCTCTTTTCCAGCTTCCGCGGCAGCAATGTATTCTGCTTCGGTTGTGGATAAAGCAACATACTTCTGTAGTCTTGAATACTATG
This sequence comes from Solanum ossicruentum, assembly GCA_025774065.1. Classification (NCBI taxonomy): domain Eukaryota; kingdom Viridiplantae; phylum Streptophyta; class Magnoliopsida; order Solanales; family Solanaceae; genus Solanum; species Solanum ossicruentum. The sequence goes on from JAOTQR010000011.1 coordinate 3,665,272, forward strand.
AAATAGCTCCCCCTGCAAAAGCATAAATGAATCCTGAAGTGGATTTCCTACTATCAAGGTCTCCGGCCATATCTGTATCTATATAGCCCTCCAAGATTGGATCAACTCCCCTGTAGCAAAGACATAATTTCATTGTACCCATAAGGTACCTGAGAATCCACTTTACTGCCTCCCAATGCTCTTTTCTGGGGTTGGAGAGAAAAAGACTCACCCTTCCCACTGCATAACCAATATCTAGCCTCGCACACACTATCGCATGCATCAGACTTCGTACTGCTGAAGAATATGGTACAGACGACATCTCCCCAATCTTTTACTTGGATGAGGGACACGATCTCTTGCTCAACTTGAAATGGTTGGCTAATGGAATGTTAACTGGTTTGGCATTGTTCATGTTGAACCGTGCAAGCACTCGTTCAATATACTTTTTCCTGAGATAGCCATAACCTCTGGTTCTTCCTATCTCGGGTGATCTACATTCCCAATATTTATTGAGCCGATCCTAAGTCTTTCATGTCAAAAGACTTGGAGAGTTCCTTCTTCAGCTGGTTGATCGTCATTACGCCTTTCCCCATGGTTAGAATATCATCTACATATAGTAGAAGAGCAACAAAATTTCCATCAGAGAACTTCTATATGTAGACACATTCATCTGCTGAAGTTTTCTTGTCCCCTTGACTCACTATGCATGAGTCAAATTTCTTGTACCACGCCTAGGTGCCTACTTCAGACTATACAAGCTTTTTCTTCATCTTTCATATGAGTTTATCTCCCGAAACCTCAAAACCTTCCGGCTGCTCCATGTAGATTTCTTCCTCTAAGTCTCTGTGAAGAAAAGCTGTCTTTGCATCCATCTGTTCAAGCTCTAAGTTTATACTTGCGAACATTCTAAGTATGACTCTAATTGAAGTCATCTTAACTACTGGTGAAAATATTTTTCCAAACTCGATCCCCTTCTTCTGTTGGAATCCTTTGACTACAAGTCATGCTTTGTATTTCACCACTTTTTCATTGCCATCCTTTTTCAGCTTGAACATCCATTTATTTTTCAGTGCCTTCTTCCCTCGTGAAAGTTCTATGATCTTATAAGTCTGATTTTTCTGCAAAAACTCCATTTCATCCTGCATTGCGAGAAACCACTTTTCTTTATCCTTATGAGATACTGCTTCATGGAAACTCTTTGATTCTCCATCTTCAGTAAGTAAAAGGTACTCAAATTCTGGATATCTTCTTGATGGAATCTGACCTCGTTCAAATCTATGAACTTCTGGAATAATCTGAGGAGATCTACCATCATCTTGGCCTTGTGATGGTCTTGGAACGTCTGCCATATGGGGTTGTGGCTCCCCCTACTCAGCACCATCACTTTCCTCATTGTCTTCTACTTTTGGCATATTTTCTGGCATAACATCACCATTTCCGATGAATGGTTATGTTGCTACTTCTAGCATTTAATTTGCAACATTTGTCTTCTAAGACACTGTGGATTTTTCAATGTCATCAATTGTCTGACTTTCATGGAAAACCACGTCCCTACTTCCGATCACCTTTTTCTCCTTTGGATCCCATAACCTATATCCAAATTCTTTATCTCCATAGCCAATGAAAATGCATGGAGTGGTCCTTGCATCTAGCTTCTACCTGAGCTCCTTGGATACATGTGCATACGCCAAACACCCAAATACTCTCAAGTAAGAGTATGATGGATCCTTTCCAGACCAAAGTTTCTTCAGAACTCCAAAATCCAATGATACTGATGGAGATCGATTGATCAAGTAACAGGCAGCTCTGACTGCTTCTCCGCAGAATGGATTTGGCAGCTTAGCCATACTGAGCATGCTCCGAACACGTTCCATGATTGTTCGGTTCATTCTTTCAGCTACACCATTGTGTTGAGGGGTGCATGGAACCATCTTCTCATGTCGGATGCCATATGATTTGCAATAGGTATCGAACTGCCTGAAAGAGTATTCACCTCCATTGTCGGATCGAAGAAACTTTAACTTCTTTCCTATCTCACATTCTACCATGACATGGAATAGTTTAAAGTAATCAAACACCTAGTCCTTCGTCCGCAAGAAATACACCCACACCTTTCAGAAGCATCATTGATGAACTTTAGAAAGTATCGATTGTCGCTGAGTGATTCAACCTCCAAGGGACCACAAACATCAGAGTAGACCAGACTGAGTAACTCTGATATTCTCGTTGAAGTGGAATTAAACAAGACTCTATGCTGCTTACCAAACAGACAAGCTCCTGCAAGGATCTAGTGCAGCATCCTTGTCCACATTGATAAGCTCATTTTTCATCAGGGTAGACAACCTTTTCTCACTCATGTGGTCGAGTCTCTAGTGCCATAAATTTTGAGAAGCCTCTTTTTCTGCTACAGTGAGGCTGCATGTAATTATCTTCACATGAGTCTTGTATAACGTGCAACAAATATGTCCTCGAGCGACTATCATAGTGCCTCTTGACAACTTCCATGTGCCTTTACTGAAATGACTATCATAGCCATGTTTGTCAAGAGCTATACCTGAAAGAAATTCAGCCGAAGATCTGACACATGGCGGACATCCTTCAAAGTGATTGTACTCCTGGAACTTGTCTTTATCAGGACATCACCAATTCCTACAATCCCAGAGGAATTGAAATTCCCCATATTTACATCTCCAAAGTCTCCAGCTTTGTACGTTGTAAAGAATTACTTATGTGGAGTAACGTGGTAGGATGCTACAGTATCTACCACCCATTCCATATCTTCTCTTGAGACGTGAAGGCATGTCTCATTATGGGTTGAACAATAAGCTACATCTCCAAGAATAGTAACTAAT
>JAOTQR010000011.1:3668205-3679560 GCA_025774065.1 Solanum ossicruentum
TGCACTATGAAAGTTTAAGTTCCAACTTAAAAAGTTTTGCCAAGTTGAGGGTCATTTTTATGTATTATGCCAAAAATAAATGGTGCAGCAATTAGCAACTTAGGATTAGTGGCGAATCTAACATTTTCGTTAAGAGTTTTTGCACTCTTAGAATATAAGTGGATGATTTTGATATCAAGAATCAACAATTCATATCTATCAAATATCTATATTCAATCTATATATTCGAAAAAGTTTTTCGACAAAGAGCATTCATCTGACCATCCTTGGGTGAATATAGTTTCGCCCCTGCCAGGAATTAGTAATGCAAGAATTATTTTTTATTAAGTGTTTGGTTCATTTCTTTCTATCTAATTGTGTTTGGTTTAAGACTCTACAAAATACTTCTTTCCAATTATATCCTTGAATGATTATGAAATTTTCTATTTCATATAATTGGACCAAAATAGATTATTTATTGTGACTTCTAACTAAATAGGAGAATAACAATTTTGTCATCATGTTTGCTATTTTTCACTTGAATTATTTGAAAATAAATAATTGTAATCTTAATAAATTAATCACTCATGAAACACTAATTTTTAATTTAATAAAAATAAATTATTTATTTTTAAAATCGAATAGATAAACTTCAAAACTAAATTGATCAAAGCGAGAAAGACCATCAAGTGGTAGCTCTTTATACGCAACTAGTGCTACATTTTATTGACTAAAAACTATTTTCTAGATTAAGATTCTTCTCATGGGGTCTAGTTGTTACTAGATTAATAAGGTCTTAATCATATATATAATATGATAGAAACTTATTCTCATTAGGTGTTTAAATTTGAATCAAATAGATAGATGCAATATGTGTTTGCACAAATACTCTTCTCACTTAATTATGTTACATTAATTTATATTTTTACTTTATTAAATTATTTAATCATGATAAGTGTGATATTTTTCTGTCTCAATTTATAACGTGAAATATTTTTTCTTTAGTCTGCCCCATTTCTGTAATCGAAAATAACTTTTTAAAGGGTATTTTAGACTAAAAATTTTGAAAAATTGCTTTTTTTTCTTATTAAATTTCGTATCAAATCAAATAATATTAGATAGATTGAGACAAAGAGAGTAATTTGGTATAGTGGATAAGCATTTTAAATACTTTCTCATTTCAAAAAGAACGATCTCCTTTTCTTTTTAGGTTATTTAATAAAGAATAGCTCTCATTCTTATTTATCAACATTTTAGTTTCAACTTTTCACATGACATGTTTAAAGCTACTAGATTGAAAAAATATTTTGATACATTTAACGTAACTTTAATTTAGAATCATAAAATAAAAAATATATTCTTTATTTTTTAAATTTCATATCAAATCAAATCTGATTATTTTTTTCAAAACGGAGGAAGCGTACTTTCTCTTTTGGTCTAAGCCCCTTTAATAATGTGATTTTGACAACCTAAGAATCTAAAGCAAATTTCTCGTCCTGGACCTTATAAATTCTCACTCCCAATCAACCTGGATTCTAACCATTTTTCATCTTTCCATTACCCAAAAAATTAAAATACCAAGAGCCAATATGGCCTTAGAACAACTTTTCCAAGAACAAACAACAGAAACTACCTTTGATCAACACGATATTTCCTTGGAAAAATGGAAGAAAATCGATGATAACAACCTGGAAAACAATTTGTCTGAAGGTTTCGAGTGCAACATTTGCCTAGATCTTGTACATGATCCTGTCGTCACGTTATGTGGTCACCTCTATTGCTGGCCTTGCATCTACAAATGGATACATTTTCAAACCATTTCTTCAAAAAATATTGATAACCAACACCCAAATTGCCCTGTTTGCAAGGCTGAAGTCTCACAGAAAACATTGATTCCACTCTATGGCCGCAGTGAAGCAACCAAAAAATCCGAAAACGAGGCCCTGAATCTTGGTATAGTCATACCACAAAGACCTCCTAGTCCGAGATGTGGGAGTCACGGACTGATACAGACTAACTCACATCCATCTCAGCAATCTCATTATCATACGAGCCCAAGTGGCACGACAACAGGGGAAATTGTTTATGCGCGAATGTTTGGGAATCCATCAGTTACTAATCTGTATGCATATCCAAGTTCGTATAATCTAGCAGCAAGTAACAGTCCGAGGTTAAGAAGACAATTAGCACACGCGGATAGATCGCTTAGCAGAATCTGTTTTTTCCTAAGTTGTTGTTTAGTAACATGTCTTCTCTTGTTCTGATGACCATCTTCTCGTGCCTACCGTAAAAGTATTTCGTACAGATATATACAAGATGAATATATGTATTTTTCTCAATTTAGAAAATGATTACATGTCTTTTTGAATGTGAATTTTCAGTAATAAGGTTAAGAAAAACTTAGTATTCTTCAAATAACTTGGGAATCCTTCAAATAATCAAAGTATGATTCTAGTTTACTGTTGTTCTTATGATAAGTTAGGTCTCAAGTCGAGAATCTATCAGAAACAACATCTATGTTATTAAGTTTTAAAGTCTGCCTACATTCTATCCTCTTCAAATCTTATTTACGGGATTACGTTGTTGTTAATAATCTTGTTAAAGTTAAGAATTCAATTAACCTTTCCTCTCTACAAATAATAATAGAAGGTTCTATTAAATGGATAAAGCTTGTTTTCCATCTTGTGGTCATTCTAAAGAGACCAATAGATTCATCCTTTCCATTTGCAGCTATCACATCTCAGCCACCTAAACAGTAGTTTGGGTCTAGAACAGAGAGGGCGGGAGAGAGGGGGGGGGGGGGGAATCAGGTGTACAATAAAAGAATAAGTAAATATTTCTTTCAAGTCAATTTATTTGTCTAATTTTAACTTAACACGTGGAGTCCAAAAAAGAAATTTTTGAATCTTGTAATGTTAAATTAAAGTTTGTAGGATGCTAAAAAGTTATCACTTAATCTTATGCTCTTAATATACTACGTAAAAAACTTCAAAACTAAAAACCTGTCAAAAAGAAAAAGATATATTCTTTTTTTTAATTAGACTAAAAAGAAAAAGGGGACAAATAGATGGAGGAATTAGCTTTCACATCTTGAGAAAGTACCCTCTTTGTTCCTTTTACGTTGTCATAATCTCTTTTTTAAGAATCAAACGATATAAATTTTTACTTGCATTTTAAAATGCATTTCTTGATCATATTGATTTGAAAAAAAATATACTTCATAATACCTTTTGTATAATTTTTAAATATTTAAATCTTTATTACAAGACATTATATTAACCTAATCTAATTTAACTTTAAAATATAACCAAATTGATTTTTACAAATCATAATATGACAACTAAAAAGAAAACGGAAGAATTATTGAATGATTCAAACATATAAGCACGAGGGTTGAAAAATCAAGGCATCAACATCTCAAAGGGAAATAGATATAGGCCACCTATATATGTCCTATGCCAATTTTTTGGTTAGGTTAACAATATAGTAAGTGGTGGTGGGTGATGATGGCTGGCCATCTATGGAGAGTGATGGTGCAACAACATTCCAAATATGGGTTTGTTTATGGTGGGAAATATCCTATTTTAATAAATCATCTACTAATATTTTAAAAATTATATAAAAGCACGTCACTTATGTAATTGTTGATTTGTTGCATGGTAGACATTTTAATTTGATTTCAACTATAAACTAACTTTATTTCGCTCTTGTTATGTTTCAGGGATATTCAATATTGATGTGTTGAATAAATTTTGAAAATGTCGAGATGATCATTTTATAAGTTGTAATGTTCAGCTGACGCAATAAAATTATACTAAAGCATGTCACCTATGATAATCATTGTACAGGCAAACATCTCAAACTTGGTTTCAAATATTAACTAAATACTTCAATTCGTTCTTGTTATGTCTTAGGGACATTTAATATTGATGTAGTGAATAAATTTTGAAGGTGTCTAAATAATCATATTGTAAGTTGGAATATTCAGCTGACATAGTTGAAATGAATTGAAGTGACTAGATATATGCGCATTCAAATTCACTACCAAAAAAAAATCTTTGGTGGCAAACAATTAGTAATAATAATTTAATTGATACTAAATATGTAATTTTAGAAGCAATTACTCGTGATATTTATAGTTTAAGACTCTTTGTAAATACGGCTAATGTTTGATATTGAATGTAATGACAATTAACTAATGATAATAAACACTTTAGTATGCATATTTATTATTGATGCAAAAAGCTGAATATTTACTTGTCAGCTAAAGTCAAATTCTATTGTCGTTGCATGTATTATGCCTTTCCAACTAGCCATAGTGGCATACAAATTTGATAAAAGTGTTGGTTGAAACAATGAGAGATTTTTTCAAACTCATAATTTTATCTAACCTTAAAAGGATATGAAGGTATATGGTTCTATGATTGAATAACTTATGAAGCAACACTCTCTAAGTTTTATTGGTCAAATATAATATAAGATTTCCACTTATTAAAGTTAGTGTAGCACTAAGTAAAGCATTTAAAATTTTTTGGTGTCAACTTTGGTAAGTTGATATCTACCTAATCCAACATCACTTACACTATATAGAAGTGATGAATTGTTAGTACCTGGACATCCTATATTGGCTCTTTAAACTGTTCTGCGCTTCATTCAATCGTGAAGTAACAATTAGTCAATGTAACTTTCGACGCTCATCATGGGTTATCCGGAAACAATCGCTTTATGTTTTAAACATAGGGGTCAAGCTGCGTACATCCGACCTCTCTACCTCGTAGTGGGCGAGAGTCTTTGAGGCTATAGGGTAATGTTATTGTTGTTGTGATTTAATCTAGAAATTTACACTAAGATTATGGAGTAACATTACCTTTGCATGTTAAAGTGTCAAACTTGACAGTTGAGACAGACATCATATATTTGAAATTATTTTATTTGATGCCACTATTAATGGATAATAAATGTTAGTGTGTCATTTTTATGTTATATTTATTTGCATCTATTTAGAGTGTGCAGATGTATGTTGCACTTTGACTTTGACATCCATTACTGCTTCTGACATTTGTTACTTATGTTATAATTTCTTCTTTATTTACTGTCCTAATATTATTTTATTCATTGTATAGAAGATTTTTTTATGTATAAATAGTGATGATCTTCTTTTATTTTGTACATAAAAATTATAAAGTGCATAAAAGTTAATCAAAAAGAGAGTTCTTGTTAGTTAAGGGGGATGTTCTTTTGTGAAGCTTCAGACTCTATTATTGTCCAAAGTTTGTTGAGTCATCATTTGAGATTAAAATGTTGTATCGTGGAGGACACAAGTCAAGAAGATTACTGTTGGACCAATGAAAAAATTTATTATAATGAACGAGTATCCGTGTCTCAGCTTGAAGAACTTTTTTTTATTTATTTATTTTTCAATTATAATTTATAATCTTGTAATTTTCACCATTAATAAATGTTAAAAGGAATTTGTTATTAGTTTTCTATATATAAGCTATCTGATGACTTTAATAGTTTCTTATATTCTATGCTTATCACTTTTGAATTGGTTCTATTTAAAGAGTATGTTGTACGTGAATAAAGTATCTTTTCTCTTGTATATCTCAAATCATGGCATTAGAATAAGGTCCATCTCAATTCTTTGTTCATCAATGTTGGACCCTCATTCTATAGGGTTAGACATGTGGGAAGTGTTAGTTAAGAAGTTTCACATTGGTGGAGGTAATTTCGCGAAGAATAAGAAAAATTGAAAATTTTAAAATCTTGGTGTTTTTTTGATATATTCTCAATGTAATTGAATAGTTAGGAGCAAAAAGATAAATTTAAAACAAAACTCCAAATAAAAAATGTTAAAAGTCGTTTAGATGGTTTTGCAAAACTAGAGCTAAAAAATAATGTCATAGATGAGTCTCTTGTCAAACGATAATGACATGATAAGCCAAAATTTTCAGAAATAGAATAAATAAACCTTTTTCTAAAATTCAATGACATAACTAAACTTTTTCCCAGAAAAGGGCGTGGGGGGTGGGGGGTGGGGGTGGAGATAAGCCTAATGCTTCAAACGGCAGACTTATTTGAACAAAACCAAGAAATGATGTCATAAATGGTGAAGTGTTTTGAAGTGAAAGGGTTTAGAAGATATTTGGAATAAGGAAATACTAAGATTCTACCCTTTTAAAATCAAACTATTTATATTCATATATCCCTTTATATTTTATAACTTTATATTATTAAAATTTTGCCCCCCTAATATTAGAATTCGTATGCTGACATCATGCGTCAGCACATGCTTGTATGATATACCAATAGGTATCACAGATCATTAAGCTCAATCCTATATGATACCGATATCAAATATATTTTCTACTAATTTAGAATTTAATATTTTTTTATTTATTTCTTTAAAAAGATCCTATATACCAATTGGTATCAATATACCATCAGAGTATCACAAAGAACTGAGTTCATTCTATATGATACCGCTATGGTATATATATACCGCAAGAATATATTTCATAGTATTTATGTTGATGTCAGCATGCGAAATAAAAAGGGGTAAGTGGGTAGAAAGGTAAATAATTTAGGTAATGGATCCATAAGGGTAAATAGTTTGGATTGAGTCTATTACGGATAAATAATTTCAAATTAGATCTATTTTGTATACTTTTTCCTTAAAATAATTACGGTCCAATATCTTTGATTGGTCTGATTTACAAAATAGATATGTTTCACATCTTTTAGTATAATACGCATTATCTATACCTATGATACATTTAATCAGTGAATAGATTTTGTATATTTCGATCATATGGGGAAGTAAATTTGGTTAAACTGCATATATTGCTAAGTTTTTTTCCTTTAGATTAATTGAAGTATAAAGAAGCCATATTCTGCCCTTACTTCACTTATGGGCTTTAATAGCTCGATTGTTAGCCCAAAGTTTCACTTATGGGCCAATGAAGCTGCTTCAAGTGTCCTTGATAAAAAAACACACACTTAAGCTTATGAATCTAGCTACGATTATACGAGCATATTCGGAATTTTGAAAGGATGGGTGCACTATCATGAAAAGGTGAATTTTTTAAGATATAACTTTGATCGATTTGATCTTTAGGTTCTTATTATTAAATCCGTTTGACTTTCTAATCTCAATTAAAGAGGCGCATTCTTTTTTTAAAAGGATTTTATTAATTAAATAGTAAAGAGGATTCAATCATCGCGTTATGTGATGTTTCAAGTGTATGTTCACATATGTATATTTAAATACTTTTTTTTTTTAAAATGTCACTAATATAAAAATTTAAAATGGGGAGCATGGGTCTAGGTGAACCAGATAACTCCCAAATAACCTCCACTTTAGATTGCCAAAATTCCAAATTTTTTTGGATATGGTGCAAATTTAGAAATATGTTTTCCATAATGTTCTTCAAGACATCAAAACTTCTAGATGCCTCAGATGGACACACAGAAAGTATAGACGACTTTCAAAGAGAATTCGGGCAAAGGAGATGTAGAACACATAGGAATGAGAAGACAAGTCTTCCTATTGAAAAAATTTGAGCTGGAAGCAGTGAAAAAAGATTATTACATTCGACTTCTGAGGTAATCGGAGTAGAATGACAGCAAAGGTTTCATGTTGTTTGCATCGTCATTCTCTAGAGAACAACTCATTCATAAGTTTGCATTGGTATGAAGCAAAGTACTAGGAGAAACTATGAATTTGAATATGGATATATAAGGATGAAGACATCAATCTCACAGAATATGGAGATTTCCTCACATGCTTGACACATTTGGATTTATTTCAGTTAAAGCTTTTTTTTTTTTTAAACAAAAGTTAACATAAAGATATTTATTGCAAAATTTGAGATAGTTTAAGAATATTTTTTATTCACAATTATAACATAAAGATGTAATTTAAGTTTAGGTTATACTTCACAATAATTTTAGCCCAAAACTCACCGATGTACATACATTCAAGTTTTGTTTTGTTTATAATAATCAAAATATTTTAAAAGAATATATGAGAATTTTGTAGTATTAGTAACAAATAAAGTAAAACTTTTATGTAAAATAAAGCTAATTCTTATGGAAAAAAGAAATATTTCTTTCAATAATGACCCTTTTGTTAACCTAAATACAGCTGCAGCAGAGAATTAGGAAAATGGAAGAAATGGCGACGGGGATGATAGTTGAATTGCAGAGAAATTCACCGAATTGGTCTAAGTTAGTTGACGATATAGTGAGAATAGAGAAGAAGATTTTCCCCAAACACGAATCTCTGTCTCGATCCTTTGATGAAGAACTGAAAAAGAAGAATTGCGGCTTGCTCTACCTCCAATTGGGTACTGATATTGCTGGTTATGTTATGTACTCTTGGCCGTCTTCACTTTCTGCTTGCATAACTAAATTAGCAGGTATGAACAAAAAAAGCCTTTTTCATCTTTCATAATTTTTGGTTTTGATTGATTTTTCGGTTACTAATTAGTCTTGTTATTGAATTTAATCTGAGGCCTTATAGTTGTAGTACTATTTTTTTGGACTGGAGTCTAAGAACTTGTTTGGATTGGGTGATTGGCGTATTTTATGTGCTTTTAAGCAGGTTGTGTGTTGAAGGTAAAGAGTCCGCGCAACTAGCTTGTTTTTATGCCAAAATAACAAAAATAAGCTAAAAATATTAGTTTGAAATCCTTAACTTATAGCTTTTTCCTTGTTTGTTAGGAGTATAAGTTATAAGTTATGTTGCTCGGACTCTTCAAAAATATGGGGTGCATGTCATCACCTCCAAAATATTGTATTTTGAAGGATCTGTCATCCGACCTACGTGCGGTAGCATTTTGGAGAATCCGAGCAGCTCAAGTTATAAGCACATCTAAGTAGGTTTTAAGCTCCATACCTTCATAAGATAGTGGCAAGGTCGCATACACATGTCCCTCCCTACACCGTTCTTGTGGAATTACATCGGATATGATGTTGAGTGTAAAGAATATAAAGTGCACTCGGTGATTGAGGTATCCTAAAATTGATTTAATGGGATTAGGGATGAAGTCTCTTGCTAATTAGTTTGTGTTGATTAGTTTGGAATTTTTATTGTTACATCTGAAATTTTGGGCTGCAGTTACCAATTAGCGTTGGATTTTTTACTATCTACCATGTTTATTGGAAGTTGTAGTGAAATTGCTGTTAGATTACTTCTAAAAAACTTATCTTGAGTCAAGGGTCAGGTCTACTTACATTTTACCCTCTTCAGATCCTATGTTGTGGGACTATACCGAGTATATTATTGTATTACTTCTAAAAACAACATAGCTAGTATAATCCCACGAGTGGGGCCTATGAAGGGTAAGATGTACGTGGACCTTACCCCTACTCTATTAGTTGTCTAACATGTGTAACTACTGCTAAGAATATCAATCTTTGGGTGGAGAGAGGATTAGTAAATCATTTGATTCGAGTGTACTTACTTTTCTAGAGGAATTACTGTGCTTGCAATTATAGTTGACACTGGTCTATTAAACTCGTACCAGTGTCTCACGATTAGATTGGGGATGAACTTTTGCATGATGAAGTAGAATTCATGGGGTTGGATAGGATCAATTTGATTTAAGATTGGAAGTTATAATCGTGAGGAACTCAAATGTGACTCTGCCAATGTTTTCGTATGAGAAAGAACAGTCAGGAGTGGGAATGAGACTATAGTTTGCGCATTCAAAAGAGAAAAATGCCTTTTTGGGAGCAGTTCGTCTAAAAAACATTGTCTTTATAAGAAGAATATGCATGAATGCATTTGTCAAACAAGTTTTGATCTCTATGAACACAGAGGAAGGAAAAATTTGCTTCTGCTCTTTCAATGCAATTCTCTGTAGCTGGATTAGAAGAAAGTGCAACATTTCTTGGATGATCCAAATCTCTAAATTAGAGATGTATCGCGTATTTTTTCCCTCCAAACAAGCAGACATGTTACTAATGAGGAAACAACTAATCTTGAAATAGCTAGCAGTTGTTTTTAAGGATTTACCGTAGAGTTTAGTTAAATTTATCTCTGATCGTCATCATATCAGATCGCTATAGGAAAAAAGAAGGTGAATTGATATTATTAGTAAATATTCCGATAAGTCAGTGAAGCATTGTCTGTCATTGCATAGAACAGAGAACCATCGTCCATGGAATTGCTTTGGTTCACTCTGTGATTATGAATTTCTTATCGTGATCTTTTCCCAAAAGAAAAAGTATGCTTCCACTACATATCCGTCTCTTTCCTGTTGTTCTCTGACCTGAGTGCATCAGCACAAGTTGAACAAAGATGGGGAAAGAGATTAATTTACAATATTTCTTCTCTTTTGACCTTTTAAAGTTTTTCGTTTTTGTTTACTGATGTGTATCGTTCTTTTTGGAATACGCTAGTGAAAGAGAATTACAGGGGACAAGGCCATGGAGAAAAATTGCTGAAGGCAGCAGTGCAGAAATGCAGAACAAGAAACGTTCATCGGATATCGCTTCATGTAGATCCTACAAGGACTGCAGCCATGAAGCTATACAAGAAGCTTGGTTTCCAAGTGGATACTTTTGTGGAGGGCTATTATTCTTCAGATAGAAATGCCTATAGAATGTATCTGGATTTTGACATGGAATAATAGCATAATCAAATAAAGAGAAAATTTGATTCTTTTTTTATTGTGCAACAAAGATTGCTAACTCCCCTTGTATACATCTGGTGAAAAGAAATGCCTTGAAATTTCAACATTATTATATGCAATAATAACAACATTTTCAATGTAATCCCGCAGGTGGGATTCAGGGAGGGTTATGTTATGCAACCTTACCCCTTCTCTTGTGAAGGTAGAGTTGTTCTTTCCGATAGACCTCTTGACTCTTGTTCAAGTTAAGTATATAAAAAGGAAAAAGCATGTAAAGCAAATATAGTAGCAAAAAAAAGTCCTTTTCTCCTGAACAAGCACGAGGTCTCTCTTTAAGGTGACGATAAGATTTTCGACCACAGGAAAAAAAATTATTAATGTTGCTGCCCAGGATCGAACTGGGGACCTTTAGTGTGTAAGACTAACGTGATAACCACTACACCACAGCAACTGCGGTTGTCACGTTTAAATAATTAATTAGTTACTTTATACAATGACATAAGGACTAACTATTTAATAGCATATTAATTAAAATATCAAATCTAAGAGATATTATCCTTAAATTTTAGAGAACCTTTTTTTTTTTTGGATCTTAGGATCATTGCATCCACAGGCATCAATAACTTCATTGGTTCAATAAATTAGATTTTGTTTGAGAATATAACTACAACAACAACATACCCAGTGATATCCCACAAGTGGGGTCTGGGGAGGGCAGATTGTACGCAGACCTTAC
>JAOTQR010000011.1:3683181-3697712 GCA_025774065.1 Solanum ossicruentum
GGGCCCGAGAAGTGCAGAATGGGGAGTCCAAAATGGACTCGGAGTAGTGTCCATGCAAAGAAAAAGATAAGGATTAGCATCAACCAAAGTTATAGAAAACCAAACCAAGAGATTTAATAAGATTGAGATCTAAACTCCAAAAGCAAAGAGATTGATGCAGCAACAACAACTAAACTCAATTCAAAACTGCATAATATATTCAAAACAAATCAATAAGGTTCAAACCACACAATATATTCAAAACAAATCAGCGAACGAGGAGACCCGAGCAAAACAGTTTAAGCTTTTAGATGAAATGATCACACACTTATATCAAAGCAAGCAAGGGTCTTCAGACCAGACCAAATCTTACGTGAAGGTTGTCTAAACTTTGATTAGTAATTTTGAAAAATGAACGGAATGGTATTTATTTTAACTAAATATGAGCAGTCTATTTTTTATTTTATTTTTTGTGGGTGTTGTTATGATTAATCAAATTTTTATGTGAAAATCTTTATAAAAAATTCTCATAGATATATATGATAAAATTTAAATGAAGAAGAGCTAAGAACTTCCGATTCTCATTTCCTTTCTTAAAATGATAAGATTTGTGATAGTCCAGTATATTTAAATTTGATTAATCATTAAATATGTTAAAATGTCGTAGTCCTTAATTACAATTATGAGTAGGGTAATGAAGATTAAAGAAGTAAATAAACAATTGCATGATGTATTGTCTTTTTTTAAAAAAATATGTTTATTACGATGAATTTATAGAGAAAGCAATGAGAATTTATAATCTTTGATTGTATCATAACCGTCTTCATTTAAGAGAAATTTCATAATTTAAAAATTGTGTCAAATCGTAATTGCTTGCAATTTTAATCGTGCTTCTAATCGATTATTTTTTTATTTTCATGTTTTTTTATTCCTTCCTCAAGAACTTTCATCTTTTTGTTCCCTTATTGATTTGAACTCACAATCTTGAAGTTGAAACTGAAGAGTACTTACTATTCGAATAACTTTCTTTCATCATTCTTTCACGTTACAATATCAAATTTGTTATAAAGATTTATTTGTTATTGTAACCTAGACTTAATTTGATGGCATTAAAGATTTTTATACTAACCACACACAAAACATGACTCTATTTGTTATAATATATGCTATGGTTTATATGGCTAAATTGTTGCAATCATTTATTACATGGTTAATTAGTTTAGATATTATGATTTAGATCAAATTAATATAATCATATAGTGGTTTCTTCTCTTAAGATTGCGTAATAAATTAAGTGGAATCCATATATAGTTATTGATTTTTTTTTTTCAAATTCCTCTAAAAAAAAAGTGAGGACAGAGACGTTGCTCATGTATGCTTTCTTTACACATCTTTTAAAAATTTATATAATAATAAGTACATTTTTACTAATTTATATTTTAAGAAACTTATTTAGAAGTTTATAAATTTATTGGTACTTTCAAAAAGTTAATTAATTTAATTTTGATTTTGTAAATTTAATAAATAATTAAAATTTGAAACTTGAAATTAAAACAATTTTATTAAATTCTAAAGGTAATTTATGACTTGATCAAGTGGTTTCCTCTCATTCAAACCATTGAATAGAGTACGTGTAAAAAGGGAAACGCAAATTTTATGGATCGATAATAATAGAAAAAAAGTCGATGAAAAAATTCACATGGCGATAATACATTTGAAAAAACACCCATTGATTAGGCTTACTAAAATTGACATACCAACATGAAATGTACTCTAAAATTGACATTTTATTTACTAGTTTCTTAGTTTTAATTAATCTGACATCATATGATTTGATATGTTTTTTTTTAATTTATGATCTAAAATATTATTTGACTGTTTATGTGATGATAAATCATTTTATTTAAATAGAAGGAGAGCTTTGAAATTAAATTATTTAAGTTGTAAAATGTGACATTCTTTTACCCTTTGGGTGGCCTTGTGATTTGTGCGCGAGACATGCCGGAGGTTGAGACTTTCATGTTGGAGATTTCAAATTTAAAAAGTCTTTTACCAACGAAAATAAGACGTTTGTCTTCATGTTGCCAAAGATTTACTATTTTTTGGCTTGGGGTATGATGGAATAAAGTAAAATGACTCTTTAAATTGTGTGTGCTTCTTTAAATTATGAAGTAGCAGTTAGTCAATGTAACTTTCGACGCTCATCATGGGTCATTTGAAAACAGTCGATCTATGTTTTAAATATAAGAATCAGATTGACCTGTCACACCAAATTTATTTAGTGCAAATTATCTCTTTTATGTGATTTATAAGCTACTGTACAGCAAGAGATTTACCCGTGCAAGAATAGTGAAAAAAAACAGTGACATTGGAGTAGTACCTTGTAAGAAACTCCCATTAATTAGGCTTTACTAAAATTGATATTCCAACATGAAATGTACTGTAAATTTGCCAAGTTTTACGCTGTATTGTATCTTTGAAAGCTATTCGTTTAACTTATAATAAAAGTCAGATGGTCAAGGCCGTGTGACAAATTAAAATTGTCCCACTTGCCTTGTTTCCTTATTTTTCAATTCTTTCTCATTTTCTATCAGATCTTGATTTTGTAACTGAAACTCAACTCCCAAAATCCAATCTTGGTGTAAAAGATTGAAAATCTTCAAAATTTCTGCTTTTTTCAGTTAAAGATTGGATTTTTTTGGGTAGATGGGTATGGCAGGTGTCCAAGAAAATGGACATGGAGAAATGGGTCTGTCAGATTTTCCATTGGGGAGCAAGAACAAGTACAAGAGAATGGATTCTGAGTTTACAGATTATGATGATGGAGATGATGATCATTATCAGTTGGAGAAGAGGAAGAAAAGTACTAGAAAATATGTTTTTGGTTGTGCTGTTTTTGCTTCTCTTAACAATGTCCTTCTTGGATATGGTAAATCTTTTTATAGTTTTACATGTCTATTGTTCTTTGCCTCATAAATTGTTAAATCAAAGTATTAGGAGTATGTGTATTGAAACTTGCTGTGAGATGTTCTAATGGTTGACTTTGTTTTCAAGATTTGTGTTTTGAGATTTGACTTCAGCTGAACTTAAATTCTGAAGAAGAGTTGTTGTTTCTTGTGCTTCGACTATCATATTATTTTTGTTGTAGTTACTATCATGACAGTGTGTGTTTTTTTTATGCTATCTGTTATTCCTTGTACTTTGGTCCTTGAATCCACGGTCTGTTCTTTTTACCTTTGAGGTAGGGGTAAGGTCTCTGTATGCTCTACCCTTGCCAGATCCCATTTGGTGGGAGTGAACTGCGCATGTTGGTCGTCGTACTGTTGTTATTCAATAGATATAGTATCCTAGTAGTGGTGATAGTTGAAGCAGTACAGTAGCAAGTGTGGGTGCTTCTCTTGGGAGAAAATGTATGTTGAAGCCAAAAAAATCCTTTGGCAGAGAATTGATATTTTAATGAGTCGAAAATTTGATTACATGATTGGTAAAGATTAGAGCTTTACACAAAAACCTGTCATAGGAAGGAACAGACTCCTTGCATTACATGTAAAAGAATGGACTTTAGAACCAAGAACAGTAGACTTTCCTCGATGAATAAATGAAACATAAGAAACCCTGAGCTCCCGTTTGGCCATATATTTGAAGTTGAAACTTGAAAATTTGAGCTTTTGGAATTTGAAGTTGTGTTTGCACATTCATTTTACTTGGAAAATATTTGAAGCTTTGCGAGTGGAAGTTCCAAAAACCCAATTTTTGGTAACTTGACAATATTTGAAAATTAGATATTGAGATATTTGCTGAAAAATTTTGAAAATTACTCCCAAAATCTATGGTCAAATGCTAGCTTAGACTAGGCAATGAAGTCCTAACATGTCTGAATAAAGTCGGGAACTTGCTAGGCTGATCAACTTAGATACATTTAGATCCTATACACTTTGAGAAGCAACGTTGAGCAGTTTGTTAGCAACAACCTTATCTTCTCTAGCACAATGTAGTTAGGAGAAGGACATATGGATGGAGCTTCTATTGCATAAATAGTTTATTCTTTACTATTTTTTGCATCTAATGCAAAAAATGTCTGACCAATAGTCCAGTTTCTGCACGTTCTAGTTCGCTTTAGTGGATGGGGGTATGAGGAAATGCTTATGAAAGTATTCATCATTTCATGTAACTGCACGCTGGTCGCTTGTGCTTCTTTAGAAAGTTTAAGGTTTGATTTCGATGCTCATGTTTTCAATTTGCAGATGTAGGTGTCATGAGTGGAGCAATCCTATTCATTCAACAAGATTTGAACATAACAGAAGTTCAACAAGAAGTTCTTGTTGGTGTTTTGAGCGTAATTTCACTTTTGGGTAGCTTAGGTGGTGGAAGAACGTCGGATGCAATTGGTAGAAAGTGGACGATGGGTTTAGCTGCTGTTATTTTTCAAATAGGTGCAGCTGTAATGACTATTGCTCCTTCTTTCAAAATACTAATGGTTGGAAGGATTTTATCTGGGGTTGGCATAGGCTTCGGCGTCATGATCGCACCCGTCTATATAGCTGAGATATCACCATCTATTGCTAGAGGCTCGCTCACATCATTTCCTGAGATTTTCATAAATCTAGGGATTTTACTCGGTTATGTATCTAATTATGCATTCTCTGGGCTTTCATCTCATATAAGCTGGCGGGTAATGCTGGCTGTTGGAATTCTTCCCTCGGTCTTTATTGGAGTCGCTCTCTTCATCATCCCGGAGTCACCAAGGTGGTTGGTCTTGCAGAATCGAGTAGAAGAAGCAAGGTCTGTTCTAATGAAAACAAATGAAAATGACTCGGAAGTTGAGGAGAGATTAGCCGAGATACAACAAGCAGCTGGAACTTCAAACACAGACAAACCCGTCTGGCGTGAATTGTTGAGCCCCTCTCCTGCTCTACGTAGGATGCTGATCACAGGTATTGGAATTCAATGTTTCCAACAGATTACTGGAATTGATGCAACTGTGTACTACAGTCCCGCAATTTTTAAAGCAGCTGGTATTGAGAATGAATCGAAACTTCTGGCTGCTACAGTTGCTGTGGGAGTAAGCAAGACAGCATTTATACTAATAGCCATCATTCTCATCGACAAAGTCGGACGAAAGCCATTGCTCTACATCAGCACAATTGGTATGACTACATGTTTGTTTGGCGTGGGAATCACTCTACTTTTAATGAAAGAAGGATCAATTAGCATCGCGCTAGCCATACTATTTGTTTGTGGGAACGTAGCGTTCTTCTCAGTGGGGATTGGTCCAGTCTGTTGGGTTTTAACATCAGAAATCTTTCCCTTAAGGGTTCGCGCTCAAGCATCAGGGCTCGGAGCAGTAGGTAATAGAATGTGCAGTGGCCTAATCGCAATGTCTTTTCTCTCTGTTTCGCGTGCAATTACTGTTGGTGGAACCTTCCTAATCTTTTCAGTAATCTCCGCACTGTCTGTTGTGTTCGTCTATAAACTGGTGCCAGAAACGAAAGGCAAATCGTTGGAGCAGATAGAGTTGCTGTTCCAGGATGAATATGCACTTCAAGGAGGTGAAGTGCAACTTGAAGATGTTGAAAATCTAGTGCGGAAGTGAAACAAGATACACTGACTGAATCATTTTTTTTCATTTGAGTGGTGTAGTTTTGGAGAGGCTAGTGTCACGACCCGCCACTATTCTTGCACAAGGGAGAAGTTCTAAGTCCGTGACACTATTCTCATGTGCTATTTGCAAATGCAAATGCCATTGGGGAGAAACACGGAGATCACACGAGACATCTCTTACTTATAGTGAGACAGATATAAATATCGACATCTGAGGCAGGATATGTAATTCTTATTTATCGAAAGAATCCCATGTTGAACATATTTCGAAATGTATTGTTTTATTGGTTAAATGAAATGATGAGGGTTACTTCTTTGGCTACAAATTTCACAACATTGTCTGTGCAAGTGATTTATGTTAACAATAACATCATGGTCAGATATTTTCAGATAAAATTTCATGGTCAAAGCTAGCTTATTTCACTCAGAAAATTCCTTGAAGGAGAATGTTTACAGTTGGGAAATAGTTCATGAGGACCACCGTTGTATAATCATTCATCATCGGACATATCCTCATTCATAGGTCCGAGATCAACCCAGAAAACAGACGGAATTCTAGGATTAATGTAATGCATAACTCTACTAAATTTTGTATAACAAGAAAAAGGAAAAACACACACTATCTGATATGAATTGACTCATATTTGCTTTTCTTTTGCAGTTTTTCTTTCTTGAGAGCCTTGAACATAGCTGAAATTTCATCATAATCTGGTAGCTTAGGATGGACATATACTGGAAATGAATTTGATCGAAGAAAGTTGTCCGCGAGGTTATTATCCTTAGGCCTTTCCACTGGCATAGTACTCGTCCTCAAATAAAGTTGTCCGCGAGTCATTGCTGCTGCTGCTGATGAGAATGTAAACAAACAACATCCTCGACTTTCCAAATGATCCTTTATAGCGATGAATCTCGTCTTTTGCAAGGGAAAAATATTCATGTTGATGTCAGTATCCATCTTTGACATTAATGGAAAGAGAGGTACTTTAAACATGAAAAGCCTTTGATCTTGAAAGTTCAAATCTTTGCTCAGAATAGACTCGAATTCCTCAACGTCGTCTAAGTACTTCATCTCCTTACAAGCTAATTGATCTGTCGTTTGCCCGGAAATAAAGCCATTGGTTCTCCAAAATTCCCTCTTTATTACTAGCTCAGGACTAGAAATGGTAGATTGAGACGAATTACTAAGACGAGAAGAACTTGAAACTCTTTCCTGCTCATTGTTCTTGAAACACTGCTCTGAACCAGTAGAAGTTTGCTCATTTGCTGATGAACAATCAAAATTTGCTTCTGTCGCCATGTTGGAATTCTTCGGTCTTTTTCCTCCATCTTTCATGTACCCAATTTGCACCTGCAATAAGAGACAGATGGAGCTAGGATTTTGAGTTTACTGTAACAGACGAAGCTAGGATTTTGCGTTTATGAATTGTGTATTCCAAAAGCACAGCTTCATATGTTCTGGATAAACTTTATATATATTAAAGAGATAATGGTAAAACACATACATGAAGTATAAACTTTTCATGAATTTTATACTTGAATAACCAACTGATACTAGTCGAAATGTGTTATGATAAATAGTTAGTCATAGCTCCGATAGAACGTTTGCAAAAACTGTAATACTTTATATGTGTTTTTGACTTTTATCTCTATATAAAATGTATCTTTAAAAACAGAGACAAAGTTTGAACAGCGGATATTAGGTCCTACCGAACACGTAGACAGGCTTCTAGCTCCGCCATGCCTACAATTTCGGAGTAAAATAATGGGATAATTACCGTGCATGGCCTTTCGGCCAAAATAATTATCAAAAAAATGGTCATTCCTTGTATAGGAAATGTATAGTCAGTGAATATTACATCTATAGTCAAACAATATTCAGTTTTTGAATGTATCATAATATATATTTATTGTATAGTACATGTATAAGTAATCTACATTATATAGTCTCCGATGCTTCCTATGACTTGTGATAAGTTATATCACATAGTCATGTGTATTTCTATGGTTTTTGACTATTTTTTTAAAATAAGTATGTTATATATATTTAAAATTATTCCAAAAAAAAAATTGACAATAAATACTCATTTTACCTGCTTTTGTTGTGATTCATTTCTGTTTTCAAGAAGCAAAGGTCCTTGTTGAAAGCAAATCCTTGCTATTTCATCCACCAATCTATATTTCACTTCATTTGAAACAGATTTCACACACAAGTTCTCTTTTATCTGTATATTCAATTAATAACAACAAAATTTGCAACCTTAATTAACTTTCTATCATTTTCCAAAAAAAAAAAAAAAAGATGAACTGTGGACACACCTGACAGTTCACAAGATTTCCAGGAAGTAATTCAAGTGCAGAAGTAACGAATTTCTTCCCATAACGCTCGCCAAAGAGCTTCCTTATCACCAGAAGCTCTGGCAAATCGCCAAGTCTTGCTGATGCAAATACGAGACTTGACACTGCTTCATGGATGTCACTTGGACAGTCTCTGAAACAAAATAAAGATATCAATCATCTAGAAAGATAACTACATGTGACCGTCCATATTAAAATATGAACTCGAAATAAATTCCTTACTTGTGTCTCCGGATATATGAAAGATTAATGAGGATAAATTCACAGAAATTCTCCAATAGATCATATACAACCAACATATTGTCATCCATAAACAACTGCTCAACCTGAAAATATACATAAAAAGAAGTCATCAAATTTTGCAAGTTGTTATATGGACTAAAAATTCATATATCTACTAAAAATACGCGAATTTCAAATAGATATTTCTATCATAACGTTGTTAGAAATACGAGATTTTTGATATATCGTACCCTGTCAAAGACAATTTGGTAATGTCCATGTCTGAGTAGCTGTCCTAAGTCATTTCTCAACTGCTTAACAATGCAACTTCTCTTGTTTTTCAACAGCTTAATCCGGCACTTAACTTGTTTAATCAAATTCTTACTGCAAAAGAAAAAACAACAAAATGTAGTAATGACGTTAGACGCTCTGTCTAGTGATATAAATTCGTCAAAAAATGAACAAAGGGAAAATGATACTTACTTACCATTTGTTAGCTTTTCTCCATCCAAAAATTACATCAAACATGTCTACGAGAAGTGTATGATACAACAGATAACCTTAACGAGTAGTAGTAAAATTTGTAATTGATATGGCAAGTGAATGATGAAATTGGAAAAAAGGAGAAAGAGCCAGTGAGTTTTCACTTTTTCAGTGATTTATTTACGAGCTAAAAAGCGAAAGAAATTATTTTTAATATGAACTGAACCACCAGGGATAAGGTTTGTATTTTTGAAGAAAATAATTTTATTTTAGGGAAAAAGGAATTTGTTGAAATTAACGAAAAATATGAGAAGCAGCTTTTTAACTGCTAATCCACTACGCTCATTAAGTCATAACCATTAACCCATTAATTTTTATCACGTTCATTAGTCTATTTTACTTTCTTCCCGCCATATTATTTACCATACACCCCCTCCCCTAGGGGCGGACCTAGGGTGCGGAGAAAAAATTATATTGTATATATAAAATAAATTTTTGATATTTTTGTATATATATAAAACTTGAACTCCTTAAATAACAAGCAGAGTTTACTATATTGTTAAGTCTTCTTTTAAATGAACCTTCATGTTCAGGGTTCAAATCTTATTTAAAATATTATTTTTTAGTTTCTCTTAATTATTTTTTTCATTTAATTTCGGTTTTGGAAATAATATAGAATGTATTAATATTTCTTTTGGAAATTGCATTTTATTCGTTTATTTGCACATTTATACTTTTAGATTTCGAACCTTCTGAGTTGAAATCCTAGATCTGTCACTGCCTCCTCCCCTCTCCACACACACATACACACAAATAAAATAAATAAATAAAAATATTGTTTCTTGATTATTGTTATGAGCCCATATTGTCTTATTTTAAAGATTTGTCACCCTTTAGGAAAAGATATTATAAGAAGTTTAATTAGTACTATATGATTAGTATATACTTGCAAGTTGCATCAAAGCGTGACATATATAATTGATCGATAAAGCCAGTTGAAAATCATGAGATCTCGAATTTAAATTTCATTAAACACAAAAATATTAGTAAGTGAATTTTTTTCATTTGCTGTTATTTGGTGAACATAGTTAGCTAATAATTATTGATACCATGATTATGAAAAAGAAAAGTGTTATATGATTTCTTGTCTAAGGTATCATTTCCTCTTTAAATACCATATTTTCATTAAGTAAAACAATAAGAGTCAATTTGGATAAAATATAGTAATAATAATTTTTTCTAAATATCAAATATTTTAAAACAAAATCAATTTAGAAAATAAATAACATATCAAACCAAAAGAGAGTAATAACTTGATAAAATTCCTAAAAAGGCAATTTATTGTATTTGTCAAAACACCAAAATGTTTATAGCCAATTAGTTGAAATTCAAAATCAAGCAAAATCATAAGTTGATCAATCCCAACTTAGGACCATTAGTTACAAGCACTTTGGGATTTGATCATTAGTAGCCACTAGCACCAATCGTTACTAGCCTCTAGCAGCGATGGCTATCACCATCATCACTATGAACCATTTCTACAACATCATTAGACTATATATAATTTATTTATTTATTTATATCAAATAATGATTTTATAATATTATTTTTTCTAATATTACACTATTATGTTTAAAAATATATTTTACATATTTTGATGTTAAAAAATAAACTATTTAATCTCAATAAGAATAACATGTTTGGTTGGAGGTATAAGGTAATCCTTGAATTATTTATCTAACCATTTTTGCCTTAGTGATGGAATAAGTTATCTCATATATGTAGTTGGATAACTTATCTCTGACTAATTTATCCTGAAATTAATTATCCTGAGATAACATATTGCCAATCAAACGACCATGCATCCGCGTGATCATACATTAAACTTCCTTAAAGTGCACGTCTCTGATTTCTTGTCCGGAGATACAGCTATTTGGGTGGTCCTGTTGGGGTCAAAGGAACAGTACTTGAGCACCATTCAAACCCTTTTGGAAAAGAAAAAGCAAAACTTATGAATTAAAAATGAATGGCGTGCCTTAACATTTTTAGTTTTAGTAGAGTGTAAATATTTTTATAATAATATTTTTGAGAGTGTGCTCAATATATGAAGGAAAATATTTTTTTTAAAATTCATAGCTCAACCCGATGAAGGACCCGACCCCCTACTTGATGACTTGACTCGGCTAATCAGGGACATGCACAAACATTGACCCAACATAAGACTCAATCCCAGTGTTGAACTGAGACTTGAGACTCGAACCCAAGACTGACACCGAGTTCAAGATCCCAACCTCGTGACCTAAGATCCAATCCAACCCAAGACCTAACCCTAATCCTGACCCCTAGCTCGAGACCCAAGCCTAACTCTTCATTAACTCGTAACCTGGTTGAGTCTCAAGTCAGGGTCATGTCCAATTTTGGTAAGGGTCTAGTCTCGTGCTGGGGTTTGGATCGAGTTCTAGGTCTAGGATTGATTCTCAAGTTTGGAAGGATCTTGAGTCTCGTGTCATATTATAGGTTAGGATTGAGTCTCAAGTCAAAGCAGGTCTTGAATCGAGCAATCTTGGATCAAATCCTGAGCAACTCAGGGGCAACGTAGGTCGCATTATGAGGTGGTATAATGATAGTGTGGGATTTACTTCATAGCCCTTCTATGAGCCTTTTCACCACCTTGATTGGTATTTTTGAGATGCGTGCATACACCAAGTGTACTTTTAGAGATGCCCACACACAAGATGAGCCCTATGAAACTTTGTTCAATGAAAAGATTGTTAGATGTGCGAATAAAAAATTATATAAATAATTTTAACAAAAATACTATTTAAGAATATAAAAAATACTTTTAATAGCTTTGGAGACCAACTGATAACTAACTGAACATGTTGGGAAAGTGAGATAAGAAAGCTAGGCATAATGATGGCAACCAGTGGCACTAAAAGGTCAGATTCTCTTCATCTTCATACTTAATTAAGTACCTTTTGCAGATGATTTGTGTAAGATATTAGATAGTAATCATAATTATTCCTTAATTATGCTTCAACATAATTTGATTCATTTATATTCTCTTCAAAATCAAAGGATTCTATATATAAAATTACACATGACAATTGACAAATTCATAGGGCCAAACATTTCTATGACAAATGTGCATCATAATTAGTCTAGAGTATTGAAATTACGAGGGCTCGCGTTTGAGAAAACTCAATAATTCTAGATCATATTTGATAATTTTGCTTTTAAATTAGTTATTTAATATATTCAAATTATTAATTTATAATAGAGTTAATGATGAAAAACATATCTAAACTATCTTAATTTTTTGAGTTTTATATATGAACGCTTAGGAATATGAGTTTTCTATCTAAACTATTACCTAATGATTAACGAAATGCACATAGATATTGACTAGATCAAATGTTTATCTACAAACACTTCTAGGCGTGTTTGGTCATAAAATCTCCATTCACCGGACAAATATAGTGGTTTCATCTTGTTAAAGATTGTTGACATATGACATCTCTCTGCTTTTTCTTTCCTATCTAGAACTAGAACTATGAAACACATAACTAGATGGACATCATTTTAAAAAAATAAAATGGGGAAAGAAGAAGAAGAATTATAGTCAAACTCTTACCAGTAAGACGAAAGTTCGAATAGTCATCCATTTCAACATCGGATGTCTGCCTTCAAATTTTTTTTTATCATTCACAAATAATATCTCTTGACCTATATAAAAAACACATATGAAGATTTTCTATTCAAAACAATTAAGACCAACAACAATAACATTATCCAGCGCCTCAAAGGCTCCCGCTCATTGTAGAATAAAGGGAGGTCGAATGTACGCAAAATAAGCGGGCAGTCTGACCCCTATGTTTTAAAAACATAGAATTAAGACCAACAATAAGAATAAATAATTAGATAAACCAAAAAATCAACAACATTTTATGACTCTAGCAGGGGAAACTGCCCCAATTCCAGAGTTAGAATTAGTACAAGATTTCATAGTATGAGCCCTCATAAAACACAAAACAGAAACCACAGCACATTTCACTTTAGCAACAATTTTCTTCAATTTTTTGTTCCTTAAATTCTTCGAAGACTCCAATTTATAGCTTTGCAAAAATATATTTCTTTTTCTTGCCCTTTCCCTTCTATAACTAATCGAACTCAACATAATTGTCTGTTTTCCACTCCTCCGCAATTTCATAATTGTTCTCCGACCACTATGGCTACGGTCTTCATCATATCGCGTCGGAACATCGACCCTTTCTGGTTGATCCAATGGCTCGTACCCGTCTACGCGTCTGCTAAAACGTAATGGGGTGTTTCGTATTAGATTTGTCATAGTTGATGCTCTGATTCCACGTTTGTCAGGCTCAAAAGGAAAGATTTTTGGTGGTAAGAGAAAATATTTGGGTATGAATATATATTTATATCAATTGGTCTTGATGGATTTTTTTTTTAAAAAATTAAAAAAAAATTTATTGATATGTTAATAAACGTGATGGTTTTGTAGGTTCATTTGACTGTACTTGCAATTTTTCCGTCCTTGGTAGGCGGCTTGATCTTTGAATAAATTTAAGTGATTATTAGTATAAGAAAATGCTAAAAATGGTCCATTATTTATAAGTTCAAAATAGTCCATAAGTATCACTTGAATAGTTTTGATCCTTTAATTTTTTTTTTTTAGAAAAAAAAGAGTACCTCTGATATTCAACAAATATTTATCGGACTCTAATTATTATTTTCTCGTTTCAATTTATAGTATAGTTTGAATTTCGAGGTTCAAGCTGTTTTATTTGGCCTGTGCTTTTAGACATATATATTTTTTGAGCTTTGCGAAAAATGATTTATATATTTAGAAAATTACATAAAAGTACAATAAATCAGAAATTAACAACTTAAAATATTAAAAGGGGATATGAATAAATCATAGTCAAAGAATTCTTTCTGAAACTCTAACTATATAATATAAATTAGGATAAAGAGAATATTGATTTTCGATGAAACTATGAAAATAGAAAATATTTAATGGGAACTCATGTTTGGGCGTATAAATTTTGTAGTTTATATTATTTTGGTCTATTTCAAGAGTGAAATGCAATTTAATTTCTTGGTTTACAATTTCTTTATTTTTTTTATTTGTTGTAGTTCTTTATATTTGGATTTATGAAATTTTGACGAAAAATTTCTGATTAAAATAAAAATCATGATTTGGCAAAAATTCGATATAGACTAAAAATGTTCATTTTTGATAAAATTTTAAATATCAAAATTGTTCTAATATTTATATCGAAGGGATTATTCTTGAACATACACTCAAACATAATGTACCATTTTTTTTAAAAAAAAATTCTTGATGTAGGATGAAATGGTCAATTGTTTTCAGTTCATAAGGAATGGGCTCTAAGTAATATGAAAAGAAATAACGGAGAAACTTCATCCCAGTAGCCAACATTATTTGACTATTAAAAATTGAGTTTTTTTGTATTATTTCATTCCCCCTTCTAGAAATTAAAAATTCCTTTGGGGGTTTGTTTGCTTTAAAAATAAAAAATAAAAATACTCAGTCGACTTGCTTTTATTTATTCATTATTTTAAAAATAAAATTTTATTTTTATTTATTATTTTTAACATATCAAAAAGAGGTAATTAATTGTTTTTTTTTTTATATTTTATCTTTACTTTTAAGATCTAACACTAAACATCAATTGATAAGAGTATTATGATAAAATAATTATGTCAATTATTATTTTTTGATAAATTTTTCCACAGCCAGATGGAGCCAAATATTTACTATTTTTTGGTTTTGGGTATGATGGAATAAAGCAAAATGACTCTTTAAACTGTCTGTGCTTCGTTCAATTGTGAAGTAGCAGTTAGTCAAT
>JAOTQR010000011.1:3710859-3729355 GCA_025774065.1 Solanum ossicruentum
ATAAGAATTTTTAATTCTTAATTTTTTTTGTCCAAAATAAATGAATACTACCCCGTAAGTACTTTCCAAATTATTCTTAAAGCTAGATATACTTGAAAAAAAGGATAATTTTATTTAATACATCTTTAAATTTTAAAAAATTCATTCAGCAATTTTTTTTTTTAAAAAGTGCTACCTTAGATAGATATATATGATTCTCCACTGTGTCACTCACTTGTGTCTATTTGTTCCTTTTTGTTTCTTGAAAAAAGAGAGACAAAGAAAGAAGAAAAGTTTCAGTGCCTCTCTGCAACTTCTAAGATTAGCCTTTCATACTCCTTTTCTTTTTCCACCAATTACAAAGGTAAAAACTTTTTCTGTCTAAATTTAAAACTAATCTCAGTTTAATTGGGTTCTTAATCACTGCTTATTTTCATGTAAAGCTTCATTTTCATGCTTTTAATACTCTTTGCTTTAGCTTATTCAGTGGAAAAGCCTCTTTTTTTATTTCTTTTGTGTGGAAATCATGTCATCATTTGCTCACAGTTCACTATCTTATGTGGGGTTTTTTTTTTCTTTTTTCTTTTTTTTTGTTTGTTGTACTTTTTCTTTCTGAATTATCAAGTTTTAATCTTTCCCCCCAAGAATTTAGCTTTTGATTGTTTTATGTTCTTTTTTGATACCCTTTTGTTATTTGTGGGTCATTGGGTGTTTTTCTTTCATTTTTAAGCTTGAGGAAAGTACTGGCATTGATGGTTTGTTCGATTTGGTATTTGCAGTTTGGGAACTTTTATGTGTTGGCTATGCAGAATTGTTCTTCAAAGAAAGATTGAATTGAAGGAAAAAGATTGTATTTTGGGCCAATGGATGGGAAGAGCTTTGTTATATGCTGTTTGAATTTGGAGATTTTGGTGTGGATTCTTTTAATCTTTTCTGTACAGCTTTCAGATGAAACTGATCCTGGAGATGGTAAGGAACACAGTCGCCAAGTCGTAGTAGGTGTTTGGACATGAATTGAGTGTTATATGAAAGCAAAAATAGATTAGTATTTGGTGTTTATTTGAAAAATAGTATTTAGAAATTGAAGTTGTGTTTGAACATGCATTGTACTTAAAAAAAGTTGAATTTTTGTGAATGGAAACTAATGTATAACCACACAATGTTTAGAAAAGAGGGAAACTAAATTCAATGTCCAAACAGGCCCCTAGTAATTTCCTTTGTAAATGTTCATGGGGAATTCCAATTGCATGTTTTGTGCAATGCTGATTAGTTGAGAATGTGTAGTTATCTTAGCTAGTTGGTAATTTGAATTCGAAAGTGATTTCAGGTTCTTGTTGTCCCTGTATATTTGAACTAGTTGGTAGTCTTCTTGCTTCTTGTAAAGTTTTTCGTGGTGTTTAGTACATAAAGTGTGTATCTTTTTTTAATTTATTTATTGGGGGTAGGGGATAGGGGGTTACAAGGTGGAGAGTCAATCAGGTGAAAATTCAATTAGTCAACCAACTCAGCTACGAAAATTTCCCTATAAAGTTTGTACCTTCATTTGCATTGTCCTGACATTTGATTGGGTTTGCAAAGTTGAGGACTAGCAGCTTTTGTGTGTATTCTTGTTCATTGCATCTCAGAGAAGTTGACAGTTAGCTTTTTTTTAAGTGATTGGGTTCTAAATTTTCGTATGGTTTGCTTATGTAATTGATTGGATTCTAAATATCCATATGGTTTCATGGATCAATTTTTACTTTTTCTTCTTCACGTTTGGAGTTTCTCAACCAAGATTTTCCTTTTGTATTGGTCAAGTTGCTGCAATCAATAGCTTATATGCTTCTCTGGGATCACCATCCCTTCCGGGCTGGGTTGCTGTTGGTGGAGACCCATGTAATGGACTTTGGCAAGGGGTTGTATGCGAGAATGCAAACATAGTTACAATGTAAGGACTTCCCATTTACTGCAATATTTCGTAGTATGTGAAACTGAATGCTAATCCTACTTATCATTTCATTTGCAGTCGACTCAATGCTGCTAACTTGGGAGGTGAACTTGGGGATAAGTTAGGTTCATTTTCTTCTCTCAAAACAATGTAAGCTTCTTGCATATTTCATGTGTTTTTCATAGGCACAATGCGTAAATAGACTTTCGAACTTGCACTCAAACTTGGCCTCAGTTGGCAAGTAAGCACTCTAACTTTGAGAGTGCGCATCTAGACACCTTAATTTGGTCTCAACTGGCAATTAAACACTCCAATTCGTCCCCAATGTGTCTCATGGACACTCGGCATGGCTGTGACACATAAATTTTGGGGGCCTAGATGATCATCTTGTAAGTTGGAAGTTCTCAGTAGACACGATGGAGACGAGTTGATGTGCCTAGATGTGCATACTCAAAATTGGAGTGCTTGCTTGCCAGCTGAGGTCGAATTTAAGTGTGTGTATTATGCTTTTTTCATATTATCCAATGTTTCCATTTAATGGAGTCTACTGTAATGAAATGTGAATAGTAATTGTGGCCATCTCTTGTGGCAGAGATCTGAGCAACAATCACATTGGCGGAAGCATTCCGTCTAATCTGCCCGTTACCTTGCAGAATATGTAAGTTCTACCATTTTATCTATGAAGGATCCCCCAAAACTGTTAAAAATGAAAAATAATAGAAAAAAGACGCATTGATAAGCTTAGCCTTACTTATTGAGTAAAACGGTTGATATTCTTTACCTCGGACAGTTTTCTTTCAGCCAATGCGTTCACTGGAAGGATCCCTACTTCTTTATCTTCCCTGAGTCAACTTTCAGCTATGTAAGTATCTCTTTTAGTGTAGATTAAAAGTTGCTTAGTTCATAAAGAATCTAACTCAGGTATTTTTCTGTGTGTCAGGTCTCTGAATGGCAACCATTTGACTGGAGAAATTCCCGATTCCTTTCAAGGCCTTACCGCTTTGGTCAATCTGTATGGCAGCAAACAAAAGCATTTAAATAATTCCTTTTGTGTTTTTGCCCTATGGATAACTGGTTTGGTTATTTAATCTTTCAACAGTGATGTGTCAAGTAATAATTTAAGTGGATCATTGCCACCGTCGATGGGAAATTTGTCTTCCCTGACCACTCTGTGAGTAATTCAACATTTTATACACTTTGTTTATAACTTTATAGATTGAACAATATGATAAAACTAGCTTCTTCATTTCCAGACATTTGCAGAATAATCAGCTTTCTGGAACTCTTGATGTTTTGCAGGATCTTCCCTTCACAGATTTGTACTCTTCCAAACTGGATTTTACTCGAACATACTTCAGTTCACTAGAATGATATAATCTTACTAACATTTCCCCACCCTCCCTGTGTCATTTCTAGGAATGTGGAAAACAACTTGTTTTCTGGGCCCATACCTCCAAAGTTGTTCTCTATTCCCAATTTCAAGTAAGTACAATATTTTTCTGCTTTCATATACTCGTTTGGTGTTTTCATTATTGTTTATCTTGAATCAATCTTTTGTATGTTAAAAACTGTAATCTTGGCCACCTATAACATCCATGTGCCCCTCGCCATTTGTTGGAAATATTATTTGATGTGTAACATTTCCCACAAAAAGATATATAATCATAGAAGACATGTATGTTGAAACAGCAGAAACTTTCAAGTTCAATGTTACTTGATAAAACACGTGTCATGTATAAAGCTTGAAAACATGTATTTTCTGTGCTATGCTTCATATGAAGTAATCCTTTCAGAAACATCTTGTTTACAAGTTTGTGAAATCTAACTTAATGGGTGTGCTTTTATGCTATGTTGCTCACACTCTTCAAAAATGGTGACGGGTGCATGTCGGATCCTCCAAAAGTGATCTGCCATGGGCGCAACATCATTTTTGGATAGTCCGAGCAACATAGCTTGTATGCTGCAATAGCATTTTGTACAAAATGACTAGAAATATAGGCTTAATGTGTGACATGGATATGAGTCCCAAAACTGCCCTAGTATAAATAACACCTCAATTTGTAAAAGTAAGAAGGGAAAAAAAAAGACATTGACCTGAATAATAGAAGAATCCCGATAAGCATGCCATATAAATCCATGATTTCTGTCATGTCGTCAGTCTCTCAACACTTGTAAATAAACAATTCATACATACACAATAAATAGACAACAGATGTAGGCATAGCTTTATAAACCGTAGTACAATATGGTATGAAAAGATACATCAGCTAATTTATGATATATTGATATTCATGACCTGTAAAATAGACAAATTGCAAGTTATTTAGTTTAGGAAGCTGGCTTCTGGGCTAATAAGCTTGATCATAATCTAAGTTCACATTCCATGGTGGCTAAACTCAAGTTAGGTCACCTGCCGTAATCATATACTGAGTCCTTTAACTTTGGGCAGTCAAGAAATAACATAGAAGTTAGTCTTATTTATTCAGCTGGACTAAGTTGATACAAGTTGTTAGACATATTTGATACATGCAAAGTATCGATGTTTCAGTTGTTGGATCATTTTTGTTACCATTTGATACATGCCTAGTCGATTATAATGAGTGATCGTTTATGCTGTCTTACTTGCGCTTCTGTTTTTCGTGCAGAAAAGATGGAAATCCTTTCAACAGTAGTATTGCTCCTTTACCTCCACCCACATCATCGACAGCACCTCCCATTTCTGGGTCCCCAACTTCGGCACAGACACCATCTTCTCAAAGCAAACCTAAAGAACAGGGTGATGGACCATCAGCATCGACAGAATCAAGTTCTACAGGAAGCAAAAGGTCTTTATCTGTTAAAAAGGTGGTCTGGATATCGATTGCAGCAGTTTTATCATTTATAATATTGGTTTTAGCAATCCTTCTCTGTCTGCCAAGGTGCCTCAAGAAATGGCATGAGACTCAAAGAACCCCCAAACACCATGAAACAGCCCCTTATATGGGTGCTAGAGAGAATCCTGGAGATAATGGTTCATTAGTTCAACCTGGCCATGACATAGAAAAAGGTGCTACAAAATACTCAATATCTGTGCTATTTTATGATGTCTACTGTCACTGTTTTCTTAGTCCAACTCCTTTTCCCCCTTAGTTACTTTTTTTAAAAAAATATTGCACCTTATTTTAAGTTCCATTTGATGTGAATTGATGTTTGTATTTTAATTAACAATCATTCTTCATGTTTTGAGATTGTTTTGATGCTGATTCTGGTCTGAATACATAAGTTTGTGATATCTCTGAAATGCTCTTCTACTGTCATTTGAAATGTTGTCTTAGAATCTTCATGAGATTGGAAGTCTGTTTTTGTGGTATTTAGAAACGAAAAGTTTGTGAATCTCAAAGTTTAACCTTCTACTCTTTAGTGACAAGTGAGTTTCTTATGTGTTAAACAGCTCCCCTAGTTGTGACGCCAAAAGATAAACAACCAAGAAGACCGGCTCCCATTCCAAAGCCACAGGATGAGCAACAGGTAAATGTGCAAACCATGAGTGCAGTGCCAAAGGAGGATAATAGTGAGATGAACCTTAGCAGAGTGGATATTGATTTGATGCCACCACCTCCGCCTCCGCCTCCTCCTCCTCCTCCAACTCTTCCAGAAGAGAGAGTTATTGTCAAGCCAATTGCAGCAGCTGAAGATACAACAATGAAGCTTCCAACCAGGCCACTCCCACTAACTTCTGTGAAATATTACACAATTGCATCACTTCAGCAATACACCAATAGCTTCTCTCAAGATAATCTGTTGGGATCAGGAATGCTGGGTAGTGTATACAGGGTAGAGCTTCCAAATGGAAAGGTAGAACTTTCAATCGGCATGACTTTATTATGATGCGCCAATTTATTAACTGTTGTTTCCTACTTGTTTAGATTGGCAGCTTTTTCACTCTTCTGACTTTTTCTTCTCCTTCATTTGTGATGTTCTTGAACACCAACTTTTCAGCAAGTGGCATCAAAATTGCCTCTTTATCTCTACTTGATATAAATTTTGTTAGATTGCTTAGATTTTCTTTAAATTTAGGTATTTCTTTAAATTTAGGTATTTTGATGGATGTGCATTTCTGGCATGCAAATGTTACTGCTCTTGCTTCTCTTGCACTGTGCACCAAGTGGTTTCCACATTTCACTTCTAACACATGCTCCTTTTGAATGCTTCTGCAGTTGCTTGCTGCCAAAAAGCTGGACAAAAGAGTTTGCAGTCAACAAAAGGATGATGAGTTTCTTCACCTAGTAAACAATATTGACAGAATTCGTCATGCTAATGTTGTTGAGCTGATGGGCTACTGTGCAGAGCATGGTCAAAGGCTTCTGGTCTATGAGTATTGCAGTAACGGGACACTGCAAGATGCACTGCATTCTGATGATGAATTTAAGAAGCAACTTTCATGGAATACTCGCATCAGGATGGCTCTTGGAGCTGCAAGAGCGTTGGAGTAAGTTCCTTTCTTTTCTTCTTCTTTACCCCTCTCTAGAAGCTTCTACTTTTTTGCTCCCTTGGTGACTCGAATCCACAGCCTTAGGGTTGGAGGTGGAGGGTGCTTACCATTCGAGCAACCCTCTCTTGTTGAGCATTGGAGTAAGTCAAATAATATTACATGCATTTATTTATGCACATCAAATGTGTGCACATGCGCATCTGCGTGTGTGTGTATAAGTGTTTCAGGACTGGCCTATAATAAGTGTTTCTGCGCATACTAGATGATAAATCGTTGGTATCAAAAACTGGACAAGAAGTTGGTTCTGATATAGTGGACAAATTCATTAAAAGCTCATTTTAGTCCTGAACTTTCTTGTGTTATGTATATTACATGATCCATAGCCACACAGAAGACCTGGTATGGTCTTAACTATATATAAAATGGCAGATGTAGCTGTCTTTTGCTTCATTACTATTTCTTCTTTGCTTCTGCATGTCCATGAAAAAATGAAGAAAATTAATGAATTGTTTAGCAATGCTAAGCAGTCTCATTCTCATTTATAGATTTGCATGAAAGAGTGAGATCGACTGCTAGAGTATGTTCAAATTAATCATTCTTGTTTGATGGAATGCAGGTACCTCCATGAAGTCTGCGAGCCACCTATTATTCATAGAAACTTCAAGTCTGCCAATCTTCTGCTTGATGATGAGTTGGCTGTACATGTTTCGGATTGTGGTTTGGCTCCACTAATATCATCTGGTGCTGTGAGTCAGGTAACTTGCGACCCTAATGTTATGGAATAGAAAGAGTTGAAATGCTTCGGTGGATGATGAAAATAAATTCCTAATGTATGATGGAAATGGACATGTGAGCTGAATATATAATTAAATAGGAGTAGTGGTGATGGTCAAAGTGCTTTCAACAAGATGTTCGAATAAAGAGCAGTAAGAATCCTGTAAATGAAAGTTATATCTTGGAAATTATTGGTTCGCTTCCTGTGCTAGAGAGAATAAAGTGAACCTCTGAACATACCTTTTTCCTATAAATTTGGAAATGGAGAAGATCTGATTCTCTTCCTGTGCTATTTTTAAGTTTGTCGTGTTTGTTCCGTTGAATCAAAGTAAGTGATGAAGGAAATCTTGAACCAAAGAAAGGAGAGATCTTGCCAACACACTAAAAGTGCTCGTCTTGCCGATGTCTTTGTCTGCCAGCGTACCTAATAAATACCGACAATTAGGAAGCGTCGTTTATATTGTTCACTATTAGGTATTACTTCTGCACATGTAAGGTGATGCAAGCAAGTTTCCTTATTTGGTGTCAAACTGGAGGAACTCCCAACTTTGTGGGGATTGATTGAGAGCAGTATGACACTGTCAGTTTGACCAAGGCATATGTATGAAGCTTTATTGATGTTTTCCTATGGATTATCAGAAACATGAAATATGGTTTAGTTTCTTCGAAAGACCTCATTGTTTCTCCTTTTTTAATTTCTATAAATCTTTAAAATTTTTGGCCAAGGTGCTCTTCTCGCGATGTGCACATGATCAGAAAATTGTTCTAGGATGCATGTGGATCATCTTCTGCTACCTTGTCATTATGTGTTGTCATTTTGATAATGCATCTTGCTTAATCGTATGGGTTTGATTATTTTTATGTTAGGTTGACACTATGGAACTATGTCAATTTGATTACGATGATTTTTTTTCAGTTGTCGGGACAACTTCTAACAACATATGGCTATGGTGCTCCTGAATTTGAGTCGGGGATTTACACTTCCCAAAGTGATGTTTACAGTTTTGGCGTGGTGATGCTGGAACTAATAACAGGCAGAATGTCATACGACCGGTAAAAAGCCTTCTGCATCCTTTTGAACTAATGTTGTTGTGCCACTTTTCTCAGTTAACACACCTGCATATCATATTCAGGACACGAAGTCGAGGAGAGCAGTTCTTAGTTAGGTGGGCAATTCCGCGGCTACATGACATTGATCTCTTGACAAGGATGGTTGATCCTGCTCTCGGTGGAAAATACCCCATTAGATCACTCTCACACTTTGCTGACATAATTTCTCGATGTGTTCAAGTGAGTTATTCTGTTATGCCTTTATGTGAAACACACAAATGTTTACTAATGTGGACGGAATAGTCTTAGCTCGTCCGTCATCTCAATTGGTTGAAAGGTTTGAACATAAGTTCCTCCGTTCTATGCCAGTTAAAGTATCAGCCGATTGCTCTTCTACATGTTACTTGGGATATTGCTAGGATTTAGTTGCGGAATAGGTCTGCCTTCAGATGTCACTCAACTTTTAAACTCTTATGCAGCATGAGCCAGAATTCAGGCCACCAATGTCAGAAGTTGTTCAGGACCTCATACAAATGATAAGAAGAGAATCTCACAAAACAGACGGTGAATGATTTGAGTTAGACGCGCGTACTGGGAATTCAGCCAGTGAGAAACCGTGAAAGATCTTTTCTCGATGGAGCTGAGATACTTGGGAAAGAAAGGTGGTTTGCAGGCTAAGCACCCTTGCTAAAGACTACCTCAAACTGAAGCAATGGGACCTTAAAGAAGCGCGATTCATGAATACCAACAAATGCAGGAGACTTAGTGAGCTGTAACACAGCTTGCTCATCTCATTTCCTGTCAAGCTGCATCATTCTAATGTTCACTTAGGCTTACATGTGAGAACCAATACAATTCATTCATCTCATTTGCTTGTTAAGTGTTGTATTTGTTGTTAATTAGTATAGGGGTGTTTTCCTGAAGCTGTATATCTTGTACATGTACAAACTTCATTTGGTTGTACAAGGATATCTTCATTCTTTCTCATGCCCTTCTTGTGGTACATGCTTGGTCTCGATTTAGCATCATATATCGCTTCGAAGAGCATTTTTTTTGGTTGTAGTGTGATGTTGGAGCAGCTTAAATTATTTACTACTTACTAATAACCCAAGGAGATAGAGACCTACAATCACTCTATATGTAAATTAGATAAAAGTTCAATATAGGTAAAGTGTACTTTCCATCTACCTAATCTTTGTTGAAGAGCAAGCATTTGTATCCCTTTAAGGATGAACACACATACATAGTGAGAACCTATTGGTCTCAACCTTTTGACACTAAAATTATGTCTCAATCCCTCATGTTTGGAATAAAATCAATCAACTAAATTATTGAGGTGCGTAAGCCAAGTAGGATTAACAGGCTTCCATATTAATAAGTACGTTTTTAAAGATGAGATATGCACGTGAATCCACATCAAAATAAAAGAGAAATTTTTATCGTACATGTGACTAGATATGACGTAACGTGAAAAATAAATTCGTATCAATTCGAATCATAGACAGACAAGACAATTCGTCGACATATCATAAGTTTATCATTCTTGTTGGAAAAGATATTAGATATTACTTTCTTTTTTATTCGATACTTAATATTTGTTTTGAGGCTAAAATAATTTACTTTAACAACAACAACAACACACCTAGTGAAATCTCACAAGTGAGCTCTAGGAGGATAAGATATACGTAGAGCTTATCACTACTTTACAAAAATAGAAAGACTATTTCCGAAGTAAATACTAGGTAAGAAACAACAAGTAGAGTGAAGAACAAATGATAATTTATAAAGACAATAAAAGTAAGCATATTTATTTTGATTATGGAAAATCTCAATTTGGTACAAAATGCTCCTTATAAAAAAAACAATCCCATCAATTCTACACCTTTGATCGAAAAAAACGGACTTATCACTCTATCAAAAAATCTCAAATTGAAATAAAATATTTTTTTATCAAAAATAGAAAAAAAGAATACTTATCATGATGCAAGAAGCCATCTTCCCCACCAATACCCCACAATAAATAAACTCATAACCTATATAAACCCCAAGATTTCTCTCTGTTATCTTCCCGGGAATGACTTCTTTCACCTGAATTTTCCCAAATCTCTTCTGGGAACGTAGTAGAATGTACCGACATGCTTTCAGATAAAGGAATTCTAAAAATACTAAATCAATTCATCTGGAAAAAAGAGAAAGAAATTTACACCATTACGTCTGTTCATATGGATCTACACACTTTCCAAATCTAAACCGTTATACGTATTTCAAGAGTTATCTTCAAACCCCATTTTCAAGATCTGTCACATTTCCGTTTCTCTCATGGCTGGACGTTATTACAATGACAATCCGTTTGATGAAGGACAAGAAGATAACCCCTTTTCGGTAAATTCGATTAAATCTAATTCAGAGGATTATGTTGCTTCCTTTTTGTTAATGTAATTTGGATGAGTTATTGTGGGGTTTGATTTTTTTTTTGGTGTTGGGAACAATGTATTTGTCAACCACAAAAATTTGGGTTGATTTAAGCTTTTTTTTTTTGGGCCAATTTCTGGATCTATGAATTGCATTTCTGTTTTTGGTTTTAGAGTCATTCAGCTGGAGAATATACTGGAAAAATCTGAGGGGTTTTTGTTTATTAGGACTAGGAGTTAAATTTTAATATCATTGAACTGGATATTGTTGAATTGAGCTGTGACTAAAGAATATTGCGATACAGTTTCGTTCACTGTAATCGGATTATTTTGTCACAGTTAAGTGTATGGAATGGTTTTGCTGGAGATTTGAGAAAGAATTTGTATGTCCTTGAACAACAATATACATCTCCGTTTGGGCTCCCGATGCACGCTCCAGCTAAAACTAGGCGTGAATGGGTGTTAGAGTGGGTTAGAGTCCCACATTGTTGAAGGATGGGCTGATGATCTGCTTATATGGACTCGAGTAATCCTCATCTCATGAGTTACTTTTGGGGTTGAGGTTTAGATGCAAGTGCCATATCTTTATGAGCATCAATAATTAAAGAAGGGAGGATCATAATTATAATTCTGTTGGGTTGGTACTTCTTATTATTTGAATGCTAAAGTCATTAGTGTGCTGTAGTCTCGGAAAGGTCATCTTCTTGTAAAAGCTTGCTAAAATTTGGCAAGTTTCATTCCTAGACCTACATGATTAGTTCTGTGCATTCTAGATATGTTTCTTCATAAGATAATAACCATATTTTTTCCTAAAAGGACCAAGGGGCTCGAGGAAAGGGTCAATCAAACTATGGTGGCGGTCCATTTTATATGACAGTAAGCTTCGTCTTTTCATCCAAGTTCAATTTTTTCAGGTTGAAACTCTAAGATGCTCAAAAGTAAATACTCGCTTTGTCTCTCTTTATATGAATGTGTTGATAGGGTGCTTGTTTAATATTCGAATTTGACTTGCATATTGTATTTAATGATATTTGAAATTATTATCATAATGAGACGTAGTTTAATGAATTTGAATCTTTGAAAGTTGTGAAAGATGTATCAAAATAAAATGTAGTCAAACATTTTTGGACGTCTCAGAGAAAGAAAAGAATGTCAGAAAAGTTGAGAAGAAGGTACTTACACCTGCTAATAATTGTAAATGAGTAAAGATCCTGAAAATCATGAAAAGACACTGATCCTGCTTGAAAAAGGCAGAGGCTAGGGTTTTGTTTTGTGAGAGGACCTCCATCACCAGGGGCGGAGCCAAGGTGTCAACATGGGGTGCATCTGAGAACCCCCTTTTTAGAAAAATTACAGTATACATATAACAACAACAAAAACATAGCCAGTGTAGTTCCACCGAGTGGGGTATGGCCTCTACCTCAAAGGTGAGGTAGAGAGCTTGTTTCCCATAGACCCTCGGCTCAAGGCAAAAACAGTTTAGAGAAGACGTGATGAAAGTATAACAGACAATAGAAAATAATAAGAACAACAATAGCTAGTGGCAGAACAATGCTACAATAACAAACCCGTGGTGAACTACACGAAACAACAGAAAATAACCTAAACAGAAGAATAAGAAATTACGAAAGGTTAAAATTATATTTAGGTATATATAGTAGATGTTAGAATCCCTTTAGTTCCTTCACATGCTTACCTCTTTATATTTTGAATTTCCTTGATAAAAATTCAGGCTCCGCCATTGTCCATCACCTACAAAGAAACAGTGGACCTAGACTAGCAAAGTCATGAATATCCCTGTAGTCCCAGTAGGAACTTTTTCACCATACAAATATTTTAAATTGATTTTATAGTATGGCGAATGCCACCATCATTTAAGGAGTTCCCAGATACATATCTTGATCCTGTCCCCTGCTGTCACCTCTCATAAGGATGACGAGAATTTCTAAACCACAAAAGATGCTAATTCATTTTTCAGCTGCAACTGGTGAATGGTTAGCGAAATGAGGGAGCTAGTTTTCTTCTTTTGTGTTTTCTGCTTGTCTTGTTGCCAATTTGAACAGTCTATGGTTAGAATTCTTCTTCTATGGTGTATTGTCTGTCTAACTTCTCTCCTGTGGTGTACTCTACCTAATTCTGAAACCTTGGTGTTCACCCATGCATAAGTCGAAAACATCAAGATATCTACCCACCCTACCTCAGGATGAAGGCTTTATCTTCTTCCTCCTTGTCCTCTTCTCATGAACCTAATTTAGGTACAGCTGCGTGCTTCTGATTTATGATATAGTATAATTTGAACTCTAATATCCATGGATCGGAAATCCTTTCATCATGTTAAAGCCGAATTTGAGTCCTTCTTTTCCTTTTCTTTTCTACATGTTAATGTGTGTGGCTTAATCTTGATCCTTGAATTAGTGAAAATACCGTTTTTTACATCTCTGTTAACCATTCTCATACCAATTAGATTATGTATCATCTATTTATGCACTGTTTTACTCACGAAATCTTCAGAATCCTGCAAATGTTCCTCCTGCTACTAACTCGAGGCTTTCACCTCTTCCTCATGAGCCTGCTGACTATGATCGTGGTGCAACAGTGGATATCCCTATTGATAATTCGAAGGTGAAACAGAATAGTCAACTTTAACTTTTTTACAGTTTTCTTGCTTGACCACAGTACTGGTGTGTTCGCTGGCTGGATAGAGTTGAATGATACGTTTCTCATATAACAATTCAGGATCTGAAGAATAAAGAGAGAGAACTCCAAGCTAAAGAAGCTGAACTAAAAAAATTAGAACAGGTTAGCTTGTGTTACATCCTATTGTTGCTATGGACTAATTATCATGCTTTTGCTTTTCTTACATATTATGAACAATTTACGTTCACTGTTATGTCAACAATCTTTTGTCAATTCAGTGGTTCATCAAGTTTGAATATCACGTGATTGTTCTGTCTAGCTCTGGATGCTATTATACATCATTAGCCTTGTGTTAGTAGGGAGAAAAATTGTGTTAGCATCAATCCTCGAGATAGTGTTTAAAACAATCTATGTTATTGTCTATATTTCTCTTTAGGTATTTTATGTTCTGTTAATTGGCTGTTCTGTTGTTTTCATTTAGGACCTGAAAAGGAGGGAAGATGCTATAGCAAGAGGTAGTTCTCCAGTGTAACATTTACATTTTTGTAAATATGAACTAAATTAAGCCATTTGATTGATTCTTTACCATATGTGAGTTGATTTATTTTTGTTATACATTACAGCTGGAGTTGTTATAGAGGAAAAGAATTGGCCACCTTTCTTCCCCATTATTCATCATGACATTGCAAATGAAATTCCAATCCATCTACAGCAGTTGCAGTATGTTGCGTTTTTTACATGGTTGGGTATGTCTGTCAATCTAACTACCTTTATCGTCTTCTGCATAGCCCCCTAGTGAATGGGTACTTGTAGGGCTTCTCAGTTGACCATGCAAGAAATACTCATGAACCTTTAAGTTTACATATCTACTGGAGGTTGAGATGCATACTGATACTTCTCACTACTTATCCTTAGTTGGCTTTATTCTAAACAAATTTTGTACTATTGATTCCGGCTATCCATGGTAGTAGTAATGCGCTTTTGAGATTTCTAAATCACAAACCCATCTTTCAGGCAACAAACTTGCTGTGCAAATGATTTAAATGACACTCAAATGTGGATCTAGAATATCCAAACTTGCTTTTTGTCTTTCATAGCTTAGGGAATTGTATTACATTTATAAGTCATGTTTGTACTAGTTATTTTTTTTAAAAAAATTGCATCTCAAAGCTGCCACTCTATCAAGCGATAAAAGAGAACAGGGGAAACATTATTATATAGTTTATTAGAATGATTTAGGACCAGGTGTAGGCGTATGAAAATTCTTTTTTAATAGCTTTATTTGGTCTCTGGTTAATGCACTTATCTATTTACTTTGCACATGGTGAATTGCAGGCTTGGTGGCCTGTCTTGTATGGAACCTTATAGCAGTTACCTCAGCTTGGATCCTAGGACAAGGTTACTGCTGAGCTAATTTCTACAATTTCTTTTTATCCTCAAGCGAAAACTAACCCGCTAGCTCTTTTTTTTTTGTTTTTTTTTGGCACTGTAGGTATAACTATCTGGCTTCTTGCTATTATCTACTTAATATCTGGAGTCCCAGGAGCCTATGTGTTGTGGTATCGTCCCCTTTATCGTGCAATGAGGTACTATTTTGTGTTCCCTCTTTGTGTGAATCAATTTTCGCATTACCTTTGTATTTCTTTATGTCATTATGTCCATCCCGTTTGCAGGACGGATAGTGCACTGAAGTTTGGATGGTTCTTCTTATGTTATCTTGTAAATCTTACATCACCCTTTTCAGTTTTTACTCTTTTCTACAGTTGATTATGTCAGTATGATTGTTATATCGATATTGTAGTTTCACATTGGATTCTGCATCATTGCTACTGTGGCACCTCCTATCTTCTTCAAGGGAAAATCTTTAGCGTAAGTTGCTTTGCCATATTTGGTACATAGAGATTCTAGACTATGGAATCTCTTTGCATACCAACATAAAACTACGCTTGTCTGAATATCATGCTTTGACCTTTTACATTTTAACTATGTATGTATGCTAAAATATAATGACTTCTTCATACTATCTTGTTTAACAGTGGTATCTTGCCCGCAATTGATCTGTTAGGCTGGAATGGTTTGGTTGGGGTAAGCCTCTTTGCTATCTTAAATTTAGCTTGAACTAGAATTAAATCAAATGGTGGTTGTCTTCAAGTTCTTGGCTTAACGAGTTTGTTTAGACGTTTCATTGACTTAATAATAAAAGTTCACGAGTCAAGGGGAAATCTTTTTTATACTTCCTATCGACTATTGAATGTGCTTTTACTTGCAGGTGTTCTACTTCGTTGGATTTGCTTTCTTCTGTCTTGAATCACTGGCCAGCATATGGGTTATTCAGGTGGAAGCATCTGTCCTTCCTATCTCATCGCTTGTGCTGTCTTCTCTTATCTAA
Source organism: Solanum ossicruentum (assembly GCA_025774065.1). Classification (NCBI taxonomy): domain Eukaryota; kingdom Viridiplantae; phylum Streptophyta; class Magnoliopsida; order Solanales; family Solanaceae; genus Solanum; species Solanum ossicruentum. The sequence goes on from JAOTQR010000011.1 coordinate 3,726,498, forward strand.
ACATCTTTTCATGTGTTGCACGATCTGCAGCAAGTGTACATGTATTTCCGAGGAAGTGGCAAAGCTGCTGAGATGAAGAAAGAGGCTGCAAGATCGACAATGATGGCAGCACTATGACAATACAGGAGCAAAGGCAGGCAGTTTCTTTCGAGCTGTTGAATTCTTTGATTACTTTCTTCTCGCACCATATATCACACTCGAGCCCTGGAAATGTGTTTTCTGAAGTACACAGTGATGCCAGAGGCGACTATACGCATGATGTATTGGTACTAGTACGTATTATCGCAAGCATTATCTGACGATTGATGTTAATTGGTAGTAACATTTCATATCCGTCTCTATGGGATCTTCTGCTTGCTCTTAGAAGAATATTACCATATATAAATATACAAAAATCATTGAACTGCTTTGCTGGGCATTTTTCTTTTGGTTTGTTTATTTGCTGCACATTGCTCTTGGAGGAGCAATGGAATGCAAATAGAGGAAGGAGTAGATGATGTTCCTATCACAGGCCGGTGCACTAAATTCTCCGTTATGATCGAGGAAGACTGAAAGGAAAAATGGTGCATGGACTTGGGAAAATCGATGGACTCCCTCGGTTAAAATCGAGGACGTCCATCGAAATTATATTTAAAATGGATATAGTTTGTTGTTTTGCCGATTTATCAGAAATATAAAACTGAGAAAGCTAAAATGTCTTTGAACAATGAGTTTTGATATAATATTACATAATAACATACCCAGCGAAATCTCACAAGTAAAGTCTGGAAGAGTAAAATATATGCAGATCTTATCACTATCTCATGATGATAGAGATAGGGATGGCAATAGGGTGGGGCGGGTGGGTATGGGGTGGATTTAGAGTTAGGCAGGGCGGGGAGGGTTTAGAGTTATACGGGTGTGAGGAGGGTTAAAGTAGTTATTTTTAAAACTAATGCGGGGCGGGATGGGTTGCGGATTTAAAAGATCAAATATGAATTCGAAAAAATTATATTTTTGTAATTAGTAAAAATCAAAGATATAAACTTTTTATATTAAATATTGATCTTAATTTAATTTTTTCTCTAAAATTTAAACTAGACATGTCCGATAATTTTTAATTGTTAAAATATTAATTAGAAACTTTTAAGTAACGATTAAGAAACAATTGGTAAAATGTTAACTAAAAATAGTTAATTAGTTGTTGAAACGTTAATTAGCGAAAAAACTAAATTCAATTAAAAAATAAAAGAACATTAAAATTTAAGCGGAACGAGGCAGGGCGGGTTGAAAATGAAAAAAATAGTCATGCAGGGCGGAGCGGGGCGGTTTAAAGATTTTGCGGGTTGAGCTCAACCCGCCCCGCACCTGCCCAATTGTCATCCCTAGATAGAGAAACTGTTTCCGAAAGACCCTCGTCTCAAAAATATCAATTCCAAAAGCAGAAGATACTAGATATGAAAAAATAACTAAAGTAGAAAGCAAATGATAATATATAAATTACGATAAAAATTAAGATGTGTCGCTGAAATTTCGTTTATAGTTTAAGAAAATACTTATGGACTATACTTAGATTTTACAAGAAGATGAGTGCACAAATAAATTTGATCATCAAAAATAAAAAAAACACAAATCAGTAATTGAATTAAAGAAGACAAACAATATTAATGTATGAGAAGGGCTATATACCTCCGAGCTTTGTAAAAAAGGCCAAATATACCTTGTATGGACTTTAATTTCATTAAAAAATAAAATTATTTAAAAATAAAATTTTCACTTATATCAACTGAAAGTTTATACTTGAGATATTTCTGTATATATGAGCCTCTTTCACTTCTGGTGAACTCAAAATCGCTTGTGAATGTCACGTTGACTGCCCTAAAAGTTCTTACCATATCTATATATAAAAACATCCATTAAGATTGAGTTATATATTTTTATATACTTTTTACGAATTTTTTCCTTATTAATATTTCGTGTATATATTTTACTTGAGTACATTATAATTATTTGATTGATGAATAATTTAAATAATCTTATAAGCTTGTGTCAGCTCTCCTCTATGGATGATTTAATTGGTAAGAGAAAATGAGCTTTGATTATGAGTTGAGTGATGATTATTGGCTTTGAAGTGGTTGATGTTTGCTAACCAAGTACCCTTCATGGACATATATATTTTCATATAGCATCCAAGGGTGCGGCTTATTGGTTAATGAAAAAGTGAGTTGAGAATTATGAGGTTTTAATTTTAAATTTTAATAGAGACGAAAATATTAGGAGATTTCTTCTCATCAGTCCTAACCTTATTACTGCGAGAAGTGGAACATATTCTATGAAATTAGTTGAGATATTCAAAAACTGTCCTAAACACCATACAATATGCGTGTGCCTGCGTGCGTATAATGAAAAAAACAGGAGTATTCATTCTACTATACATATGTTGATAATTTTGACCTTAGGACCACAATTGCTCTTTCAAAGAACTTGCAAATGCACATTTGAAAAATGCTAGGTACAATTAAATTGATAAAAGAGACTACATTCACCTCTTGTTATGGTGTAATCATTTGATCATAATTTTGCTCTAATTTATTGAAATAATTTAATATCATACTACTTTTTATTTTTCATTTAGTATGTTACTATTGTACTTGTATTTTTTGTGAAACAAAAAATTATCAATTCTTATTGTTTTATTTGATACTTGTCGCCATGGTTTGATACTAATAAAAGTTGATCTTTGGTGATTAGATAATCTTACTCCAACAACAACATTCCCAGTAATATCCACAAGTGGAGTTTGGGGAGGGTAGATTATAGGCAGACCTTATCGCTATCTCATAAAAGTAGAGAGGTTGTTTCCTAATTAGATTATCTTA
>JAOTQR010000011.1:3737640-3762019 GCA_025774065.1 Solanum ossicruentum
CTCACAATTTTATGGCTTTATATAGCCATAGAAATATATACTTTATGTAGTGGTTCCCATCTCTCCCTATTTCATGGATTTCTTTCCCTATTTCATGGCTTTGATGTTGGACAATTATTGTTTCCAACATATAATTATTTTATTTTATATTTGGATGATTTTTGAATTATTTATTTCATTAATTTTAAAATAAATTATTTCATATACATGATAAATTAATTTATCTTGGAATAATTTATTTCAGGATAATCAATTTTTGATAGCTTGTTTCAAACAGAGGATTCTTGAATTTCTAAATTTTTATAAGTTTAAGCCACTTCTAGGAAAGTTGTATACAGTACTAAAACTACTATTAGGATGAATTATATTTCGATAGGAAAAATGATTTATGTATTTTTAATTAAATTTGTTAAATTGTTAATTATTTAATAAAAAAGTGTCACGTCATTAATAAAAAAATTAATTATGTCTTCGTTAAGTTGAAGGGTAAATTTGAGTTATTTATTAACTTTAGAGGTATATTTGACTTAAAAGGTTAACGAAGGATATATTTGACCGATTTCATATAATTTAAAAGTAAATTAGGCCTTTTTTGAATTAGAAATAAACAATATTTCATATAATTTAAAAGTAAATTAGGCCTTTTTCGAATTAAAAATAAACAATCTTAAAATTAATACATATATTGTTTTTTTTAAATCCTCCCATTAAAAGAGCCCTAAAGATCTTTTGTAAAATATAATGTTGGTTTTATGAAATTACTTAATTCTATAGCTATTTTTCATTTATTTTACTAAATTACGTATTATTTTGCATGAAACATATGTTTAATGTCATTTACTTTTATTTATATGGACCAGAAATTAAATCCACTTTAATTCTATTGCTATTTTTCATTTGTTTAGTAGGAAAATCAACTCATTCTGGCAATTTTCTTTAATGTATTGTATTGCTCGTATTTACTGGAAACAAACTATTTATTGCAATTGATGACTTGATATGTGTTACGCCTATGTATTCAAATAGTATCAGAAACAGTAAATAAATAAAAGCAAAATTATAGACCTAGCTATTTGAATCTACAAAATTCTCTGTGTGTACTTAAGAAATTTAAGTATTTCACTGTATTCGAGATTGTAGATTATTTCCTCGTAGGATAAAATAGATGATCTACTACAAAATTAGTGATATCTCAATGTCTTTTAATGTCAGCAAACTCAAAGAACAAGCAATGAATTTACACATAAACTATAATTTTATTTTGTAAAAAATGTATGCAGAAGAGAAAATTCAATGTTTGGAAAGTGCAGAAAGTGCAGAAAGTGTCTATTTATAGCCAATATTGGGCGCAAATTCACCTGTTCAGAACACTCATTTGTTCTGAACAGACATGGCATATGTTGGAAAAATAGATGTTTGTTCTAAAAAACTTTACACGCAAAAAATTTAAACATCCGTTAATTTTACGAAAATTAACTTAATTAATAAATAAGTTATGAATTAATTAATTTACAATTCACTAGAACTAATATCAGAAAAGAATAATCTTGAGATTAATTAAATAAATTTTATTAAAAAATTTATCAAATTTGTCAAAATCAAAGTCGAGCAACAACAATAACGGCACGAGAAAATTTCCTCTACTTGGGGGAAAGTGTTTACTTCACTATTTTTGCAATTCTTTCTGTGAGTGAAAATCAATTACTTGCCTTCTTTCACACATCCCAATACAAATTTCCACTATTGCCCTTCCAATAATACAATATTTCTTGTATGAGGTTGAAGGCAATTAAAATAAATTAAACATTAAAAGAAAAACATTGACTATATAGTAAAATAATATTTTAATTGTCCCAGAAAATCTGAGATCAATTCAGTAATCTTATCCTGTCAGATCTCTCAATAAAGAAGATTTTTCCACATGAATTTGCTAAGTGCCATCAGATAGTCTATTTTTCCTGCACATAAAAGAATTTAATCCCCTTAATTAATTGATTAATGTTTGTCACTCCTTCCATCTCTAATTATTTATCATGATTAATTTAATTAAAAGAAGCTTTTTTAAAAAAATATTTTGTCCTTCATTATATTTGAATAATTATAACATCACTCTATAATTCAAATATTTATAGTTTTCAAGAATAATAACTATATATATTCAAGGTCAAATGAGGGGAAAAAAAACATTTCGAGTAGCAATACAAATTGTTTTTTCTAAAAGTATTTTGATATATTTGATATTATATTGCTCGGACTCTTCAAAAGTGTGAGAGAATGTATATTAGATTCGTTAAAAATAGTGTATGTTCGAAGAATTCGATACTTAGTATTTACATATCTTTAACTTAAAAGGTACATAATTCAATTTTTTTTATGTTTTGAAATTTTGTGTTAAATCGATATAGGACAAACGAATTAAAACGAAAAGGCCGATACCTAGTTGACACTAAGTTGTACTTTGATGTCAGGAGGAGCATTAGTAGAATCAGCAAGTGGTGTAGTGTTGTTATCCATCTGCTTCTTCATGTTCTGTTGGTAATAAATTTGCCTCAACCTCTCTATTTCCAATTTCAATGCTTCTTGATGAGCTATATATACATGCATATTCATTTCAAAATAATAGTGAAGATCAATTTATAAGCAAATGTAAAATGTACAATAACATATTCAGTAAAATCTCGCAAGTCGAGTGTGGAGAAGGTAAATGTATGCAGACCTTATCACTATCTCATAGAGATAGATAGACTATTTTCAGAAGACCCTCAACTCAAATATATCAACCTCAAAAGCAGAAAATATTAGATACAAAAATGATTATAATAAAAAGTAATTAGAAACTCATAAGTATAATATAAGTAGGAAAATAAATTACTTACCATCTTTAAACAATTTATCTTGGGCAAGAGCCGCAATTTTTTGTCTGAGGGCACTATTGTCAACATTTAGCAACAAACGTTGATGGTCCAAGAATGCAACTCTTGGTGACAGTACAGAAACTTCAGCCTTCAAAAAATTTAATCAAAAAATAAGAGATGTAAGTAAATTTTTTAATTTATTTTTATTAATAATGACATCTCCAAAGAAATAACTTTGAATTATTTATTATAAGGTGAAAATTGTATGAATTATTTAATTTTTTTCACATACTTGAAGAGTGCTAACACTGCGTTCGAGCTCCGATACGTACTGCATTTTCCTCACCCTGGACCTTTGCGCCGATTGTCTGTTTGCCAATATCCTGTTATAATTAATTTCGTAATAAGTTAAATCACATCATATAAATTATGGAGTATCTAGAAAAATAAATACCTCCTTCGTTTGGATTTAGTTGTTAAATATTTTTTTAATTTGATTTCTATTTTTACTTGTTATTTTTGACAAATCAAGGAAGGTTGAATATTTTTTTCCTGTTATACCCTCAATTTATTAATATTGAATTAATATCTTTGAAAAATATAGTGACTAAGAGGGTGTTTGAATGAGCTTAAAAGCTGATCAAACCTGTTTTTAAGTCCTTTTTAGATTTTGGAAGTGTTTGGCAAATCCTAAGTTAGAAGCCCTTCCCCCCTCCCCTTTTTTTTCTTTTTATCAAGTCAATATTTGATAAATAAATCTAAACAGAGAGAGTAATAACTAGTTCTACACAAATGTAGATACACAAATACATATACTCCCTCTGTTCCTTTTTATTTGTCATAATTTCTTTTTTGAGAGTCAAATAAATATGAATCTAGCAATATCATGGGTCAAATTGAATAATTGGTAAATATTTAACAACATGCAATTATAATTCATGTATAATTTTTTTTATTTACTGTATATATAGATAATCCACATTATAATAGTCACGTAACTGAAATTGTGTCATCAGTATGAAATATATGAATAAAACATATAATTACCTTTTAATTCTCTTGGGATCAACGACCCTTTCAGAAGAATATTCATTATTATTAGTGCTTGCATTTTGATTAGCTGTAGCTAATTCCTCATTAGTCTTGCATGAGCTTTCAACTTCCTCATTTTGATCACTCTTAAGTTGCTGCATCATCTCATCAGGCCCCTTCATCTTTTTATCTTCATTCATGTTGATGTAATCGGACGGCGACGATGGGTTCGAACACGACATGTCGTGGACGTCATCGTTGAACATGGACATGATCTGTTGTTCGTCATCAAATCTCTCGAATTCCTCGTTAGTGGTCCCACCGGATTCGGGAGTAGTACTGGATAGTCTCCGGCATTCTTCAACCATGGGCGACTCCAGAAAAGCAATGGAGTCGCTCATGGATCTCCGGTGGGACCCACGCCTCGACGACATGTCGAGGAATTCGTCCGCCCATAAATTGTGAGTGGACGGAGCTAAGTTTTCCATTTTTTGATGAAGCGAAAAGTCAGGCCAATTTGGTGTCATGTTAGGCGCTCTTGGTGGTAAGTGTGCCATTTTTTCAAGAAATTAACGTCTCTTGATCGCCTGTAAAATAAATAGAAAAAAAAAGATCTTTTGAATATGTTATTTACAAAAATAAAAATAAAAAGACCATAAAATTAATTAAAAGATAAGTGGCTTACAAAATCGATTTTCTCGTATATTTCTTACTTTTCAAGTCAAAGTTGATGGAATTTCAAGAAAACTAACAAAATTGCTTTCATTACTGTACAACAACAATATAGGGTCTGAGGAGGATAATATATACGCAGACCTTACCACTATCATATAGAAATAGAGAAATTATTTTCGAAGTATGAAAGGAAAAAGTTATAGGAATATGAAATTTCCTGTTTTGTTGAATTGAAAGTTTTTTTTTCACATTAAAAGAAAAAATATATATTCATCCATCATACCTTCAAGTTGTTAACCAAAGTCAAACTAAATACGTCCAGTTTTGCTTGCTTTTCTCAAGGAAGAACTATCTGATCCGACCAAAAAAACCTGAAACTAATAGGAAGGGTGTATTTTTAGAAAGTGAAGGAAAATATAATGTTTAAGAAGACAATAACATACAAAGTAATTGAACACAAAGGGATGTTCAATTGTTTATCATGTAGACATTGTCTCATGAGCTATCAATCTCTACAAGTTTGAATATTTGTCTCATGATGAAGCAAAGAAATTAAAATGATGTCTACAATGATATATAAATTGAGAAATTAAAGAATGGGGGTGTTATTGTGATGGGGGTATTAAGAAAGACATCATATCACATGGGAAGATTATTGTTAGGACAGCTATCAAACAGCTGGTAAGAAGTTTGGAGTCTTAACTGTATTATTATTATTATTACTATAAAGTAGGAAATAGTTTAATAATATAGAGGACTTACACCACATGTGCCCTTGTGCTCATCACTCATCTATAAAGCCTATTGACTTCTTTTTTTTTCATTATTTTTTTAATTGAAATTAATCATTCCATCTAGTTTTGTTATTCATTTGAAATTTGTAATGGTTTAGTACATAGGCCAATTGTCACTGTTTATGGATTCGAACCTGGGTGTTTTATTCATGATCAGGATGAAGTTTGGATGAAATCAAGTAGAGGTTTGAATCGACTGATGTTGAAGAATCAACGGATGAATTACGGTTACGGGTGAAATGCCACTCGAATCCAGAGTTAGCTAGTTCTTCTCGAAATGAGTTGAAGTACAGCAGTTGACTGAACATCTAGGGGTAAATCATTGTTTCGGTGCGAACCGCGAAGAATATCTCATTTAGGCACTTGAATCAAGTTATAATATGCAATAAAACATTTGAATTACGAGTAACATATTTCAGTTAGATACTTTCAATTTAAATCTAAGAAATACATTTTACGTATTTTCATTTTACTATTCAACAGTTAAGTTAAAAATCAGACATCTATTTTAGTTATATATGCATCAACTTTAAGTATAAATTATTTTAAATAATATATATATATATATATATATATATATATATATAAAGAGGGCTGGGGGAGGGGGGGATCCTCTTACCCTAGTTTACATGCATAATTATGATTAAGAAGGAATTGAGAAAGAACATTCCTCTAAATGCTCTTTTTTCAAGCATAACTGTCATGCACGTGCTATTGTGCACCGCTTGATCAATGAAATTAGATGTCATCACATGCTATCATCATTTTGAATTTATATGTATTAAAACATTACTAAATAATGTAACAACAGATTTTAAACTTGATAAATTAATAATATAATTATAATTGAATCAAATTCAAATTCATAACGTTTAAATTTTGAGTTTATGTATGCATGCTAATGGTTGAGTTTGAAATTTAACATTCTTAAATATTAAGTAGATTTCTTAGATATACATAAAGATTTAGATCAGAATTGTTCAATGTATCAATCTCATAACTAATATTCTTGAGGGAAGTATTGAAAACACTCTTGAACTTGACACAAGTTATTAGTTTCATTTCCAAACTATTGACAGTCTTAAAAGCACATCTCTCTTGACTAAATAAACTAAAATACACTCTCGATCTACCACAAGTGTTAAAAGCACTCCTTAACTTGTCAAGAATTTAAGGGTATATTTCACTCATGTTGTAAAATCAGAGGTGTATTTAAGTTCCGTTAGTTAAATAGCTAGAGGAGTGTTTTTAACACTATCAATAGTTTGAAATTAAAACGAATAATCTGTATCAAATTTAGGGGCGTTTTAAATAATTTTCGAAGTATTCTTTTCTTATAAAAATATAGATAGAAGTTTATCTTACTCGCAACAATAAAAGTGGTTTTATTTAATTTTAAGAAAAAGGTAGTTCTATAGAGAGTTTTTCTTTAGTTAGACACTATAAGATGACAACAATAATAATATATTCAGTGAAATTCTATAAATGAGATCCACAGAGAGTACGCAAAGATGAATAAGAGAAATTGAATTTCAAGTAGATAATTTTCATGCAAGGAGGAGTAATTAATTTATCACTTAACGTGAATATCTACTTTATATATTCGATATTTTTAGGAACATTAATTTTATTTTAAACAAATATGATATAAAAATATACTAACAAAGTAATGGAATATATATTAATGTGGAAGATGAGCTGTGGAATGTGGAAGAAAATATACATCATGTCAAGCCATGTGAATGTTTTATGCATTCTTTCACTCTTTGTCTCCAAACTAACTTCACATGTAGACCAATATGTTTCTACTCCATTTCTATATATGTACTTTCTTCTCATATTCCCAGTTAAAAATTAGTTTTGTCATTTCTTAAAAAAATAATAATAAGGGGTTACTAGTCATGATAGTTAACACGGGATTTATTAGTTTTCTAGTGATTAATCCAATGGTTTGTAATTAATAAAGGCGGATCAAGATTTGAAGTTAATGAGTTTGTTTGTTTTTTTGAATTATTGAGCTTCGAATAAATAATTTATACATATGAAATAAAATTCTTATTAAATCAATAAGAAGTTTGGTATTTTTCGTGTTAACTATCATGATTAGTAATTTAACATATGAAATAAACTTTTATTAAATCAATAAGAAGTTTGGTATTTTTCGTGTTAACTATCATGATTAGTAATTTAAAGAATTTTTTCTCTTTTTAGGGTGTGTTTTGGTATTTCTAAGAAATATTTTTCTAAACAATGAGCGTTCTTGAGTCAAGTCAGGAGGTCAAAATTAGAATCTCAACTGGCACGGTACTTTACAGGCCAAAAACTAAGACAATAATCTAGCGTCTCCAAATTTGAGGGACCTCATTTTTTTTTTTAAAAAAATGTAATAATAGGTTAGAGGTACTTCTCACAAAAAATAATTGAGTATTATTTGTAAAACCATGTTATGCCCCGAGCTCACAGCCTAGACGTGGTCGGCACCCAGAACCATTTCTGGTCCCAAGCGAATCACTTGACCTGATTACTTTACTCAGCGGAAGACTTAAATGGTAAAGAGAAGGCTTAAATATCGTAACTAAGAATACTGAAATATCTTAATAAACTGCATCGTAAAAATGTCTCAACAATAACTGAAAAGAAAATATGAAACTCTTAATATACGGTCCATAGAACCTCTAACTAGAATAGCCTGACCAATTTCTGTGAATAAATCTAAGAAAGAAAGCATAGACAATGACTCCAAAGCCTCTGGCTGGTGAGAAGCCTCATCAATAGCTACATGGAAATGCTGGTCCTCAATGGAGCGTTTGCTGAGGGACTCTGTCACCTGCGTCTGCATCATAAAACAATGCAAGTCCAAATGAGTCAGTACGTGAAATATGTAAAATGTCCAAAACGGAAACTCAGGATAAGATACTATGCTCAAAATAACTAAAACATGTCTCAAAATAAGATAACATAAGAAATAAATGCAATACGTGCTGAAAATAGAACATATGCTGAAAGTCTATGTGTAGAAACTAGCTTGCTTTAACTTGGGGAGTTTTTCTAACCGTCAGCCATCACTATGAGCTTCGTGATGATACAACATCTTGCCCACGCTGTCAGAGTCGTCCCATACTTTGCTAGGGTAAGGAACGAAAACTAGGAGAGTGGATCTATCCCAGAACTGGGTCATATCAGTGGCAATGAGGAGCTGTGCTTTTGGTACAATCCTATCCTACATTCACTACGTAGTTCATGAGTTCGAGTTGTTATTACTCTCACTCATATCGGTGCTCAATACTACTCCCAAGATAGATTTTGTAATGTTCAAACTTAAAAGAGTATTTTTGTTCAAAGTCTTATTTTCTTCTGTTTGGGACTTAGCCAAACTTTAGCTTTTCTTAAACTTTCCTCAATTTAACTCTTCTCTTTGATTGAATTTGCATCAATACAATGAGTCTCAAAATATAACTTTATTACTTCAGCTATCTTGTAAATATAGAAGTTTTTAGTACTCTTTAAACTTAACTCAAAATTGTGAACGTAATAGTTTTTCATGAAATATAGCTCTCATAAATACAACAATAGCTATGAATCTTGTCTCAATAGCTTAACTTAGTACTAAAATTAGTGAGGGTCATGATTTATATCAAGAAAAATGGATGAACAACTATTTTGAAGGAATTAACTAGTAATGGAGGAAAACTGAACTTAACTCAAAAGCATGAATCTTGGGTAAAGATTTGTAGTCAAAGATACTAAAGCACATGTAGGATAACTTTTGGAGGGCCTTACATACCTTGGAAATTAACTTCATAGAAGAATTGAGGAGGATTCTTGAAGGTCCTAACTTTTGCCCCTTTGAAAATACGGTCTAAGTTCTTGGAGTATTTTAACGTTAATGAGATGAGATAGTACGTTCTAGGGGTTTAATTAGGTGAAAACTTACAAGTTTAGGCTTAAAAGGGTGAGAAAAGTCGAATATACTCCTCTTTATAAAATTGTAGGTTGGACCACATATGAGACTCCCTACGACTCGTAGAAGCTTCCACGACCCGTAGGGGACCTTCCGTGAACTTTAGGACATTTTTTGGGGTCTCTGAAATTTTTTACGAACCCCCTCATATGACTCATAGAGAGTTCTATGACCCGTAGATGGGTCTGTAAAGTCTGGGACTAAAAATTGAAATTCTCTGACTTTTTTCACGAGATATCGATATAGGTCATTCTCCGATTTATGACCCGTAATTGGTTCTCGTATTACAACTCTGCACTGGCAGTCCTTTTGTAAAATGACCCTAACTTTTGACTTCGAACACCAAATGAAGTGAAACCAATTACGTTAGAAAGCTAATTCAAAGGGATTTCATTTGATATTATCACGGGACTTTCAATTCTTTGTGTACTAAGAGTTTCGACTATTTAAAGTTGACCCCTGCATAATTTAAGGCTAGAAAGTCATTTTATAGGGAGGTTTTGAACTCGACTAAGTACTAGAGGTCTCTTATGACCCTAATACACTTCTCACATATAAGAGTGAGGCTTGAAACATAGATAGTTATGAGGATAGAGTTATGGGATGTCACAAAACAAACATATAAGTTTTTATATGAGAGGAAAAAATTATGGAAGTTTGAGAAAACTAAAATATTATATGTCAAAAGAGATTGAATGAATTGACTATAATAATCTTCATAAAAAACAAAATAGTAGCCAAACCTTTATTTAGATTTCAGTCACCAATGTATTTGAGCCGTTATTGAATCTCGAATCAGGATTAAAATTCAGATTCCAAATCTAGACCCATTTTGGATGGTGAGGTGTAATGAAGTTGTAAAAAAATTATTTCTCTAATTTAAGGAAGTTTCCTTACTTTATATGTGAAAGTCATTTTCTATGAATTAAATAAAAATAAATATATTTTAAAAATATTTAAATTAATCAAATATGAGAAAATTTTAAAATATTTTTCTTTCAGACAAAACACACTCTTAACAAGTACTTACACAAAACACAGTAACACACTCTTAATAAGTACTTGCGTAATTTTTAGTGATTCCTATCTCCTTGTTTTAAAGAAGTGCAACTGATGAATATTCATAAGTTAACTATATAGTATATAATGAACAATATGGATTAAGTTATCTATATTTTATAATGAATAATACAGACTAAATTGAAATGGCTAAGTATAAATGGCTATATCCTAAATTGAAATATTTGTGTCTTGGTCTCACTGACATTATTTTTGCTTAGCATGATAAAATTAGTTCATAAAAATGTATTTATCTGATTTGATTAAGTAACGATTTATTTATTTATTATTTAGATTTGTCCATTTTTATCTCATTAATTATTAATTCAATCTATTTTACCTATTTTATTTGGACTATCTAAAAATTGAGCTAAGTTGAAATTAATATGTAGCTCAATCTCATTCACTAGAAATTTGGTTAAAATATTTTTAAAAATACTTTTTGTTATTCGATTGGGATAATTTTAAAGATGTAAAATAAATTGATTAATTTTCGACAAACATATTAATGTTTTATTTACACAAGTCAAAATCATATGCAATATACAATGGTTATATAATATAACTTGTCAAAAATCATATAAAGTATACATTGACCATGCAATATAGTTTGCTTAAACGAAGTAATTACTTGAGAACCTATAAAGTAAAAGAAAGTTTTGAATTCAACTATGAAAGCTTTTCATCATTACTTTTTTCGTAATTAGGTTCGAAATTGTCTATGATATTTGACTCTGACTTCCTCTTTTGAACTACTTTACTGACTTGGGGTTCTTTCTAAAAGCTATACACCAAATATATATTATAATCAGAAATTAAATATAGTTAGACTATATATAAATATACCGACTATATATATAATTACTTTGACTGAATGACAATCTACGATAATCATCCCATTCCTAAATTTGTCCATTTATTAATAAAGTCCATTAAAAATATGCCCCCAAAAAAGTTGATTTTTGATCGGTTGTAGCTCATAAAAATTTGGCAAACAACACAAATCTTGTTATTTAACCCTTCACGCAAATTTTCAGTATTACAAATCTTATCAAAATTTGAACTTCAAATATGTGTATTTTTTGCATCTAAATATATGTATCTCGAATATATATATTGTCAAAATTAGATACTTCTTCTATTTCATTTTATGTGTTCATCCTTTGACTTGGCATAATGTTTAAGAAAAAAGAAAAAAACTTTTAAAACTTGTGGTCTAAAAGATATTTGTGTGTCTGAGAATTATTTCAAGAAGGATAAAAGAAAAATTTTAAAGTTAAATTATTTCCATTATTTTCATATCTTTCAATTCATGAAAAATTAATTCAACTCAATCTATCCATTGAATCGAGTTTTATCCCTTTCCACGACTTGTATATTCAATTCATTATTTCTTTCAATGATTAATTTCCACAAAATTAAAAAAAAATGAAAGTATCCCAATCCCAAGGGATTATTGAATTATATTGATGTTTATAACTTCTTATAAGCAGCAATATTCAGCTATCCATTTCTCTATAAAATACCTAAATAAATAATTATGACAAAATGTCATGCAAATGACAAGTTCTAACTAGGAATCTTTTTTTATAAAATAATTTACTAATTAGTTTCCAAATTTTAAAATGTTAAACTTGATGTCATGCAGTTACTGTTCATGTGATTTACCTATATAACCAACCTATTGTCCTTTTTATTCTATTCTTTAATTATGGCCATCTTTTCGTGGTTGCACCTTATTATATATAATTTACGTATATAAGTACTTTTTAAATCCCTTTTGTATTACTTTTCCAGCCAACAAATATAAAAAAGAAACAATGCAAAAGTCAGGTGCGTGCGCATCGTGCAAGCATCAAAGGAAGAAATGCACAGACAAGTGTGTGTTAGCCCCTTATTTCCCGGCCGAGAAAAGTCGGGAATTTAAGGCGGTACATAAGGTGTTTGGGGTCAGTAACATCATTAAAATCGTGAAAACTCTTAAAGAAGACGATCGGAGGAGAGCTGTTGAATCGCTCATATGGGAAGCCTTTTGCAGGCAAAAAGACGCCATTTTAGGGTCCTATGGAGAGTACAAAAGGGTTCATGAGGAACTCAACTTGTACAAAACCCAATACCATCAACGTAATAACAACGGGATGCTGTATGATGCAACAACGCATGGATGGAATATTAATACTAACAGGAATGATAATTATATAAATCATCAGAATTCATCTTATAACAATAACATTATTAATCATCTCCAAAATATTGAAAAATTAACAACAGAAAATAGTAATGGATCTATAGTTATTGTGCCTCAACAACAAGCCTATAATGAATTCAACCAACAATATTTTCTAACAGGTAGATATTCCTAGAAATATGTCTTTTTTTTTCTAAAAAAAGTAATAATCAACTTTTATGGACCTAATATATACTCTTAAATAAGTTTTCTAGGTTGTTATAAGTTTTCTAGGTTGTTGTTATAATTGATTTTTAGGTTGCGTACATCCGACCTCCCCTTACCCCGCAATGGGCGGGAGTCTTTGAGGCAATGGGGTAATGTTGTTGTTGTTATAATTGATTTTTACTTCGTTTTGTTTTACGGATCGTTGCTGAGGGTCTTTCTGAAACAATCTCTCCATCTCTATGGGGTAGTGGTAAAATCTGCGTACATTTTATCCTCCTCAAATCCCACTTGTGGAATTCCACTATTGTTGTTGTTTTATTTTGTTTTACGGATCACTATATATATATATATATATATATATATATATATATAATAATCAAAATATTAATACTTTTAGCATATAATGTATTATATACATAGTATATACCAATTTTATACATAATTACTGTATATTTGGCTAACAATTATCATTATTTTAATCAAGTGACCAAATCTGTTACAGTTGTTTTATTTTATGTCATGTTCGATTGGTCATGTGTATAAAGAAAGATATTTTATAACTTATAGTATTAAACATGTCATGATATTTATTACGATTATCAAATTATATATGTTATAATTAAGGGTAAATCTGAATTTTTTATTTTATTTTTTTGGTATTATTACAGGTCAATATAATCCAATTGATTCAAAGCCAAGGGAAAACATGCTGTGGGAAGAAAACTCCTGAAAATCCTTTTAAAAAAAATCCATTTATTTTGTTTTTTGTTTTAGTACTTCTTATCATCATGTTTTATAAAAATATTGCACAATATCATATGTTCTAAGGTCTCTTCAGTGAGAAGCTAAATGTTATTTTGTGAAACATTTACACTCTGCTTCGAGAGTTGTTATAAATTATTTCATAATATATTATATTTATATTATATTATTTTGATGAATTCAATGTTTGAAGAGATTTTATTGTTTTTCGTTGTAATTATCTAATGTCGTATATCAATGATTTAAAGGATAAATCTAAAAAAGAAGTAGGATATAAGTCAGAGCTAAAAAAAAAGGATAAAATAGGATTACTGAAAATGAGTAAAGATAAGAATGTAATCATACTAAATCGATTTGTACAACACAAGACAGTAATTAACAACCATATTCCAAACAATCCGCAGTTTGTAGAGTTGTATATAAGGTTGAAGGACAATAAAAATGTGCATAAACTCACTTTCTTTGAAGATTACATCGAAACAAATATAATCGCAACTATTATATATCAAAAGACTCAAAACATTGAAAGGATTTCATATCTAAAATTTAAACTATTATGTTTAGAGATGCTTTTAAGTTGATCGAAATTGAATAGTCAATATGTACTTCATGCATAGTTAAGCTATATTTAATTTTTTAAATGTATCAAAATATATAACCCGTGTTAATTCATGTATAGGTACGCTATATTGTATAGTTAATGTTAACTTTTATGACTTATGGCAAGTTATAGTGTATACTTCTAGTATTGGCTATTTCTTAATGTAAATAAAACATGACTATATTGATTATAAACTAATTATTTTATTGTGTGTATTTAAACTAGTAAAAAAAATAACACTATAAGTATTTTTTTTTTTTTTGCCTTAAAATGCAATCGTCATTTATTAAATAAGAACCTAAACTGCTAAGGTAGGATAAATAGATTATTAAATAATGAGTAAAGATAGAATTTAAAAAATAATATAACGATGTGATCACATGAATTGATTATTAGACATTCTTCGTTAAGTTACAATAAATTTGACGATATGATATAAGAAAATTTAAATAAAAACTGGGACTTATTTTTATTATTTTTTCTTATAAATAAGTGCTTATAAGCTTTTTTTAACTTTACAAAATAATTTAAAGATGCTTAAAATTATTTTGACTTAAAAACACTTAAAATAAGGCGATTTAGATGGAAACTAAATTTTGTCTCATAAATTGTAAATGGGGCTTGTGTAAGATATTGAAGGCCCCAATTAGGAGAAATGAAGGAATTGGGCCACTAAAAAAGAGGAATCGTTTCGTACAAGTTGGGTCATTCGGCCCATTTCGCTCTCCCATATTCAGCCCAAGTCCAAGTCATACGTTTGACCCTCCTAATCATTGCTCAACACAAAACCTAGAACACTAGGAAGAGAAATTATGTATTTATTTTCATCCAAGTTTATCATTTCATTATGATAAATAGGGGTTAGCAAAATATTATAGAGTTAGAATTTTTTTCTATCACGCTCCGATAGGATATTCTAAACATGACCGATCGATACTTAGAAATTATTATTGATTTCCAAGTGAACCATTTGTTCTGATCACAAATTCATTCATTCATTCAGTGGAAGATATAGAATAAAAGAGACAATAATATGGATAGTCTTGATCAACATTCTAACTCAATGTATAGAATTCATAGGCCAACAATCAAACTTCAAATCTATGACATAAGAATAATTTTTAAAAAATCAATGAAGAGATAAAGATCTTAACATAAACCCATCACTTGTAGTCTATGAGACTCTATCTCTACTATCTAGATAGTGCGAATGATAGATTCATGACTATCTCAAATTACAATGAAAAAACTAAACTCAAAGGTAGTTTCCTCTGAATGCAGGAAAGGACTCACCAATCATATGATAATAAATATGATTCTCAAGGAAGCGCTTCTTGATGATTCTAATACCAATATTTGCATCATGAAAAGATGTAGCCTCAAATGGACATCAGCACATGGAATATACAAGTATACAAAATAGCTAGAAAAAAAAAAGGACACAACTAAAGACACTCAACTTAGCAATCAACTCAATTCAAGAGACTCAACTCAATGATCAACTCGACTCAAAAGACTCAACTCAACAATCAACTCAGCTCAATAAAATATGCAAGTTAAGAATAAAATTGTGCTTTGAAAATAGACTCAATAGCATGCAACTCACGCCAAATCAAACCAATCAGTGAATGGGAGTTTCTCTAACTAACAACCATCCCCTATGAGTGAGTAATGATACAGCAAAACTATGTTGTTGACACATCCATCCACTACCTTGCCAGGTAAAGGACATTACCTTTAGTGGATCCAATAAAATCTCTATAGGAATTTTAGATGTATGACCCCTTTCTCACCTATGCTGGTGACATAGTATATGGGGTTTGACGTAATTATACTCTCATCAAAATAAATGCTCATACTCCTTCCAAAATAAATTTGCTTTGCTCATATATATTAAGTGAGTAAATTATTCAAAAATATCTCATCTAGTCTCATTGAACTCTCATCGGTTCAATCTCATCTCAATCATCTAACTTTTTCTTTAAAGCAAAAGGAATATACTTTCAAACTCTTTCAAAATTCAGCAAAACCCTTTCTCAAAAGATCATGTGCTATTCATTTAAAATATGCTTTAAAAGTCATTCATGTCTTGTATAGGCTCTTTCTCAAATCATTGTTTATGCTAAAAAAAAACTCATGTTCATTTAGACCCAATAATATATGTTTCAAATCAATTCAAAATCATTTTTGCTCAATACATAACAACCATTAATCTCAATTCAAAATAATGCATAATAATAACCATGATCATTGACTCAATTTGGGTTTATGTGAATGTAATCATGAAAGACAATTTCAAGAATTAAAGTTTGGGAATACTAATAATCTCAATCCATAGTTTAATAAGATTCAAAGGACGAAGAATTAACTCAATTCATGCATAAAATCAAATATAGTACTCAATTATGGTTCATGTGAATGAAAACATGAACATGCATCCAAATCAAATACTCAATTCATGAACATTATCAATACATATTTACGTACAAGGAACTCAATAAGACAATAGATAACTCAAGATTTCAATTCAAGGAACTCCAAAAAATCAAACTCAACTCAACTCTAATCAATAAGGATGAAGGGGCACATGGACGAACTTAGTCTGATATTCTGTTAACCTTACATACATGGAATAAAGACTGGAAAAATCGACCAATGAAGATTTGGCTTAAATTTCTTGAACCCTAACCTCCTCTTCTCTCCTTAACCTTAGTTCTTGAGTTAGAATACCATAAAGTTATTAGGACTACATTTAGAAAGTGTTTTAAGGTTGAAAACGACCTTAGAAAGTTGTGGGTTAAGTATAGGAGGGATGAAAAAAAGACCGGAATGCACCCCAATAAAAACTAAATAAGAATAATTATGAGATTGAGCAAGTCTGTGATGCGGACTTATTTTATTTTAGTTCATTTTCTTCGGAAACACATAAAATGCATTCACGACATGTGTTTTGTGAAACAAGATATAAATCGCACTCAAGGAATACATTTTATGAAGAAAAATGTAAGTTGCATTTGGGTGCGATTTATGAATAAAAGTGTAAAATGAACTACGCTTGGGCAAGTCCATGGTGTGGACCTATTATGTGATATTTGGCTCCAAAAAAATATTGTTTGATCGAATTGGCCTAAATTTCAACCAAGATCATTTTTCGCATAATCTTTTGTCCTGATCGATATTCTGGCCTCGAATTTGCCAAAAATATTTGGAATGATGCATCATGCGACCAATCTTTTGTCTAGGGGTGTTTGTGTAATTTTTAGGGTATAACATTATTGCAATGGGCAAAAGTTTACCGAGAAAAATATATATATTTGAAAAGCTTTAATTACTTCTTTTTTTATATTTTTCAAGGTATCGC
This sequence comes from Solanum ossicruentum, assembly GCA_025774065.1. Lineage (NCBI taxonomy): Eukaryota > Viridiplantae > Streptophyta > Magnoliopsida > Solanales > Solanaceae > Solanum > Solanum ossicruentum. Next base: position 3,755,136 of record JAOTQR010000011.1, read on the forward strand.
CATAGCCGGTAGTCGTGAAACTAATCCCTCGTTCCACAGTTAGCGCACTAAACTGTGGAGAACTGATTACAGAGTTTTTTTCCATTCACCAGAGGTGCAGATCAAAACCCCAATCTCTTGCTTAAGAGGTGAGGTGCTGAACCACCACACCAACCCTTGTGATTAGCTTTTAATTACTAATTGATATAAAATGCACGTATGACGTACTTAATACACGTTACACGCACAAAATGTTTGTGTTTATTTGTGTGAGTATATATATAAATTTGAAAAGCTTTTAATTAGTAATTGATATAAGATGCACATGTGACGCACATCAGGATGCACACATGACATATGAAATGCACATATGATGCACAGGACACTTGTGATGCATGTGGGACATGCATAAGCTAGCTTATTGTATCTATCTAAAACGTTTTATTAATAGTTGACATTAGATCACCAATTTCAACTCAACTCTAATAAATAAGGATAAAGGGGCACATGAACGAATTTAGTCTGATATTCTGTTAACCTTACATACCTGGAATAAAGACTGAAAAAATCAAACAATAAAGCTTTGGCTTAAATTTCCTGAACCCTAACCTCCTCTTCTCTCCTTAGCCTTAGTTCTTGAGTTAGAATACCTTAAAGTTATTACGACTACTTTTAGAAAGTGTTTTAAGGTCGAAAATGACCTTAGAAAGTCGTGGGTTAAGTATAGGAGGGATGAAAAAAAGACTGGAATGCACCCCAATAAAAACTAAAAAAAATAATTATGAGATTGAGCATGTCTGCGATGCGGACTTATTTTATTTTAGTTCATTTTCTTCGGAAACACATAAAATGCATTCACGACATGTGTTTTATGAAACAAGATATAAATCGCACTCAAGGAGTACATTTTATGAAGAAAAATGTAAGTTGCATTTGGGTGTGATTTATGAATAAAAGTGTAAGATGAACTATGCTTGGGCAAGTCCGTGGTGCGGACCTATCACGTGATATTTTGCTCCAGCAATTTTGCTCCCAAAAAATATTTTTTGATCGGATTAGCCTAAAATTCAACCAAGATCATTTTTCACATAATCTTTTCTCCTGATCAATCTGGCCTCAAATTTGCCAAAAATATTTGGAATGACGCAGCATGCGACCAATCTTTCGTCTAGGGGTGTTCGTGTAATTTTTAGGGTATAACATTATCGCAATGGGCAAAAGTTTACCAAGAAAAATAATATATATATATTTGAAAAGCTTTTAATTACTTCTTTTTTTTTGGTTTTTCAAGGTATCTCTACAGCCGGTAGTCGTGAGACTAATCCTTCGTTCCACGGTTAGCGCACTAAGCGATAGGGAACTGACCACAGAGTTTTTTTCATTCACCGGAGGTGGGGATCGAACCCCCAACCTCTTGTTTAAGAGGTGGGGTGCTGAACCATCACACCAACCCTTGTGATTAGCTTTTAATTACTAATTGATATAAAATACACATATGACGTACTTAATACACGTTAGACTCACACAATGTTTGTGTTTATGTGTGTGAGTATATATATAAATTTGAAAAGCTTTTAATTAGTAATTGATATAAGATGCACATGTGACGCACATCAGGATGCACACATGACATATGAAATGCACATATGATGCACAGAACACTTGTGATGCATGTGGGACATGCATAAGCTAGCTTATTGTATCTATCTAAAACGTTTTCTTAATAGTTGACGTTAGATCACCAACTTCATTAAGCGACATACTAAATAATAAATATGTAATGAAAATGTCAACATCCACATATTTAATTTCTAATAAGATAAATTTCCTTTTGTTTCCTCTTAAATAATTTACACAAATAAAAGTTGTAAAACTTAGAAAACTCAAATAACGGAAGAATAACTTAAATGACGAGGAAAGGAATGAGGTTTGTATTAACACTCAATTGTATGTAAAAAGAATTTGGTAGAAACTTTACTTAATTAAATGAAATCTCAAAATTAAGATGCATGTGTCTTTTTTCATTTTTTTATATGAGCACATAAATTAAAGAAATACGAGGAAAATCTAAATTTCTGAGATAAACAGAAAAATAAGCTTTTTGATTATTTTTATATTTCCTCTGTTCATTCGACTTGACACATTCTTTAGAAAATAATAAATAAAAGGATAATTTTATTATATCGCTTTTATTAATTATAAGTTTTCTAAATATTAAAAAATTAATAATATTTTATAGTAAGAATAAAATAGATACAAATATGATAAATTATCTCTTAATTTTTTAATTGAACAAATAAAATTAAATAATTATTTTTAATATAGTGTATGAGTAATATATATCGGATTTTAAACATAGCACATTTAACATTATTGATTTGAGTTAAAAGTGTCTTTTGAGTTTTGTCCAACATAGAACATAAATGGAAAAAAGTCAAAAAGTTGAAAAAATAAAAAGAGATATGAAGTTTGATGATCAGTTAGCAAGGATTTGTGCTCCAATCATTCGAATTCCCAGCTTCTTTTCTCATTTTCTTAGTCCTAGTCTTTTGTTAGAACATTTAAAAAATTTAGGAATGAATTTAAAAATCCTCTTTACATTTAAAACAATTTATATTGATCGTGTTTTAAGTTTAGAAGGAGTGGGGAAAAGTCTAGAATGTCCCATGAAAAAGAAACTAAAAATTTGTCCTTTGAAAAATCAAGTCCGCGATGCGGACTTGGGCTGGGCAATTTGCGTCAAAAATCTTCTGATTGAATTTTTAATCCTGTAGAAAATATTGGGATCACCATTAAGTGCAAATTCGCGACAAGTCCACAACACGGACATGTCACGCACTTCTTTGAAATTGCGTTTTTGTTCCAAAAAGTTATCTTTTGATCCAGTTACTCTAAAAATCAACCAAGATCATTTTTTCACATAATTTTTCGTGCTTTCACGTTTCCGACGTCGAATTTGCAACAAGAGTTTGGAAAGACGCGTTACGCAAGCGTCTCTCATCTAAGGGTATTTTAGTAATTTTACTGGGTGTGACAATCTAGTATCATTCACAAACCTAGGGTTATTCTGAGATTTAAATTTTTATGTATCATTTATATGGTTTTGTATAGGGGTGAACAAAACAAATCGAGAACCAACCGAATTCATATGCGAGTCAATTTCAGAAAAGAAATTTGACTTGTGATTTGATTTGACTTAGTTTGATATTTTTCCTCTTATGTTATGTATGCAAAATAAATGAAGGTCACCACTATTTAGAGTTGTTGAAATCTTCCCTGCAATGAATAAAAAGTTAATAGATTAAATTAATGAAGAAAATAAATGATCTAGAAATTACATAGATTACAAAATATAATGTGGAAATAAAGGATGAAATAATATATTTGAGATTACAAAATTTAGTGTACTATGTAACCTCTTGTGACCAAGAGAGGAAAGTCACCCGTTGCAGCAATGAAGACTCCACTAACTAATTAATCTGATAAGTAATTAATTGGAGTATTTGTCAAAGAAAATAAAACTATTAATAGTGGTCACACTCAAAAAAAAAAAAAGGTAAATCAACATAACCATAAAAGTATATAATATATAATATTATATATATTATATATTTTGATTTATTTAAATTCTTTCTAGTTAAGTATATGATTAATGCATGAATCAGTCATGTGCTCATATCTAGTTCTATAATCTTAAATTTTTTGTAGTAAGTTGAGCCATAGAATATTGAGAAATATTTAGAAATAACGAAATTGTTAGAGGAAAAATAATGAAAGTTACGTTGTGCTTGATAGAGAAGTCATTACATCTCCTTAAAATTGTAATTTTAAATCTCTTTAGAATTATTGATAAAAATTACAAAAGTTACAATTAAGAAATGAAAAGTAGAATGAAGAAAACAAAATTCTTCGGGTCAAGGTGTGGATATCTTGCTTTCTTTAAGGAGATTCAAATTCATGGCATCAAATGTTTTTTATCGATCCAGCAGCACTCTTCTTAACTTGATCCTTTCAGGAAATAACAGCCTAATCACAAAGCGTAACTCACCAAACTTTGGACTAGGGTTGAGTTTCAACCTCCACAACAAAGCGAAACTCACCAAACTTTGGACTAGAGTTGAGTTTCGACCTTCACAAAAAGAATACCTCCTTTCAAATAAATAAGAACTTTCTTTTTTACGAGCTTCATATACTCTATATTTTCTTCTCTTATGTTATATCACAAAACAAATGAAAACCACCATTGTTTATACATGAAAAGACTTTCCATGCAATGAATAAGAAAGAAATAGAACAGATAAATAATCTAATATATTATATAAATTACAAGGTATAATGAAAAAAATAAAATGCACTAATTGAAATATACACAAGAATCCGCCAACAAAATACCATTGACAATGGTAATACACAAGAAATATTTCTTTTATAATATTAATGATGAATTATTGTGGAACTTTGTGGATAATTTTTCGAGGGTCATATATTGGGTGAGATGGGTCTGCTTTGATACTATGATGAATTAGATTTTAGACCTAACTCACCTAGAATTGCCTAAGTCTTATAAGAAGTCCACCCATCTCATTAACCACCAATGTGGGACTTTTTGTCTCAACAATTAAAAAGCAATTTAAAACCAACAAAAATTATATTAACAAAAAAAATAATAAAATTTGCACAATGTATTAAAACATAAAAAAATATGTCCCATTATTTAATGAAAGGTATATCCACTCTAAATTATAATTTTGAGAAGTATATTTGCCCCTTAATTTAAACTTCATTTATTAAGCTGCGTAATTAGTAGAAGTCTTAATATAATGTTCACATCAAAATTATTATCCTCGATCCACTTTAAAGAAATACAAAAAATAAATTACAATATATTTTTTTAAAAATAGTTTAAATCTTTTCTTACGTTTTTCTCTTTTTTCATTTTTATTTTTTTTATTTCTCATATTTACACTAATGAAAGAGAAAAACAATATACAAATAAAAATACTAGAACTTTTACCGATACTAAATTACCATTAAAATTCAATATCACTATAGCCTTGACAACATTTGCAAAGAGCACTAATTGAAATATAATTATAAAAAAATATAAATTTAACAAATAATCAAACTACTTATTTATTAAGGATGGACGTTTCGTACTTCAATTCGATTTTAGTTAATTTTAATTTGATTTTTTTATTTTTTATTTTGAAAAAATATGCCTCATATACTAAATCAAAATATTTCGATTCGATTTTATTCAAGTTCAGTTCAATTTTATTCGGTGTTTTTAAAACGATTCTTTATTGCAAACCAATGAAAAATAAAATGAAGATAAAATCAAAATATAAAAAACTTAAATTTTTTTTGAAAAAACAGAAATATTTCAATTTGATTTGATTATATTCTATTCAAGTTCAGTTCAATTTTATTCGGTGTTTTTAAAACGATTCTTCAGTGCAAACTAATGAAAAATAAAATGAAGACAAAATCAAAATATAAAACATTTACAAAATTTAAAAATTATGTTAAATAATGATGTGCTCCATAAAATTTATAGTGCTTAAAAAACTATATTTATCTTTGCAAAAATTTAAACCTTTAACTATTGCTCAAGGAAAACAAACATAAAAACATCCTTTATCTGACATAAATTGATAAGAATATATTTGAATTTTTTATGAAAAATAATATTTCAAATTTAACTATATAAATTATAAATTTATCATTACTTTGACTTATTTCGTAAATAATTTAATATATGTATATATATAATTTTACTTTTTGATCTATTTATTTACCTTTGTCAAGAATTTGAACCTTTAACTATTTCTTGAAGAAAACAAACATAAAAACATCCTTTGCATAACATAAATAGACAAAAATATGTTTGAATTTCTTTTAAAAAATAATAGTTCAAGTTTAACCATATGAAGTATAAATTTATCACTACTTTAACTTATTTCGTAAATAATTTAATTACTAATTAATTAACATGTATATATATAATTTTACTTTTTGATCTTATATATAGCTACTTTGAATTATTTCGTAAATAATTTAGTTACTAATTAATTTATATATGTATATATATAATTTTACTTTTTGATCACATATATATACAATAATTTTTGTAAAAAGAATCAATAAAAGTTTAATTCTTTGATGCACTGAAATTTTTAAACTCCTACCTCGAATTTTCAAACTTTTGAAAAAAAACACCTATACCAAACTAAAGAACTGAAACTTAAAAAACTAAATTAATTTTATTCAATTGATTTTTCGATATTTCATGCCCACCCCTATTAATTACAATTGAATTCGACACCACTATAAGCCATAACAACATTTAAGGAGAATGTTAATTAAATATAATTAATAACTTCCATTAAAATCTCAATTTAACTATAATTAAACTATAATTATTAATTAAAATTCATTTCCACCAAGTAGTTCAATTTCTGCGTATACTTCCATTTAGCAACACCAAAGAGTTTCACTACCAAAAGTATTACAGTACTCTAGTTTCAACATACATTAGTGTACTTGAGCTTTTCACAATAATATTATTATTATGTAATCGCTCATAATTCTCTAACCAAACCTTCAAAAAGGGCAAAAAGGCGCAACACCGCGCGACTCTCTCGTCCCTCCTCTGCTTCTTCCTTTTCTCCTCTAGAAACTCCGCCTTCGCTTTCTCTCTGCACGTGATTTTACACACGTCTAATACGTCAAGGCTACGCACGTGAATTTCATCAATCTCGGATGGAGCCAAATTTAGCTTTGAGATGTGATGGAATAAAACAAAATAACTCTTTAAACTGTCTGTGTTTCTTTCAATTGTGAAGTAGCAGTTAATGCAATTTTCGATGCTCATCATGGATCATCCGGAAACAGTCGCTCTATGT
>JAOTQR010000011.1:3762119-3802927 GCA_025774065.1 Solanum ossicruentum
TTTCTCTCTGCACGTGATTTTACATACGTCAAGGCTACGCACGTGAATTCCATCAATTTCGGATGGAGCCAAATTTAGCTTTGGGATATGATGGAATAAAACAAAATAACTCTTTAAACTGTCTGTGTTTCTTTCAATTGTGAAGTAGCAGTTAATCAATGCAATTTTCGATGCTCATCGTGGATCATCCGGAAACAGTCGCTCTATGTTTTTAAACATAGGGGTCAGGCTGCGTACATCCGACCCCTTACCCCGCAATGGGCGGGAGCCTTTGAGACACTGGGTAATGTCGTCATCGTTTGTGTTTAATTGCATCTCTCGTTATATGAATGACTATACATATCTAAATGTGAGCCGCCTGATGTTTACCTTGTGATTACCTTGTAGTTGTCTAACAGCTTCTGCCTTCTTTTTACCTGCATAATCAGCTGCACCTTCTTCCAATGAGACTATATAATCTTTAGCAGAAGCCAATTTGTCTCCTGCATACCCCGCCGCGCTCATTCCAGCACTAGTAACCGCGTCCTTTGCCTCGACTGCCTTCTCCCCCGCATACCCTGCAGCACCAGCTGTGGCTTTTGTAGTCGCGGCTGCTGCTTTTGCTGTATACTCTGCAGCACCTAAAGCTCCCCTTCCGCCATATCCTTCGCGGTTTTAGCTGCTTCCCCTGCATATCCTACCGCGCTTTTCCCTTGACATACACTGCTGCATTCTTGCTCTTTTCGGCAGCATAATCTTTCGTCTCCCCTCCTTTTTGCAGGGTGTAATCCTTAGCCTGTTGTGCTGATTGAATTGCTGCTTGTCCTGCTCTCTAAAGGGCAACATACTCGGATCCAATCTGAACGCCATGAACGACAGTCTCTTTCGCTTGTGCACCTGCACTCGAAAGGGAGTATCTCTCTACAAATTTTTTCGCTATATATCAGTTACTATAATGCAAATGAAGAAATAAATTCTACTGACCTTTCTCAACGGCAGTGTCCTTGGCAGCAACAGCGGTATCAGCAACATAGTGAGATCCACTTGTAACATCATGACTAATAGTGTCTTTGGCTTGTGCACCTTGTGCTGTTGCGTAATAACTTGCAGCACCGAGTCCGTGACTAGCCGATTCTTTTGCATCATGTAAAGCAGAGGTCCCAAAATCCTTTGCCTTTTCTAATGATCTTCAGCAGCAGCAGCCGCAGGCACAGTGCCTGGTGCCAGCTTCTTGAGGATGAATCCCTCCGTGAACTCTTCCTTCCTCACCTTCTTTCTTTTGCATTTCCGTGTTCTCCTTTGTATCTGCACCTTTTTGAGACGAATTCACAATTCAATATTATAATTACTCTATTGCTTAATTTCACTATAATATACTTATATGGAGTTTTATTTTCATCAATGCAGATAAAGCCAAATATTTACTATTTTTTAATTTTAGGATATAATAAAATAAAGCAAAATAACTCTTTAAACTGTTTGCGATTCTTTCATTTGTGAATTATTAGTTATTCAATACGAGATATTTCGACGCTCATCATGAGTTATCTGGAAACAGTGGTACTATATTTTTAAATATAGGGGTTAAGCTACGTACATCCGATCCCCTTATTCCGCAATGAGTCAGAACCTTTGAAGCATTAGATAATGTTGTTGTTGTGTACTTGTACGGAGTTGTACGGAGTTGTGTGTAAGAAAGACATCAAGTATATGTAGACATATATCAAATTTCAATTCAATTACTGATATTATATCATCATTCTGAAATTCAGAATCCATAAAATTTAAAATCGTGAATTTTATTTATTTTTATGTACCTTGATCAACATGTTTGTCACTATCACTCAAGGCCTCCAACTTTAACAACGGGCTCATATTCAAATGTCCCTTTTTCTCCACTTTTTATAGGAACATTTTCTCTTCTTGCTTCCTCTGAAGCCATTTTTGTTGTTACAAAATAAAAATGTAACTCTAATTTCACTACTGTTTTAGTCCTTTTAATGTTCTTGAAATTATGATTGCTTCAATACCTGAGAGAAAAAAAAGAGAATATGGTGCTTGTATTTTTTGACACGCGGCAAATGATGAGCTTATAGCCAAACTGGATGAGTCAGGTATACTGTATGCTAACGTGTCTTTATGTCCGGTAATTATGGATACAATATGTGATAATGGGTTGTCAAGTTTAACCCAAACATTTTGATTAAAATTTTTTAAAAAAAGAATAATAATTTAAAAATTTAAAGTTTGAGTTGGTCCAATAAAATTTGTCCCTTTAGGGACATCCGATTAAAAAAAAAGTACAAAATAAAATTTTATTGTATTTTAAAAAAGAGAGAAGTGTTAAAAACATTGTTGAACTTGTCACGAATCATTAGTTTCGTCCCTAAACTATTGATAGACTTAAAATACTCCTCAACTTGACGAACTAAGCTTAAATATACCCTCGAATTTGGCACGAATTATTAATTTTGTCTCTAAACTATCGATAGATTTAAAAACACCCCTCAACTTGGTGAAGTAAGCTTAAATACATCCTCGAATTTGATACGAATTATTAGTTTCGTTCTAAACTATTGATAAACTTAAAAACACCCCTCCTTATCCCCAGCTTCATGTTTCTGTAACTTATTAAATTTTGATTTGAAATTTTGTAGAATTTCATTCGTTGCCATATTTTTACAATCCCAAAATCTTCTTACAAGATTGTCATATTCCTATCATGAAATTTTTAACGTTGCTAGAAGTCTACATTGACAAAAAATAATCATAAACAAAATAGGAAAAGAAAGAGAATTAAGTAATTAAAAGTGAGAGTGAAAAAAAACAGATTTGTTTGAGGTCGCAATTAATAAAGAAAATATTAAATGAGAAGAAGAAGGAGATTTTAGTAACTTGGTTATTAAGAGTTAGCATGATTTTTTTTAAAAAAAATAAGGTTGACGTGGTCCTTTTTTAACTTTTTACGCACTTTAATAGATTGTACTCACTTGTTATGCCATGTGGCATGTGGGATTGGTGTATCTAAGCTTAGCTCGACAAGTTGAGGAGTGATTTTAAGCCTATTAATAGTTTAGGGACAAAACTAATAATCTATATCAAGTTCGAAGATGTATTTTAACTTGGTTCGCCAAACTAAGGAGTATTTTTAAATCTATCAATAATTTAAGGACAAAACTAATAATTTGAGAGAAATTTGATAGTATTTTCCATACTTTTCTCTTTAAGAAAAGTTCAAAATATAAAAATTCAAAGTTAAAGTTGAAATTTGAAGTTGTATTACACCTCAACTTAAACTATGTGATGCATATTAAAACTTAAACTACTTTAAGAGAATTATTTAGAGAATAATTTAAAGCAGGTGAAACTTTTTTTCCTGCCAGCTGATATGATCATTTTCTAGAAAAACTTTGTCTATTATAATTCATTAAAAGCTTGATTCGCATCATCATATTGGATAAAAGGGATGAAGAAAGCCCTAATAGAAAAATATTGGAAAAAAATTTCAAAAATGAATTTGTTCCCATGCAATAGTCAAAAATTCTTGACGATATTGAGCTAAAATAATTAATTCTTCCTGAATATCCCCATTTAAAACTAAAGAATTTTCTGCCACTGTCATATAGTATTTATCACTACCTGGTGATAAATAAAGCATCCATGCCGACTGATGTGATCATTTTCTAGAGAACTTCTAATACTTGATACATTTTATTATTATTTTTTGTAATATTAATCTAAGATGAATTTAAATAGAGAAACATGATAAATTCACCCAAAGCATAGTATACTTGAAAGAAAATTCAAAGAAGAAAGAACATGTTTGCTATCCACCCTAAATATAAAAAGGTGCAATCAACTTGCCTGTGTTATTGACTGGTTATATTACTGGAGCAGTCTAAAGAGAAATAATTGGCTTATCATAACACCAGGTACTTAGTTTTCTGTATCAAAGCCATCTATTCATTGGCAAAAGCAACATTACAATTCTATAGTAGCAATGCATCATATCTTTAGTCCAGACTCCACATGTGGGATTATACTGATAATGCATCGTCGTCATATCTAAACGAACTCCCACTCAGATTCAGAATGATCATTAGCTGATGACAAATTATTCACATTCGAGGTTTTGGCGAGAACCTGCATCTCCTTTTCTTGAGCTTCTAGGTTAGGCTGTTGATCTCCATGTAATGTTCCAAGCTTCTCATACTCTTTACTTGCCGACTTCTTTTTCTTAGAAAATACTTGCCTGAGCTTCTTCTGAGAAAACAATTGCACTGTCAACAACATATAAACGTGCACATTCTCACTGAAACAATCCCATCCCCCAAGTAAACATACATGGATATAAAGCGAGAAAAACCAAATACAGGAAAAGGGATTAGGAGAGGGAGGGAGGACCTTATAAGACTTCCGTTTGACTGAGCCTTGTGGAACATGAAGTTTGTCTGCTTCAACCAGGACACATGTATCGTCCAACTTTGATTCATCATAGTGCTCAACAATTTCCAGATCGGACTCTATCAAGTCATACTTCTCGGGTGTAGCAGAACAAAGTTTGTCTGATCTTTCTGTAAAAGAAGACGGCAAACACAAAGAAAAGTTGCAACTTCAGGGAATCAGAACGGAAATATCTGAAATTCAGGAGGTCAGGTGCACAAGTATTGCTTCGATTTCACTGGTCTGGAAATTGATACTAGGTAGAAAGAAAAGAGAAAATATAAGGGCCTTTCGCCTTGGGGTAGGATGACATGGATATTGTCAATGCAAAGGTCTTATCAGTGGGATATCCTATTAAGGTTACCCATATTGCATTGCTGGTAGATTAGTCGTAACTAGACCTTCTTTCTTACTAGTGGTATTACCATCATTATCGTATTTTCTTGTTCTTCAGTTTATTTTATATCACTTATTCTTTGTGCTTCAATTATCACATTATATTGTTGTCATTATTGCTCTTTCCCCGATATGTTGTGCAGTGCACACTGTTGTTACTGCTCTCATTTCTGTATTCTCGTTTTCAAACTGCATGGAAATGTTTTATTTTAAGCCGAGGCTATTGAAAAGAGCTCTCTATTTTTACGAGCTACGAACAGGGTCTGCATATATTCTATCCTCCCCAAACTCCACTTGTGTGATTACACTATGTATGTTGAAAAAGATTCTAATTATCAATGTACGGAAGTCTATCAATTGGAAGCAAAAAGGAGAAAGGAAAAGATCTTTTTTTAACTGGTGACGATTGGAAGTACCTTTGCAGGACTCATTGATCTCCTCATTAGCAATATTATCATCACGAGTATTACTGCTAATCATTAATCCAGCCTCACCAGTTAACTCCTTGTGTGTACCCCTATCTGCTGCCGGAACAGGCGTTAACATAAAAGAAAAGGAGTGAGAAAAATAACACCCAGTGTAATTCTACAAGTGAGGTCCGGGGAGGGTGGTGTATATGCAGCCATACTCCCTACCTAGTGAAGGTAGAGAGGGTGTTTCCGGCACACCACAAGTAAAGCATAATAACAATCAGTAAGAGAAGAAAACACTATGCAAAGGAGCCATGTAAGTGAGAAAAATAAAATTAAAATTTTAAAAAATGGGGATACTGCTAGTGCTAGACTTTTGTACCATGAGAGTCTAATCGAAAGGAAGTGTTCCCGAGATCTGCTTGGTTCTTCCCAACAGAATCAACTGATAAGCTCGTATCAGAAGCTGCAGTAGTAGTTGAGATACCTGCTGCAGGCACATTTGTATTTATGACATGGTCAGCAACCACCTTTCCTGCTTCTGCAGAGTAAGTTTCTTTAACAGATGCCAAGGGCGAAATCCTTGTCATGTGGTCAGATGCCACTTCAAAACCGCCCCTAACCTTAGAATCTGAGGACAATTTAATGGCATTCCCAGATACGAGACAGAGAATGTCCGATTTCTTAGATGGAGGATAATTATCTCTAACAATATCTTTGATCCCAACACTTTGACGTCTATAAACTCCTCCACTTTTGCTTTTACCTGTCACATTATAAAATACACTATTAGAAGCTCTGACTTGACTAAAAGATGATAAAATAACCACTAACCTTACCCTTGATCACTTGAGTATCATCGATTAATTCCTTATTAATTCGCGGAGGGTGTCCTCCTTTAAGGCTTGCTTTCAGCTTCTTGCTGATTTCAGTGTGAGCATAAGGATTAACAGACAAGTCAGTAGCTGCGACTTTCACAGTATCTATGTTAAATTGAGGATGCAAATCTTGCATCACATCTGAATAGAACCTCTTAACACTTGCACCAACAGTCTGCACCTGATTCTCAACATATCTAGCGGTATCCTGTGATATACCTTGGAACCAGTTACGGTGATGAATAATTACTTGGCCAAAGCGGTACTAGGTGAATAAAAGGTACTACTACATATCGAAATTATGAACACTTTCAAAGATGCAATTGATCTAAAATGATTAATAGAATCAGTAAACAACGATGAATGTCAGGACAGCAACAACAACACTACAACTATAGCTAGTACTATGACTCTATTTCAAGCTAGTTGGATTTGGCTATATGAATCCTCATTAACTATGCCGTATTATCAATAAATATAGGAAGTAAATGCTAGCTAGGCAGAACTTGACGTACAAAGTATCACGGTACTGTGAAATTAGAATATAGGTTTTTCCAATTCTAGTAACTTGTTAATCATTGAGAGAAGTTAAAGTATCAAATATGCAAGTAAGCGCAATGAATGAGGGGCAACTTTGTATAGTCTTTCAAAGGGTGATGAATGAGGGGCAACTTTGTATAGTCTTTCTCTAGCCTTTCCCCCGAGTAAAACGAATGTCCTTTCTCTTGTAACAAAAAATGTGAGCACCTATTCATTCAGTACTCAAAGTTACTGGTGATTTATTAGGTATCTCAGAGAATAAAAAAGCCCCATGGAACCATCAAAATAGCAACATCTGCAATTTATGGTCAGTGTTCATTCTCCCTTTTTAAGTATTGATTCAATATATCAAAGTTCAATTTTATTCAAACGTTCCTAATGCTCAGGGGTCAAACTACCAGTTGGTAAGGAAATAGCCCTGCTGAGGGAAGCTCAGCTATGACGTTGCTAATCGAACCCTGAGAAAAGGAACAAACCAAGTCAAATAGCAAGAGACATGAAGTAAATTTTACCTGGTACATAGCATCTTCCATCTCCAAACACATAGCTTCAAATTTCTGGTATATATCTCCAATCCATGATATACCTTTCATATCCATCACATAACACTTTTGACAACTTTCCAAGGATTCAATCAAGTCAGTGCAGCAAGATGATATAGCTTCCAACTGCAGAATGCAACAAGATGCTGCCCTATTAGAACTTGTATGAGCTGCATAAATTACAAAATTCTGTTGAGCTAATAAAACCAATACCCCGCTTATGTAAAACTAATACCCAACATAAACAAGACACAAATCAATATCATTCTCCATCACAAAGTCCCCACCTTGCACTCATAGATGATAGAACAAACTTTTAGTATTAATAAAATTAATTCCCAGTGTGAACTTGTTCACATTGGCAGCCCGAAGACCAGATAAAGGAGGAGGGTTACGGTAGGTCAAGAACCAACATAGAACAAATCAACTTATGATGAATCCTCTCAATATAGAATATTGAGCTTAAATGGACAATGAGGAGCCATACAGACGACCCTAACCTGCTTGGGTAGTTATTCTTTTTGTAGCAATTATATTCACCATCTACTTGAATTATAATAGTACGGTAGATATTCTTTCAACCAAAACCTTAAACTAAATCTAATGCTTTGAATTAGCATATAAATAGCACAAGCTCATCTAATTATAACATTGTTTTATTCTTGTGGTGATTGAGATATGGTAAGCATTCTTATAGTAGAATGATCCGAACTACTACCATCTTTATAGCCATTGAACTGATCAAAAAAAGGTACACAAATAAGGTTGAAAGGTCAACCATTAACTAAAAGGAGTCATTTTGATAATAAACTCACCAGATACCTCTCCCCAGCGTCCAATAATCAAAAACTCTCTGAAATCATTTCACAAATCTGTTAGAAAAATAGATTATTTAAGACAATTGCATAGAAGACAAGAGAGGAACTCTTTATATGAGATGATGATGATGGCAGCAAAGTGCATCCAAGGCATTCCTTAACTAGAGTGGATATAGGTATAATATTTTCAGAACATCTGTTTCAAGTATTTGGATGAACTTTTTAGCCTACACATGGAGTTGGAATATCTGAAGCTACAAAGATTCCAAAGCCATCTCGGTCAGCAAAAGTCAAACAAAGGGTTTTAAGAGCTTCCTTATTACCCAAACTACAATTCATACCAAATTTCCAACAAAAGCATTCCAAACCCTTGAAGTAATTCATCAAAAATACAGAACAGAAAGCAAGCTACGTTACCTAAAACCCAGTAATTTCCCATATAGAAGACATCTCCATATAAAAGTATAAAACCCAGCCTAGTGGTCAATGAAATCGGTTGATCAACGAGGTCTCGGGCTCAAATCCTAGCAGAAACAAAAACACAAGGTAATTCCTTCTATGTTTTAGCCTTGGTTCGGGCAAGAGGTGCACGCAAGCTGACCAAGACACCACAGTTATTAACAAAAAAAAGTATAAAAGCCATCATTAAAACTCTATATATACAACAAACACATAAATTCTTCACAAGTAAAAATCATCAGCATCATGATCAAGAAGCAAACCCCACAAAAGAAAACAGGGAAAAAAACTATATTTTGCCCTGGTAAACATTAAAAATCATCATCACCATGATCAACAAACAATACCCACAAAGGAAAAAAAGCAATTACTGTATCTATTACAATACATATACCTCCTCTATCAAACTATATCACTCCCTATCAATTAAAAGACTCTTTTTTTAGTTTATTTTTTACTACTAGAATTGCAGCAGAGGAACTTACAGTTCAAAAGAAGAATACCCAGAAGCAAAAATTAAATTTTTTCCGGCAGAATTCCGAAAATTACCACTTTTTCAAGAACTAATTGTGAACAAAAAACACCATCATAAATGACAGAAAAAGGGAGAGTTTGGGGAATTTTGTTTGAATTGGAAAAGGTAAAGAGAGGGCTTCACCTGGCTTTTTGGGTACGACACGTGTCGAGAAAATCCTGCCGTACTTATTTTGCTTCGTAAGACTTGGGATTTGAGTACAAGGGGAAGGTCTATTTATAGCTATGGTTAAACAATCAATTCTAATCACAATTCGAATCAAATTGATTAAAAATTGAAATTTGATTTAGTTAGATTAGGTTTTTAAATTTTGAAAATTAATATTATCTAGTTTGATTTTATTAAAAAAGATCCACAAAAATAACTAAATCGAATCAAATGATTATATATATAAATAGTATATAAATATTTTATTATATTTTAATTAACTTAAATCTTTAACTTTACTATTTATATTTGAAGATACGCTATTTTGAAATATAATTTTCTTGTATCACCTTTCCCGGATAGTTATTTGATTGTTGAGCTTGTATTTTATTTTTTTATGAAGATTTGATTTTCGATGTATAATGACTTTAGTATTAATTTACTAAATCAATTTATTCGTGTATAACTTTAGTATTGTTGTTTATAAAAAAAAGACTTTAGTATTGCTTAATTAAATCACTTTATTTTTATAATAATAACTCTCGTATCATTGCTTAATTGAATTCACAATAGCCTTTTGTGAATTATTCATGTACTGCCCTCAACAAATATATTACTTTTAAATCAAAAAACAACAAAAAAATAAACCAAATCGATCCAAACCGATGATTATTTTTTAAATTTGATTTGGTTTGGTTTGGTTTGGGTTTAGAAATTTTAAAATCGACTAAATTGATTTGGTTATAATTTTAACCAATAACCGATTCAAATTGAATCATGAACACCGCTAATAAGGGGTATTTGCAAGAAACAAAAACCAAATGTAATGAAATATTGTCTATTTTAATGAATATAGTATGATATTAGGACATAATATAAATCGATTTGTTGATTTGGATCGACTTTTTTTCAAATCATGAACATTCCAAATTAGAAGGAAAAAATCTCTCCTAATAAAATCATAAACCTTTTTTTCCTAAAAAAGAAAAAGATTCGGTAAATATAAAAATTTTGTATTTTTTAGAAATAGAAAAATCTAATTATGATTAAAACAAAAACTTAAAACAAAAACCCGATAATATAACATGTAACTATATATATATATATATATATATATATATATATATATATATATAAAAGGATAAAACAGAATTATTGGCTTGGTTATTATACTATTGAAAGAACAATTTAATTAGAATAAAGAACATAACACATAAGCGCCACTTAAAATAATAAGAATGGAAATATGAAAGTTAATCGACTACGAAAATATGTATTCAAAGTTTGAGTCACAAGTGTAAATTTATCAAAAAAAAAAAAAAGAAGATAAATAGTAGTTTTTTGGTTCATTAATAATTGTCCACTATTGACTTAATATAGGAATTAAGAAAATACTAGAATTAATTTTATCAAATACCTTTTGAATATACTTTATCTGTCTCATTTTAATTGAATTTGTGAGGTTACACCATATTTTTCATTACTGTTTTTTATGAAATCATAAATGTATAGTGTACTCTTTTTGTCTAATATTAATTGAATTTGTGAGGTAATACACATATTAAGAAAAATATTCAAAGACAAAATTTACACCATACTTTTCACTAGAAAATATAAAAGTTCAATAAATGAAATGGCAAATATGAAAAAAGTTTCAAACATTCTTTTTGAATTTTGAACAATTTAACTATTTTGAATATTGAAAAAAGCCTCAAAAATTTAATTAATTTGAGACGGAGGGAGTAATTTATTTCCTAGAAAATATAAAACTTTAATAAATGAAAGGTTAAATATTAAAAAAGTTTTAAATATTCAACTTCTTTGAGAGTTTGAAATTTTTTTTCATATTTATGCTTTCAGTAATTTTTGGAACAATATAATTAAAAAATAGCTCTAATTAATAATGAAGACAAATTAGAAATTAAATATAAAATTATTTTTTAATTTTATAAGATAAATATCTTAAAATAATATAATGATTAAATAAAAATGAACGGACGAGATTTTGTGAGAAGAAAGCGGACAAACTTAATGTCAAATTAATCTTACAGAATTATTCAGCGGATCAAACGACCCCTAAAAGCTGTGGGGGCAGAATCACAGTTTCAGCTCGCCACTTTTCTTATTCGGATGTGTTGCATATCTTTACCCTAAAACACGTGACCCTCATTTCCCCTCACTCTCTCTTCTTTCTCTCTGTACACTTTTTACAGCCATCGACGGCAGCTCAACGGAGCAACAATGGCGGCGGCGGCGGCTACTTCTTTCTCCATTTCCGCTTCTCCCTCCTCGACCGCTTCCTCTTCATCAAAATCCCTAAAGCCTTCTCTTTCCGGTAACTTGGGGTTCCTTTCTACTTCATCCCCGTCGCTTAAGGCTCTTAGAGCTAAATCTGTCTCCTACAATGGCTCTAAGTACAGCGGAGCACTTAATGTTCGTATGGTTGCTGCTCCTGCTGCTGTTAAGGCACCAATGTCTCTCGATTTTGAAACCTCTGTCTTTAAGAAGGAGAAAATTACCCTTTCTGGACACGATGAGGTGAATTTCTTCCCTTCTTTATGTCTGTTTCACGAATTAGCTCCGTTTTAGAAAGAATGACCTAGTTAGAGCATGGTGACATCTAATTTCGGTGAAAGATTAGATATTTGAAAACTGCGTTAAGCAGTAAATACCTCCATTTCTTTTGTTGAGTTAGTGACCAAAAACACACTCAAAAGTATCAATAGTTTTTCTAGTTTCATATTTGAACTATGCATGCGAGTGTCCTACACCTCAACTTCCAATCAATTGTTTCCTTTTCCTATCTAAAATATCACCATAGCAAAAATGAATAATTGATATCGAGTTGTGTTTTGATAAATAGTTGGTAGGAAACTCACATGTCTAATAGTTGAGGTATGAAATTCGGAAAATTGAAATACTTTAGGTGTGTTTTAGATTCATTACTCTTTTTTTAAAAAAAAAATTTATATAATTAATATAAGAAAGAGTGTGTGTTTTTTCATTTGATACTGAGTAGCTGACATCTATTACTGAATGAAAATCATTTCTTATTGTTTTTTGATATGTAAGAGGGTTTGAACAAATTGGGATTTTCTCTCTGAAATCTCTTATAATAAGGAATTTGCACAAAACGGAAAATGTGTTTTCAGATAGTCAGAGTTCTTTAAAAAGATTTCCGAGTTTTTAGTCCAAAGTCACTTTTTCAGAAAGATATTGTGGTTTCTTTTTCTCAAAAAAGAATTTTGCAAAAACTTCAAACGAACGCCTTTAAGCATTAGATATTTAGAAAACTCGGTGGAAGAACCATAAAATACAATTTTCAAATGGAGTGAATAGTGGGTATTGTCTTTCTTGTTTGGTGTATCAATGCTGAAAATTTTTATTTCTATGTGTGAAAGTTCTTGGCTTTGATGTGTAATGTATATTGTTGGGATTGTGGTGTAGTACATTGTTAAAGGAGGGAGAGATCTGTTCAA
The DNA here is from genome assembly GCA_025774065.1 of Solanum ossicruentum. Taxonomy (NCBI): domain Eukaryota; kingdom Viridiplantae; phylum Streptophyta; class Magnoliopsida; order Solanales; family Solanaceae; genus Solanum; species Solanum ossicruentum. The sequence goes on from JAOTQR010000011.1 coordinate 3,774,746, forward strand.
GTTGTTGCCAGATGCATTCAAGGGAATCAAGCAGATTGGAGTCATTGGCTGGGGTTCTCAGGTGAAGTTCCTTTGTTTTTGATTTTATTCAGTTATTATCAAAATATATCTGAATACTGTTTTGCAAGTGTATCTTGGGTAAATATATAACAATGAATTATTTTGATTAAAAAATGCACTTCTTTCTGTAAATGTGAGATTAGTGTTTTTCCTCTCTCATGTTCAAGTTTCTTTCCTTCTTTCTTCCACATTCAAATAGCTTAGCAATACCCTTCTTTTTTGGTAGGGACCAGCTCAAGCCCAGAATTTGAGGGATTCTCTTGCAGAAGCAAAATCTGATATAGTCGTTAAGGTAATACTTCATTACTTCTTTTTGTTAGAAGTTGAAGCTGGAATTTATCTGGTCTGCATACAAGATTAAATTCTTAGTCTTACAACTTGTGAGTATGAATGTTGCTTATGCAGATTGGTTTGAGAAAGGGTTCTCGCTCCTTTGCTGAGGCTCGTGCAGCCGGGTTTACTGAAGAAAATAATACCTTAGGAGACTTATACGAAACTATCTCTGGCAGCGATCTAGTGCTCCTTTTGATTTCTGATGCAGCTCAGGTAAGCACATTGTGTTAGCCTCTATTCTTTTCATGACAACTTGGTAATACATGTTATTGAAGGCTGCCCTTGACCTGATAGTTCAATGTCATGCCTGGGATGCTAGGTATCTTGTTTCGTGCTTCTACTCTTCCAAAGAATGACGAAAACTTAGTTTTGCTATGTCATAAGTTATAGCTTTGTGCTTTCTGCTCCCACCACTGGTGATTAGATGTAGTTTTGTTGTTCTATTTGGGACTGTGGACAGCAAACTCAGTATGCTTACACTGTACTCTAGGGTTTCTGTGGTGAGATTTTGAACATTCTTATTGGAACTCATTTTGTTTTGGTTTGCGGAAACACAACTAACATCAGAATCATGTATTCCACATTATTCAGTGGAGTATTTAACTTGGCAACATGTATGACCTGAAATTTTCAAATTTTCAACATTTAACTCAAGGATGAAATGAAACCAAGCCAGATTCTCCAGAAAGTTAAACAGAATCTTTTTTTTGGGGATGCACTATACCTCAAGGAAATGGTAATATTGATAGCTTGTCAGACATTGTATTCCTTCAGAGCAGGTATGCAGGTAGTGCTTGCTGTACCACTCCTTTGTTCTGAATTTCCTGATGTATGTGCAGGCTGACAACTATGAAGAAGTGTTTTCTCACATGAAACCAAATAGCATACTTGGTCTTTCGCATGGATTTCTTCTTGGCCATTTGCAGTCCTTGGGCCTTGACTTTCCCAAGAACATCAGTGTGATTGCTGTATGTCCCAAGGGTATGGGTCCATCTGTCCGGAGATTATATGTGCAAGGAAAAGAAATCAATGGTGCTGGAATCAATGCAAGTTTTGCGGTTCACCAGGTCCGCTGCAGCCTCATATAATTAACCCTCATCTATTCTTTCAAACTCTTGGCTTTTATGTTCTATGAGATGCAATGCTTCTCGCTATATGCAGGATATTGATGGAAGAGCCACTGATGTTGCTCTTGCGTGGTCAGTTGCCCTTGGTTCCCCCTTTACTTTTGCTACTACCCTGGAACAGGAATACAGAAGCGATATTTTTGGCGAGCGAGGTTAGCATGTTTCCAATGTCTGTTTTTCGCTTACTAAATCAGTATGTTTGAGGTCCACTGGTCTTCTTGTCAGGCATATTACTTGGTGCTGTCCATGGCATTGTTGAGTCATTGTTCAGAAGGTACACGGAAAATGGAATGAGTGAAGAGCTCGCATACAAGAATACTGTTGAGTGCATAACCGGAAACATTTCTAGGATCATATCAACAAAGGTCAGAATTAAATTCTCAATCTTTTGATTTGTTGTATTATCATGTTTGGCAAGATACTTTTATAACTTCTCATATTGTTCTTGAAAGTATTCTCCGTTTTTATTAGGGTATGCTAGCTCTATACAATTCATTTGATGCGGATGGCAAGAAGGAGTTTGCGACTGCATATAGTGCTTCATATTACCCTTGCATGGAGATCTTGTATGAGTGCTATGAAGATGTTGCAACAGGTAGTGAGATCAGGAGTGTTGTCTTGGCAGGTCGCCGCTTTTCTGTAAGTTGATTCTTCATCATTAAGTTTCCTAGCAATTGTTTCTCTTCCCCTTTCTCTCTCTCACCCCCTTAAATGGAGGCACGTTAATTTACTTCCATGATGCAAACTAGATTATAGTGCTTGTACTACTTAGTTTGTGGTGCTTTTCCCCTATATTTATTTTGATCACTTGAAGAAATTGTGCATTCTTCTCGTGGAACCTAATATTATGAGGGATTCTGCAGCACTATGTAAAAGTGAAATACTCAGTATCAGATGAGGATATTAATCTTCTTTTTTTGTACATACAGGAGAAAGAGGGGTTACCAGCTTTCCCAATGGGCAAAATAGATCAGACAAGGATGTGGAAAGTCGGTGAGCGTGTTCGTGCAACACGGCCCTCTGGTGATCTGGGTCCTCTGTATCCTTTCACTGCTGGTGTCTATGTTGCGTTGATGATGGCCCAGGTCTGTTTTTTATTCAATCCGTATGGTTGGTTTTATTTTAGTGTTTGATTGGTAAAAGGAAGGTCTGGCTGTGTGTATCTTGATTGATGACAATTGAATCTCTTCAAAATCCTTCTCTTCATATATGCTCTCTCTTTCTAGCTACAAGCCTTTTTGCTCCACCTCCCCACTACTTGACAAGGTTCAGGTCAACTTGCTGAACAACCCCTCCCAGCTCTGTGTGTTTATTCTGGTTTTCCCCTTTGCTTCTATCATGTGAATTTGATGGTATATGGATGTTCAACACTATGGTGTTAGCTTAGTGTGAGAGCATCTATGTTTCTTTTGTTTGATGAAGTTCAGCTTTCTGGAAGCAAAATTAGGTTCTAGAGAACAAAGAGAAAAATTGTGCCTTGCAGAAAGCTGCCTAAATTGGTGGTAATTAAGAACCAGGAAACTCGGTCAAAAAATACATGAGAACTTACCTTAATGTCTGAAAGGGAAAGCAATAGCAAAGAAAGAGATATGGCCCTATTCCATGATATATATCTTTGTCATATAACACTTTGTTCTTTTACCTAAAATAAAAATAAAACACTTTGTTCTATGGTAAATGTTCACAGATTGAGGTTCTGAGGAAGAAAGGCCACTCTTACTCGGAGATCATAAACGAAAGTGTTATCGAGTCTGTTGATTCCCTGAATCCTTTCATGCATGCCCGTGGAGTATCATTCATGGTTGACAATTGCTCTACAACAGCGCGTTTGGGATCCAGGAAGTGGGCTCCTCGATTTGATTACAACCTCACCCAGCAAGCACTGGTGGCAGTCGACAATAATGTTCCTATCAATATGGATCTTATGACCGATTTCGTATGTGATCCTGTCCATGAAGCTATTGAAGTTTGTGCCAGATTGAGACCAACAGTTGACATTTCAGTTCCTCCAGATGCTGACTTTGTCCGTCCCGAGCTCAGACAAACTGGCAACTAAGGTTCTTTGTCGGTCACTTCTACTGAGATTGGTGATGGTTACATGAAATTGCAAGGTATAAGGCATTAGGCAGGAGGTTATGTTTAGTCTGGTTGAGCATTTTCAAAGCTAGAGATTGTTTCTGTATGCTGTTCTTTTTGGTGTATAAGGAGATATACTTAATAACATATTTTTATGACAGATTTCAATTTTCAAAGGATGCGTTTTGGAGTTAATTTAGTATTTCCTTCGTTCCATTTTAGTTATGATGTTTTGCGTTTCTCGAAAGTCAAATTTGATCAATTCTTAAAGATTGATAAGATTAAATTGATTTGATGTTTTAAAATAACAATTTTAATATTTAAAACTATAAGAAAAGTGTATATATATATATATATATGTGTGTGTGTGTGTTGCTATCAAGGATAGAATATATGACATCAAGGAATTTATGCAATCCCTTATCACTACACTACACATTTTGCTTATGTCAACATTTATAAAAATATTTATTGAATCAAATTTTGACTTAATTTATATAATACAATCCTAAGTCAAGGGTGGCTCCGCCCCGCACACAACTAACAATTTTTTTCATAAAAAGTTTTCTAATTATAATTTTTTTTAACAAAAATTCAAAAAATTGCTTAACTATTGGTATTCCACTTAGAAAGTTATATACTGATTAATATTTCGCTTAGAAATTCACCAACCAAATATAAATGATTTTTTCATTACATTTTTTTAATTGAAACACAATTTTCATATTCAAACTAATTTTTATAAAAATACTAAAATGCTCATTTTAGATATTATTAAATTTTTTTGAAACATACTTTTTATTTTAAATTAATTTTTTAAAATACTCATTTGTAATTATTTTATTAGAGTTTGTTGAAATATTAATTTTATCTTTAAAAATCAAATGTTTAGGCACTACAAGGGTGACAACGAAACAGTAGAAGATAACAATGATCTTTTAAATAAAAATTATGTTTTAACCAAATTTAATCAAGTGAATATCTTATTATTTGGAAAAAGTTGGAAAGTGAATGTAACTAACTTGAATGTTAGATACCCGTAGTCCAATTTCATCTAATTAACAACATTTGGTCTAAGTTCTTATTGTATATGGAAAAACCTTTTTAAAATTTTGAGTCCGAAGTGTCTAATAAAAATATTTTATTATATAGTAGTTGCTCAATTGAAATATATTATAGTCCAAGTATCTAATATGAAATCATCTATTTAGAAGTTTAAGAGGCTATCGATGTATTTCTTCGTAAAGTTTATACGACATGTGAGTTGTATATCCCAAAGTTATATACAATAACAACATACCCCAATGCCTCAAAGACTCTTGTCCATTGCGGGGTAAGGGAGGGTTGTATCTACGTAGCCTGACTCCTATGTTTAAAAACATAGCACTACTGTTTTCGGATGACCCATGATGAGCGTCGAAAGTTGCATTGACTAACTGCTACTTCATAACTGAAAGAAACGCAGACAGTTTATTGAGTCATTTTGCTTTATTTTATCATACTCAAAGCCAAAAAATAGTGAATCTTTGGTTTCATCCGAGATTGATGGAAAATATCCCAAAGTTATATAACAAACATATATACATGTTGCATATTTTGTTACTAGTATTTATTTTTTTTTCTTGTAGGTTGGAGTGTTCAATTGAGTATTTTTGCGTAATTTCGGATGAATTATTTCGTATTTTTGCTTCCACTGCAGTGGAGGGAAATTGGATACCAAAATGCTTTTAACGTGTTAACTATCCCAGTCATTATAAATATCCCAATGTGCTCAAAATTTCAAAATTCACAGAGAGATCAAAGAGAGATGGAAATGGTGGAAAGTAGATTAAGAATGCTGAAGAAATCACAGAAGATGACCTTAGAAAAATACCTCGATTTCATTGATAGCAACAAGCAAGTCGTTCTCACAATGGCTAATCTCAATGAGGTATCTCTCTCCTTCTCTCTGAATCTTCGAACTGTACATGTAGAAGTTTCTATAAATTGTTTTGTTTAGTGTGGTTTCAGTTGCTTGGCTAATCGTAAATTGATGATAATATCCGTGGAGATCTGCTTGTTTTGACGTATTTCAGTACTGTTCTGGTGTTTATCCGTATTTTTTTTTACTTGGAGGTGTTTCTCTGAATCTGTGAACTGTACATGTGGAGATTTCTCACTAGTGTGGTTTCAGTTGCTTGACTAATCGTAAATTGTTGATAATATTTGCGGAGATCTGCTTGTTTTGACGTATTTCAATAATGCTTAGGCGTTTATCCATGTTTCTTACTCGGAGGTGGTTTGCCAGTATGAAGTCGGAGATTAATGATGTGATTGTGTGAGAGATACTTATTATTTGTAATCATTTTGATGCTTGAATTGTCAATTTCATGATATTCTCAGCTCGATATTTCAATAATGCTTAGGCGTTTATCCATGTTTCTTACTCGGAGGTGGTTTGCCAGTATGAAGTCGGAGATTAATGATGTGATTGTGTGAGAGATACTTATTATTTGTAATCATTTTGATGCTTGAATTGTCAATTTCATGATATTCTCAGCTCGATTTTAGCCAAATCAAGTGCATGAGATGAGTTCGGACCAGAATTGGAATAAAATTTCTGTTTATACGCCGTTAAGAGTAAACCTTCCTTTGTAATGTAACAAGCAATTCGATTTCACCATTCCTAATCTCAATGAGGTATCTCTGTTCTCTTTGATAGCCGGAGATCTGCTTGTTTCGACGTATTTCAGTAATACTTAGGTCTTTATCCATGTTTCTTATTTACGAAATCAGAGATTAATGATGTGAATGTGTGAAATTAGCGATCCTTATTATTTATATTCATTTTGATGTTTGAACTGTCAATGTCATGATATGCATTATTTGATTTGTACCAAATCAAGTTGAAGAGATGAGTTCGGAACAGAATTGGAATTCAATCTCTGTTTTAGTGCAGCTATATGATTTGAAGTTCTCACTTCAGTCTAGTAACCTTAAAAAATTACCTTGATTTCGGTGACAATAACAAGCAGCACGATTTCACTATTGCTAATCTTAGTGTGGTACTTCTTATTCTCTCTGAATCTTCAAATTTGTATCGATTGCTTGTCAGTATTCAGTACTGCATTGGTGTTTATCTGTATTGCTTACTCAGAGGTATTTTTCCAGTATGAAATCGGAGATTGATGATGTAACTGTGTGAAATTGGTGTTTATTTGTATTCATTTTGATGTTTGAATTGTCAATTTCATGACATGCGTTGCTCAATTTCTTTTACTTACTTTCAAGGGATGAATTCAGAAAAGAATTAGAATTCAATCTGTTTTATGTGTCACTAACTTTTGCAGATCATCAGCATACACGGATTCAAAAAAGCCAAGGGTCAAAAGGTCCAATTCGTACTTCACAATCTTCCAATCTCAAATTGAACTGCTGCATAGCTTGTCAAATTCTGATTTCTTCTATCTGATAAAATATACAGAAGGTTCTGGCTGATGCTGTGAACACAATAGAGTTAATGGACCTGCGACGCTCCACATTACAAGAGGAGATTTCATCAGAAGGGTACATCTCTCTTGATGAAGCAATCAAAGACCTCACTCATCTCAATTGGCAAGAGTGTTGTGTCACTTCTCTGCAAACCATTTGTTTTTCTAATGGAGTCAGAGACTCTCATCTCTGCCAGACGAAGACTAACGCTTCAGCTTCTTCAATGCCAAATATGCCTCCACCAACGAAGAAACCAAAGGTTCGATCAGTAAAGTCTTGTTGCTTGGAATGAAAACAAATTAAAAAAAAAAAGTATTTGTCTTTCTTCGTGGCATAGGATTACCAGTATTGAAAATGAAATAAGTCCAAATAGAACAAAAAAAAGGTAATAATTGATCTTGACTAGCTTGTTTGTGCATAGTTTAGTTTGATCGATAATCAATCATGGTTGATCCAAATTGTGTTACAAATCTATGCGCAAAAAATATTGATTTCGAGCCTGAAACTTTTCCTTGGTTTTTTCATAGTAATGTTTAGATTTTGCAATAACTCGTATAAACAAGTATTCTCTCTGATCGAAAGTAAGAAGCCAATGCAATTAAAACATAATTTTAACTTGTTATATTTCCAATACGACATGCATAAATATGACGCTGCCCACCCAGCATTGTGCTCGAAAGGGATCACTTTTTCCGTGTCCTTCAAAGAAAGATCACCCATCGCAGTGCCAAAACTTTAGGCTTGTGCCAGAGAGCTAAACTGAGCCAAGTTAGATTGGAAATGGAATATTAGGTAGTTTTGTTAGCAATATTTGTAGATTTTAAAGTTGCATTTGTACATGGATCTCTCCGGACAATATTACTTATGTATATGTCCAATACAAGATTTTCTTTATTTATTTTTCCCTTTTAGAGCTAGATGCGGAGACCTTTTCTAGGTATCATCTACACGAATGCTATAACAGAAGTCTTATAACTCTAGACTAAATGAAAGAGGATATATTTGAGCATGGATCATAGAGGTTTGAGAGACTAGCAGCTTATATCCCCAATTTAGTTGTGCAGTCATCTGAAAAATAAAATCACCTAGAGCAAACAAATCATTTAAAGATTGAAAAACTAGCGATACGCGAAGGAATTGACAATATGCAAATCAAACGATATGCATTCATCCCTAAGGTGGAAACAATCTCCAGCAAGACACATCCAATAAACACGTATCTATTCATTTGTTGGTGCCGACAATTATCTATTAGCAATTAAACAATCCACCAGATGTTTCACCAGCCACCTTTAACCAAGTACACATGGTACATTCTACTCGTTAGGCTCATCACTGCAAGAGCATACCGAAGTGTAGTTTAGAATGAGTAGGGAAACTTCATTAATACCAAAACAGACACAAAGATGTATCAAGAACTCACCTCTGCATCCTCGCCAGCGCCTTTGTTTGTAGCATCTCCCTTTTGAGCCTCTTCTATTCAGACAGGAAAGAAGAGATTTTAACATGAATAATATGTAAATCAGAAAGGTAAGTTTTCTCTTAATTTTAACAAAGAACAATACGTATTCAATACAGTTGCATTATTGTAGTGTGGAGGATCTTTGCTATAGCCTTGTCAACTCAAACTATCTGTTGCATTTTCATCATAAACTTTTCTATAGGAAACAATCCATCAAATGAATGTCTGTGAAACTAGAAATGTTAATCAAGGCCCCAAATACAAGTAGGAGCAGCCATCTGAACTATTCTGATGACTAAAGAATACAACCAAATCAATCCAATAAGTCAAAAGCCTTTACTTACTAGTGCAAGTAATCTCAACCTCATCCTAAATCAGGAAGCTGGGGGGAAAAAGAAAAAAGCAAGGCATGTTGTGAACAGCATAGGGGACACCTCACTTGCTGACGTGGACAGACACAATCAGCAAGGGTGTGAAATTAGGAGGAGTGAGGGCGTGAGGATGCCATCCTAAAGACTAACGGATTTTGTTGCGGGAGCAGGAAGGTGATGGAAACGTGAAGGAGGACCACCTGGAGTGTAGCACAGGGATTTCATTATAGTTTTAGGGCGGAATTTGGCAAAGCAAGTGTCTGCTTCTCATCTCCTTCAGTATCTTCATTCTCATCCCCTATTTCTCATTCTTCTATAGTTTTCCTTACTGTTTCATTACAGATTAGTCTATTTTGTAATCGGTGACTTGATTTCAATACAATCAGTGTGTTCTTTTGTGAGTAAAATTTCCAGTTTGTTTCAAGGCAGATCTGCCAAGATTCCTAGTTATCATCCAATTCCCGATAAAACACTGTATGATCAAGAAAAGAATCCTCCAACTATTAATATCTCCTAGCCTGAGATTCCTCTCTTCTATTGTCAAACAAGGAAGGATGTCTAAAACTTTTATTTTAGCTGCCTAGTGTTTTAATTCTCAAAAATAATGGGCTAACAGCACAGTGCATTCCACACTAAATGTCATCTAAACAAAAAACAACATACCCAGTGGAATCCCACGAGTGGGGTCCAGGGAAAATGTCATCTAAAAGGCTGCAGAAATGAACTAATTCTTTCTGAAGATTTTTCTCATCTGTAATAGGCAAATTTAGCACCCATGAACACTCAAGTTAACTCTAGCAACTATACGCAGGAAAGAGCATGTAGAAATTTTAATGAACCGGCTACGAGGATTATGTAGGCACCAAAGCAGCCTTGAGAACAAGACTGATACACACCTGCATCCTCTGGAATGTCGGACGTCCACAAGGTGAGATTGTCCCTCAGAAGCTGCAGAATTAAGGTGCCATCTTTGTAGTTATCCTCATTGAGAGAATCCAACTCTGATATTGCTTCATCAAAAACCTGCTTAGCCAAATGGCATGCCCTGAAGAAAACAGATTATAATAAACTGAGATGTGGAACATGTTGTGGATAAACTACGATAAACCCAAAATCAAACAAACCTTTCAGGAGAGTTCATTATCTCATAGTAGAAAACAGAGAAATTTAAAGCCAAACCCAACCGAATGGGATGGGTAATAGGTAATTCAGCTTCTGCAGTAGTTGTAGCTGTCTGTACACGAGGTTTAGAATGACCAATAAGTGGAAGAGTAGATACATATAAAAGCCATGCTAAGAAACATATACAAACACTATACATAAAATATGAAGAGAGAGGAACGGAAGAAAAGGACAAGCAGAGAGGCTCTGCATCAAATTCATACATTTATGAAGCTAAATTCTTGAAACAAAGAAGTACAAATATGGGATAATTCTCATGCGTTCTACAGTTCAACACAATATACTTCCCCACTTGAAATTTCGGGAGTTCAAAAATAATAACAATATGTAGGAAGTGAATAACCTCAATCTAAGTAATTAGACATTGAGCAATCAAGCAGAACATATGCTAGTAGTACTCACTTAAGAAACATCACAGACGATAGACAATATGTATCAGTCTTTTCTTGTTTAGTTAAAAAAAAAGATGATTATTGTCTTCTTACAGGTTTATAGCAACTGCATACCTGATATGCTTTTAAAGACAGATCAGAAACTTCTTTCTTGTCATCACCCGTTTTAAACTCTGCAAGATATCGATAATAATCCCCTTTCCTGCACCCAAAGATAAAGCACATTGACAAAAATGAACATATGAAGTTCTGAACTTTCAAAAAACCAAATACAGTGTTCTCGACTCAAAACAAACAATATACCAAGCCTCACATTTTGTAGTAAAACACAGTTGATTCACCAGAAGTACATGAAGGAATCAGATGCTCATCAATCAGAGTCATGATATTATTGCAAATGTCAGTGAGCTCTGACTCTACTTTTTGGCGGTACCCCTGGATCCGCTTCACATTCTGCTCATTTCCTCTAGACTCTTCCTTCTGCTCGATGGAAGACAAGATTCTCCACGATGCTCTCCTAGATCCTACCACATTCTTATAACAAACAGATAACAAATTCCTCTCCTCCACAGTCAGTTCAACATCCAGATTTGCAACACTCCTCATTGCATCGACCATCTCTGTAACATACTCTCTAAATATTACATATCAATCAATTACCTAGAAAAAGAAATCCTAATTCTATCGTTATCACTGATAGTGAACGAAAAGAGAAGGAGAAAAACAGAGAAAGAAAAATAATAAACCTAGTGGAATCCCACAAGTGGAGTCTGGGAGGATAGAATGAACGTAGACCTTACCCTTACCCTTATCTTAAGAAGGTAGAGCGGTTATTTCTAATAGATCCTCGGCTCAAGGAAAGATATAAAAGAAAGCAGAAACAACAAGAAGATAATAGAATAATCAAGGCTAAAGAAACAACTAGTAACAACAATCTAAGAATACGAGAAAAAAATAATAGAACTAATACCCTATAAATGGGAAAGCAATAAGCCCGACTACCTACTAACCTTTTACCCTAATTATCGACCTTCAGTGGTGGATCCAAGATTTTTTTAAGGGGTTCAAAATTTTAAGAAGTAGACACACAAACTAATCATAGGGGAGTTTGACATATATTATATATCCATAAAAAATTATTTTTTACCATATAATAATAGTATAATTTTTCATCGAAGGGAGTTCGGATGAACCCCTGAGTACTATGTGGCTCTGCCACTGTCGACCTCCACGCCTCCTATCAAGGGCATGTCCTCAGTGAGCAAAAAGCAAAACAAAAAAAAACATTTTGAATTCGATAAAGGTTTTCAAACAGAAAAAATAAACTTTTTGGTTGAAGAACTATCATGATTCTTGAAGCACTTCTCGAAAAAGGAAATCTTCCTCCACTCACAAAACTTCTGAAAAACTACAATTATCCAAACACATGTTTTTCCCTGATGCTAAAACCTTTTTCTCCAAAGAACAAAAAAAGCATTTCTCTCCAAAAAAAATAAAAATTGCTAGACTGCAAATTCTTCCTATACTCCAATTTTCCAATAACAACAGCTTTAACAAGGGCAGCCCAGTGCACTACAGCTCCCGCTATCCACAGAGCATCAATGTATCTACAACTCCAAAAACTTTGCCAGTTATACGAAGTTCCACTTTCAACACTAGCAACTTACTATAACCCAAAATTTCAAAGCACTGAAGTTCGATATTCGATAATCAATTTTTCTTAGTCAAATTTACTCTACTTCAACAATAACAACAACATACCCAGTCGAATCCCACAAATGGAGTTTAGGGAATGTACACAGACCTTAAAGCTGTTTCTGTGACCTTCATCCTAAAGCCCATATGCAGAAATGAACTAGATATCACGAAACAGAGGGAAATTTACTCTACTTCAACTAAACTAAAACAACAACACATACATTAACTTAGATCTATTCATATAGTAAATTCTTTTTAAAAAATATTTGATTTACATGAGGAAGAAGAACAAAAACCCTAACCATCATAGCGTTCAGCTTGCTCAGCAAGCCTGGCGATGTAGACGAAGTTTTCACGTTCTTTGGAGGAACCCATTTTCCGATCTTCTCTCTGACCACTTTCTTTTTCTGTTCTGACTTGAAAAAAAAAAAAGAAAAAGGCAAAATTCTACCTTTTTTTTTCCTTTGTTCCGTTGCACCAACAAAATGTTCTTTTTACTCGACAACGATTTTTCAGCAGACACACAGAAAGAGTGAAGAAAAATATATCAAAAGAGGGGCTTGTGGATAGAGTAAAATGCACTTTTCCTATCTTAACTCTTTACTTTCGATAATTGTGACCACAATAGTTTTTTTTTTTCTTTCAAAATTATTTAGTTCGTATTTATTTTCTAGTACATAACTTGATTATTTTTTTTTAAATAGTTTCACTATCTTCACAAAATAGAAATAAAGTTATATACATCATTTTGTGCTTAGTGTAAAACTGTATACGCACCATTATTTTTTTATTTTACTTATGATATTACATTGAGCATATAGATGTTAGATAAAAAAGTGAAAAATATTAAATATACTCATAAACTTGACTAGAAAGATTATATACACATTTATATGATTTTTTAAAGAAAGTTATTCGTTGATTCTTCTTATATGATATGAAAAAGGTATATATGAATCGCTTTTATACTAATAAGTTATATATTCAATTTTGAATCATAAGGTTGAGAGGTATATTAGGCATTTTTCCCAAAAATCAATAAGATAAACAAATTGAAACAAACGAGTACAAATATGTACTGCTATTTGTATAATTGTATTTATGTTATTTAATTTGTTTTTACTATATAAAAATCAAAATAACTAGACTCATTTGATCACGAAAAGTTTTTACTTTTTTAATTATATTCACTTTATTTGAAAATCAATGTTTGCTTATAAAATTGTTAAATATAACTACACATAACACAAAAACTTGTTTCACTATTTTTTTTTAATCAATGTCACGCCCAAAGCCCCATTAAGGCGGACTGACACCCGTTGCTAATAAGGCTCGGGAGAACCAACCTATATCCATGTGTTTTCTATACATATTATAAGGGACTTTTACATTCAACATGTCTTTAAGAAAGTAAATAGTAATAACAAACCAAAAATAAATACATATGGCTAGGGCGTTGGGGCCAAGTTGTCCAAAGTATAAGACATGACCACACTTTAATTTACATAGCCTACAAAGTCTCTAGATAAGGAAAAGTATCTGATAAGGGTCGGGACAGGCTCTGCCTCGACTAGCTATACAATACAAAATTTTAAGTTCCAGACATACAAAGCTCCGAAGCAACTTGGAGCTTGGTAACATCAGCTAGATATCATGTACTCTTACTGGGGAATGCTACTAGCACCTGTACCTGTAGCATTAAATGTAGATCCCCTATAAGGGACGTCAGCACGAGATAACGTATTGAATATGTAAGGCAGGAAATATTGTATATGAAGTAACAACTCAAATGAAACTATGCACTGATGGAGGATAAGAGACCATCTTTAGTTATATTGGGGGGTCATGTACTTTATATTCTTTTTATTACTTTACTTTTACTGTATAATCTGCGCACAACATGTAATACAAATGACCAGCTGATCAGTGGTAAATCTATATTGGGATCGGCCTTGGCTAGGCTTTTCCTTTCACCACTTGGGCTACCCCCATGATAGAATCGACCCTATCTGGGTGATTCTTCAACCCCTTGGGTTACCACCTATCAATAGGTAATATACTTTATCTTTCAATTACTTTTGAGATGATTCTTTTGGTGGTCTTAATATTGGAGTTGTAGGACTGTAGATACAACATATGACATGTAAATAATCACAAAAGACAACACCACAATGAAAGGAGTAGGTTACACAAATAATGAAATGCATAAGAGGTAGAATAACGCATGAACTTTATTTAGTAGAACGAACTCGTGTATCTTGGTATCCAAGTATGTATGCAGATTTGAAGGTAACTATGTATGAGAGCATATGAACATGTGAAAGAGTTGAGACACGGTTAATAATTATGCCGGAGTATACACTCGACCCTCTTAAACGTTAGACGTACATATCGCCCTCTAATCTGAGATTCAAACACTTTTAAAAATGAACGCTAATTTGACCAAACCATTTCATATTTCATTTGCATAGTACTAGTATTGTAAGATGTGGGGTGTAACAATCAAATTAGCCTTAATTTTTTTTTATAATATAACCTCATTTAAATCTTATTTCATTTTTTTTCAAAAAATATAAATTATATATAAAAATATCAATTGCAAAAGATATCATCAAATATAGCTTTAACTTCAATTTTTTAAATAAATTCTTTTATTTTTAGTGATCAAACACCTATTTTATGATTTATATCCACGCATGTGAAATTGCTGTTCCTAAACAGTCCATGTAAGCAGATTTTCCCTTCCACTTACTTTTTTTTCCAACCAAAAACACACGCACAAATTTCAATCATTTAGCACAGATTTTTTCCTCCATTCCCAAAAAGCCAAAGGAAAAAGAGACAGCAAAAGAAATGGTTGTTCTAAATTGCTACTACCTCTCAGTGACTTCTACAGCCACACCAAAATCTCAAGAATCTGCAAGCAATTCATCCCCAACACTAAATCCAGCAACCCCAAATCCAAGACAAACCAAAGTAATTCTTCCCAAGAAAAAGCCTATGAAATGGTCTACAGGGGATGCACCAGGTGACTATGGAGGCCCTCCAACTACAACTAAGCTAAGGAAGTATTGGGGTCAGGATGAAGATCCTCTTACCTCTGATGATTTTATTTGGAACAAAGAATTTATGGGTCGAATGAAAAAGTTTGTTCAGGATCCTCAAGAAAAGGGCCCTGTCTCTCGCTTTTCTCCTGCAAAGGTACAATCTTTGTGTATTAATATTTGTGTTTTTACCTATTCTTGTTCAATGCTGCTTTGTGCTATCTGAATTTTGTCATGTTCCATGGTGTTTTCATAATATAAAATGTTTCTCTATTGAGAGGCTTGGATAAAGGAAAAGAAATCACCTAGTGGTTTTGCCTTAGCTAGGAGTTGAACGCGTGGTATTGTTGTTCTTGACCCACTTTATTGACCACGGGATCACATCCTTCGGTGCTAATATGAGATGTACTCACACAAAGTCTCCAATAGCTTTTTAAGCAATGAGCTTTTGGTTTATTGAGCTTTAAGTTTTTTGGGGCTTAGCTAGGAGTTGAACGTGTGGTATCGTGGTTCTTGACCCACTTTATTGACCACTGGATCACATCCTTCCGTGCGAATTATGAGATGTACTCGCACAAAGTTCTCCAATAGCTTTTTGAGCAATGAGCTTTTGGTTTATTGAGCTTTAAGTTTTTTAAGGCAATTGAGCAGCCTAACAACTTAGTTGTTGTATACAATTAGTTGAGTCTTGTTTTTGTTAGGAGTAATGTTTACTTTGGTTAGAATTGATTTCAAGGCAAGTGTGCGATTTGGGTGACCTGCTGTTGTATGGTACCCCTGATTGGTCTTGAAGGATGAATTATTTAGTTTCGGAATGAAATAGGCCTGAATAGAATGTAATGACTACTGAAAACGCAAACAATTGACTACGCGTAGTTTGGAGTAGAGGAGGATTTTTATCTGGACTTCATTAGGGATACTATGTTGTGCTGGCTGCAGTCAATTGTTATGTCTTTTGAGGAATCTTTCCTTGACAGTCCCTAGCTTTCTGAATGACAGTTTATAGACCAATATTTGTCATTGAGTGATTTATTACCTTTCTTTTCTTTCGTTTGTGTTGTTGAATTGAATTGCATGAAACTGTGATTGTCTTGTTGTGCGTTAGTCTGAAGAAGTTCTATACTGCTATAGAGGGTAAAATTCAGCATTTTTGTTTAACACCATTTATGTTAAAATGGGGGCTTAATTTGTTTGTGACTATGTCATCGTGATCTTAACAGGAAGAGTCGTCTGGATTTCTTAGCTTAAACAGAGTCATGAGTCTTGACAGGTGAGACACTTTCCCTGCCTTTCCTATGAATGGAGATATATCAGTTCCTTTCTTCCTCTAATGTGATTGCATTTGGAGGATGCAGTATGGAAATCGACTTAACCAAGAAGCTAATAGCCCCTTCAAAACCTTTGCTAGACACTGAAGTTGAGGAAAGTAAAGTATGCCAATTTTAAGACACTTAGCTTTAGCTATTCGGCATTTATTTTCTTTTTACAGATATTTTTCAAGCTGAAATTAGTTTCAGGTTAGTGTTAGTGCATCTCAAAAATGGAGACCAGCACCAACACGACGCGAACAGGAGAAGTGGGATAGGGCTGCAAAGGCTGCAACTGGGGGAAGTGTATGTCAATTGAACTGCCTAAACAATTTTTGTTTCTTGAAATTTGAAGCCTATTTTTTGCTCAAAATGTCTCCCTCCTGAGACATGGAAATATGATGCTGAGTTGTCTGTCCCTCAGGAAGTGTTACTCCGAGAAACAAGACGTTCAAAAGAGGACCCAAATATTTTGGCAGCTCGGTCAAAGGAGCAGTATCTTAAGGTACATGTTTATTATTTTCTCCACATGAATCATACTTGTGATTGAGATCTGTTGACTTTGTACAAGTTCACACTTCTAAAATATTTGTGTTTCTTTCCTCTGCAGTTGAAGGACAAATTACAGTTCCTCACTCTTGGGATTGGTGGTGTTGGCATAGTTTCAGCCTATGTCTCTTATTCTCCTGAAATTGCAGCAAGGTAAACTTGTTGTCTTTCTAGAAGTTCTCGTTCTTTTCAAGCTCTTCAGTATCAATATGGTCTGATCAAGTGATGTTGCAGTTCAACGTAACCCCTTATCCATTAAGCTAGCTCTCCTTTGATTAGTATATTGGTCCATTGTGGTTTCTAATGTTAATAATATTTGTGAGCGAGGGTCTTTCGGAAACAACCTCTCTACCTCCACGAGGTAATGGTAAGGTCTGCGTACTCTCTACCCTCTCTGGACCCCACTTGTGGGATTTTACTGGGTAGGATGTTGTTGTTGAAGTAACTCTTCACTTGCTTCCTTTTTTTTTTCAAAAGGTGAAATTGTTACTGAACAAATAGCCATTTCATACAATGAAATGACCAAATCTTCTAGTATACTTTGTGTATGTTGATAACATAGTGTGTTTCTATGACCTGTTACGATGTTGGGTAACTTGGTGCTTCCATGTACATGCATATGTTTGGTGTTAATAAAATGTTATGTTTTCCATCTTTCCAGTTATGGTGCTGGACTACTTGGTTCATTGATGTACATGCGTATGTTGGGGAACAGCGTGGATTCTTTAAGGACAGATGGACCCAAAGCGCTTATCAAGTATGATTTTCGTGATGCAACTCTGTAGCTGATGGCTCCTTCTGTGCATGTTTATCTCCAATATCTTGATGGTCTTTTACTGCCCTTCTTAATCATAGGCAAAATGCAGTTCCGTAATACTTTCCTTTCCATATTGCAATCTTATTATTTTCTGCGGGCAAAAAGTTGTTCTGCTTCCTTACAAACAAAAAGAGAGTAGACCCTTATCTTAGTATCAATACATCTGTTTGTCTGATAAGCTTCTGGTTCCTGTCTTTCCCTTTCTACCCTTTCTCCTTCTCTGAAACCCCAGGGAGGGGGGAGGAGGTGAAAAGGTTATGTCTACGGGTAAGTTTTATTTAAGAGGAAAAGTGAATTTAGCCTAGCTTTATAGCATTTTTGCATGTTCTAAATGGTGTGGGTGCGCTACGCTTGGGAAGTACTATAATTATTACTCCCTCCGGGTGTTTAAGAAAAAAATTAAGATTTTTAAAATTTCTGGTCTAAAATCATTCTTAGATATTTGTGTGGTTGAAAATCATTTCATTAAGGGTAAAAAGAGAATTTTAAAGGTAAATTGTTTCCAATTAGAGTAAGTGACATTCTTTTTGGGACGGACAAAAAGAAAAGGATGTTACATAAAATGGGACAGAGAGAGTATCTATTTTATGAAGCTACTTGACCATATGGACTCCAGTAATTTAGGGTCCACAGTGCAATATGAGTCTCTACAGGTTGAAGTCGTTAATTTAACAGCACTGAGTCTCTGCTATACTGGGGTTGTTTCACGGTGGACAATTTCTTAATACCAGGATTTTAAGCTATTAAACAATGGGTAGATCAATAGAAATCTAAGAGTTGCATCATTCTTGTATCCCTAACTGCCTAAGGAACAGTAATCGTATGTCATAAAGGACTAGTTTGATCTCTGATTGATTAACTTACGAGAAAGCTTTACTCGCAGGGGAGCAGCTGGGCAGCCAAGGCTACTGGTTCCTGTTGTGCTGGTCATGATCTATAACCGGTGGAATGGGTAAGAATCTTCCAGTATTGTATAGCATTAAAACACGTGCGGATAGAATAATTGTTGCAAGGAAACTTCTCTTATAACGTTTCTGAACGGATAAAGAAATTGGAGCTTCAGTTTCTCCTTTTCACCTTTTACTTATCTGTCAAAGAACAAAATAGAAACTTAGACTCGTCTGGCAAAAAGTCGATACACCACCAGAAAGGGTACTATCAACCATTCTACAGTAGTTTGAATTCATTAGCGGATAAATGGACGTAAGAATCATTTAGGGATCTATTCGTTGACTGTTCTGGTGCACGCAGTGATGCTTTTACATTGTGGATAAACTGGCTTTAAGTTGTGGAGTTTTGCTTTTGGTTTCTTTTCAGTATCCTTTCGGCGGAGTATGGACTCATGCACCTTGAGTTGATACCCATGCTAGTCGGGTTCTTCACTTACAAGATTGCAACATTTGCTCAAGCAATCGAGGAAGCCGTGACAGTTGTGGGGAAGAAGACAGAAACATAATCATAATAGGTATAGTTCCAAAGTAGCATGGAGAAAATGATTATTTTCTGTCTCAATATTTATTTACTAAGGTATACAGGTTTACAATGCATTTCTTGTTTTAAAACAAGGTGTATAGTTCAGAATTTTCATGTTATATTCGTCCTTTGGGACCTGACCCCACATGTGGGATTCAACTGAGTATGTTGTTGTTGTATTCGTCCTTTGGGGACCATGATCCGTAGTAACCTAACGGTTGTCCTGTTAAGAAGGCAATCTCAGTCACCCTCTTCATCAAGGAGCAAAAGAAAATACTTCTTGTCCCATCTTTGGGTTTGCTCTATGGTCAATTCTTTCTCTTTTCACTCTTAGGGTGTGTTTGGTAGGAAGGAAAATATTTTCTTGGATTTGCACATCTTTTAAGAAAAAATTAATAAGGTATATAACTATATAATTTGATCAAAATAACCGTATTAAATATTATACTTTTTCAAAATTGTATATACGCAAATAAAGTTTTCGTAATTAAGAGCAGTATGATTAATTATTTCTTGATTTTTAAATTGACAATTAACTTAGACAATTATTTTTAGTAACCCTAACAACCAAATTGGAATAGAGAGAGTACTTATTTTCAAAAACTTAATACTTCAAAAACTTAATGCAACTTTCGACGCTCATCATGGGTCATTCGAAAACAGTCGATCTATGTTTTAAACATAGAGGTCAGGCTGCGTACATCCGATCTCTCTTACCCCGCCATGGACGAGCGCCTTTGAAGCAATGGGATAATATTGTTGTTGTAATATTCCTTAAATATCAATTAACAGGAGTAGCGTTATGAAGTAACTATATTAATCATTAATTTTTTATTGGTATGCCATCTCCAAATATGGCAAGAATAAATGAACAGGAGTAGTATAAATCTTCCACTACATTTAATGTTGGACGACAAACAAGAGTTAGTAACATAATTCATATTTGCAAGTTCAAAAATAACATATGCTAACTACAAAGCATCAATATCTGGGCAAAAACTTGGTTGAGGTTTTATATATTGTAATTTCTGCAATTTAAGCAGATAAACACAGTTGGACATCATGATCTTAAATTGAGACACAAAAGGTTCAATTGTCATACCTCGACTGCTACTTTTCATGTGAATACTATTCCATATGTACTCGCATTCCTTTCGCGGAGGCTTTACATCTCTGTGGATGCAAATAGTGATACTCAGGATGAAACGCAAGTTTGTTAGACAAATTTAAGTCATATCAATCATACTAGTAAAATCAGAAATGAATCGTCTACGCCATCAATGTAATTAGCCTGTATTACAGAAAAAAACGAAATAGCCGGTCAAAACAATAGTGAAATGGACAATTTCAAATTCAGAGTGACAGATGAATATGATTTGCAGGCAATTGTTTCACAAATAATGCAGAAAATTGAGAAAATGCAGTCCAACACAGGAACAGCAATATCATTCCAATGCTCCTCCAACAAAGCTAGAAACAGAAATGAAGAATTGAATCACTGGATGAGAAATGAAAAAGTAATTGGTGGAAATGTATATATTAACCAAGAAAGTCGAAACAAGAACTTCATGATTCAATTCACATTGCACAAAGAAAAACGAAGAAGAAGAAAGTTTAGAGTCAGAATGTAACCAGGACCGCAATAAGGGTCTGGGCTCAGGCAAACACTTTACATAGGAATAAGTTACAAGCTCTTTAAGTCTCAAAGGAAAAGTACAGTAAATGAAGCCTAAAACTAATATCTACCGTTCATCTTCACTAAAGCAGACGTGTAAACTCTTGGCGAGGTTTAACCAAAATATACGTATCACCTCTGGAAGATTCGTGGAAAAATGCATTCTTCTAGTCAACATTCCTTCTACAAGTAACCATCTGTTCATAAAAATAGCAACACATTAACTTCTCGTTTGTTCAAAATAATTTCAAGCTAACATCTGAAAAATTGTAATTAGTGAATAATAATGGCACATTACTGTCTCTATCTAATATTTAGAACAAAAGAGAAGACAACAAAATGAAAGGATTATCTTCTTTTTGAGAATTTTCAAGTATTTAGGAGCTAGAGTACACTAGTAAAGTTTCTCAATAACCCTATTGATTGCTAATTCCGTAATTAGAGCTCAACAATCGTAAAATTCCTTACACAGCCACCACAATGAACTTAAGCAGGAGAAATAAGCAATTACAATTACTAGAATGATGAGAAAACAAACTACAGACTGAAGCTTTCTCCACACAGCTGAACGACTAAAGCTTCTATAAGCGTATCATGGTAGGGCGAAGATGCACATTTATAACTATGAGTAGATAATATTTGTTTAATGCAACAAAAAACACAGGTCGATACGTACAACGCGTAGGGGGGGGAGCCATCAGTGAGATACCACTTTGGAAGGTCTAAAATTCTAACTTTAGCATGGGCTCACAAACGCACACCTTTGGCCAATTTGATTCGCCAAACAGATAAACCAGCGACCCTTTCTATTGTACAAGCAAAATTTGTAGGATTAGCTCACCTTTCTATAGGTTGTATTTTATATTATTTGCACCGGGTATCCGAGTCTCTTAGAGCCCCGACTAATCCCGAGGATGCACAGACCCTCAGAAGGAGTTTTCCGCATATGTGCACCATGGTTAATTCAGTATAGGTTATATATTCAACTTACACAGATTTCTTGATTGCCTCTGTTCCCACACATAGCCACAAGCATTGCAGCTTTACATCTCTTATTAGCCATCTTGTGAAGCTTAAATTAAGGGATCATTTACTATGAAGATAACATCAAATAGCCATGGGATAAAATTAGTGTCACTCAGTTTACTATTTGGTTGGCAAATTTGGGATAACTTATCCCAGGATTAATAGTTAGTATTGGGATAAGTTATCACCCCCTTGGGTGGTACAGTAATCCCGGAATCAGGACGGACCTACATGTCGCGTTCTAGGTGCTCGAGCACCATTGACCCCGATGAAAAATATATATTCTTAGATAGAAATTTCTTAAAATTTGTATATAATCGCTGAGAGCACCCATTAGTCAAAACTTGGGGTGGGTGCTTTGGTTTAGAACCAGAAGTAAGGAGCTTTTGATGGCCTACGTTCACGGTTCTATTCCCAAATAGAATATTTTTATGAACTCCTATTCTCGTTTTCTTACTTGACCTGTCCTTTTTTGTCCTTCCATAAAGCTTAGCATTGTTCTTTTTTCCTTTCAATTATACTTTCCTTATTCTTCTTCTTATTTATTTTTTTAACTTTATTTGTTCACTTTTTTTATTTAAAACTTTGCCTGGATGGTTGTTATGCCTATAATGCATTGTATTATGTTGCAATGTATTGTATTGTATTGTACTGTATTATTTCAATGAATACAATGTTTTAATAGATTGTATTGTTCTTTGTTATTACATAATGTCATACATTCATAATTTGAATGATAAACATGCAAGAAATTGTAGCGTATATAGTAGATATCATGAAAAGATAGAATAAATAATAAAATAGAGTAAAAAATGAGAAGATATTATTAAAGTAACGACACAACCATACCAAATCGGTTATTATATAAAATGGGTCTCTTCGTTGTTACCTAACAATGGATGTAAACAGTATAGTACAATGGAATTTAAACAACAATCAAAACAAACATTGTATAATACAATACAACGGGTAACAACCATCCAAACATGGGGTTAGTTTTTAACTTATTTTTAAATTGTTTTGTTTATTTTTTAAAAATTATTCGTGTTCAAATAATTTTGCTTTTATACTTTATGATCGATAGCAATTTTATGTTAATTCCTACTTTGTGGAATTATCCTGAGTATGTTATTATGAAAATTTTACATTAAAGGAAGGTCAGCACCCACGACTTTAAAATCCTAGATCCGCCACTGCCAGGATAAAATAGGTAACATGACAAATATATCATTTTAAATCTTTTTTATACCTCACTTTCACATTTATATATATTCACATTATTTTTCATACCATGTATAATAATATTCACAATCTTCACTATTTATTTTTATGATAATAAGATGAAAGTTTTATTTTTAAATACACAAGGTACCATGAAAGATGTGAGACTGCGATGATTCGAACATGTGCAAAGAAGAAGTGTTGATGCTTCTGCCAGAAGGTGCGAGATGATGGATTTAGGGGTTACGTGGGGGTAGAAATAGACCAAAAAAATATTTGGGGGAAGTGATTAGACAAGATATGGCGCTGCTTCATATTACCGAGAACATGACCTTAGATAGAAGAGTGGAGGTCGCGTATTAGGGTAGAAGGATAGAAGGCTTATAGGGATAGGATATAGTAGGTTTATAGAGGTAGTTGTGTCGTTATATATTGTGTTGCTATTGTCAGTCAATTATTTTGCAATTATTGTCTTTATGATTTTTTTCATCTGTCGTCCACTCTGATCATTTCATATCTAGCATTTCCTACTTTGGGGGATGATATTTTTTGTGACGAGGGTCTTTCAGAAATAGTCTCTCTATCTCTATGAGGTAGTGGTAAGATCTGCGTATATGTTATCCTCCCTGGACCCCACTAATGGGATTTTACTAGGTATGTTGTTGTAAGGTACCATCGTGAGAGAGCAATCACAAAAATATTTAAGCTAATAAGATGAAAGTTTTATTTTTTAAGAATGAATAAATAAAGCTTGCAAAGAAATTATTAAAAAAACTAAATATAGTGAAGGGAATTTTTGTAAGCAAACAAGTTGTTCTTAAAATTTATGCAATGTATATTATTTTGAATACAACAAAATAAACAATCAATAAGAAATAATCTCAACATAACTTATCTTATCATAACTTGTATTCAAACCAAACAACCCTAAGTGGTATTCTCAGTATATAGACCAACCACAGATCTCCCATGGTAGCATATGATTTTCTTGCAGTCATTAAATCAACAATTTCATCGAGTAAATAGATAGTCTCAAGACCATAGCAATTATGTTTCGGAATATATTTGAAAGTGCCTATTTTCATTTTAAACTCAATCTGTTCAAACGATGTGAACACGAAATGTTTCCAAAACAATATTCTCATTTTTTTTCCAAGGAAACTCTAAGAGAGTAACAAAAATGCATTCTTCAATGTGAATTGAATAGAAAAAATTAAATCTAGTTGAATTGAAGTATAAAGTACTTCTGAAAAAAATACAATTTTAATCAAACTTACGATCCAAGCTAGACACCATGGGGGGTTGTTTGGAGGATGCATTATGTAGCTAGTACGTAGAAAGGATTATGGGAAAGGAAAAAAACTTAAAAGAAAACCACAATATTATGTCAATTGCCAAGAAGAACGATAATTTTGGGAGAAGCCAACACTTGGTCAAAGCCCTCATGAAACCATAAAAGTACCAATCACCAAAACCTTAGAATGAAACAAACAAACAACAACATACCCAGTGAAATCCCACAAGTGGAAAGAATTAAAATAATAATCTGGTTCATAGATCATTTTACTTCTTTATTGGCTAATAAGATCAAGAAATTTACATAAGCTATTTAATTTTAGTTGAAAAGTGAGAGATGCATACTCGGTCCAAGAGGTTGTCATCTAAACAATTTACCTACATAACTAACCAATGTAGAATAAGACCTACAGCCTGAACTAGTATAAGCATTCAGAAGCTGATTCCTGACACATGAATCTCCCAACTATTCAAGAAAGATTTCGTTTGCATCTTGAGATTGGCAAGTCAAAGTCAAACAATAAAGATAGTGTTGCACAACTGAGCCTATGGAAGCAGGAGACGAAGGCATAGAGCAGGGATTTTCGCCAGACTAGTACTTATGTGGGTTCAATGGAAGGGGAGAAGTCAGATAGCTCATGATGGTGCATAGTCTGATTTTGAAGAGGAATAGACACTATTACTAGTATATTCCAGTCTGCATAGAAGATTAAGTGTGCTTTCTGGAGAATCAAATTTATTTTTAATCTCTCTACTTGGAGCATTTCTTTTATAAGGGAAATTTCCCACCAATTTATAACATATGTTCTTGTAGCCTTTTCAAGAAAACAAAACAAACATATGTTACCTTATATATCTTCAATCTAGTTAACCTCCTTGATAACTAAATCAGATGAGAAATTTTATGCATTAACACCTTAACCAACAAAAACAAAGAGAAATTTGTTTCACATTAACTCTATCCGTTATATGTGATTCCATTAATAACTCAGCAAAGATGCAATGCACCCGCAATTTCACATCCAGTTAGAAGCACCCACTCTCCATCCTTGGTTTTAATATGTTCTTTATGATTGTCAACTTCATCCAGTGATTTCTTTGCACAAGTACAGACCAAAGAAAAGGACCATTACAACACTAGTTCCCACTTATCAGATATCCTAAATTTCCCTGAGCAGCTAATGCTATGAAACTCTTGTCGGGTTTAATTTCTTCAGTCTTAGTAAAAAGAATCTACTAGTGCATGTTAACAAGAGGAAAGGAGAAGTGAAGATAAAGCAACTGAAAACACCAATCTCCATCTATCTTTCATCAGGAAGAACCCCAAATTAAGAAACAAAGCCGAGGATATACTATCATTATGGTCAATCGGAAACTTCCCAAACATCAAATGTAAACTAACTTGAATAAGAAACATCTTCATATATAACTTTGTATCTAACATTCAAATTGAAAGCCTCTTTTAAGATACATAAATAGGTAGCTTCATACATACATACACGACTGTAATTTGGATTGCTAAAATAATGAAAAGAACAGCAAATTCCCACTAGGAATACTTAATCACTTACCAGCTTGTGAACTGTTTTTAGCACGTTTAAGCTTTTCAAGCTGAATTTGGGACTCCATAATGAGTTTCATTCTTTGACTCTCCAAATCCTTTGCAAACTGCATTCTTTGCTTCTCCAATTCCACCATCTGTCTCTGCTTAGCATCTTCAACTCGTTCGTATATCTCAGCAAACCTTCCTATTGCTTCAGCTAACCTGCTACAACCCTCTGCTAATGCTCCACTGTCCTTCCTCCTACTTAGAGCGCCGGCAGCAAGTGTGGCAGGACTTGAAGTTTCTGACTCCTCCTCTTCATCCGAGTCCTCGGAGGCAGCAGCCGCTGCAGCTGCAGCCATGGCAGAGAAATTCCTCCGGGAAACGGCCTCCTCCAAGGCTGCCGCCGGCCTCTTGGACCGGGGACCAACTGGCACAGCGGAAGGTGGTGGAGGAAGCGACGGAGGTGTCTTCCGTCGAGGAGCGGCTGTCACTGGCAACGGTGACGGTTTGAAATTATCGCCGATCAGGACATCGAGGCTGTTGAAAAATGGCCACTGGGGGACATACCGACCATGGGATTGAGAAACCCTAGCTTTCTCGATCTTATACTTCTTCTTCAATGTATCAATGCGGTTTTTGCATTGTATATCGGTGCGAAATTGCTTCTTCGTGTGGCCATGAAGTTCGTTAACGGCGTTAGCAACCTCTTGCCAGTGCTTCTGCCGGAGATTACCGCGCTTCAGCTCCAAATAGTGGGATCCCCACGCTTCGATAAGAGTATGAGTCGCCGCCTCCGACCAGCAGTCCTCGCGTGCCGGAAAAGCAGCCGGTCGAGTCGACGGCGGCGGGATCGTCGGTGGTGGAGGAAGAGTTACAAGTTCATTTTTTACCGAAGACGGTGGAGGTGATGGAGACGGCGACGGAGAATTGTTATTCGAGGAAGGACTGGCAACGAGATCGTCGTCAGACATCGGAGAATACGTTGAGACAACGACGGCGGCGGATTTAGGTTTAGAAGCAGAAGAGAGGGAAGAGGGTAAAAAGCATTCAGTGTGATTAGGTCGACGGTACATCGACAAAAATGTGCCGACGATGTTTCGGTTTGTGTGGGGGGTGGGGGGTGAGGGGGTCCCGGGGAGTGTGTGAATATGATCATTCTTTTGGGCTTGAATTAATGGGCCAATAAAGCCCAATCTCCAATTTGAGAGTAAAAGATCTTTTTGGGTCTTCCAGAAATGAACAAGTTTTTAGACTAAATAAATTAGAACTCTATAGCTATAGTTTAAGTATTTATCATTCATAGCCTAGCGAAAAGAAGCAGGTGCAAGATCAAGAGTCGAGATTGAGTTATGTTCATTCGTGGAACATTAATACAAATTGTAATTGATACATATAGGTTGATTCAAATTGTATCACTAGTAATCCTACATTCTTGTTGTGCGATACAAAAAATACATTCTTACATACATACAAGCTTATACATATGTATCACTTGTATTCATTCATGATAGAGAAATACAGATCGATAAAGAATAATACATATAAATTGATACAAGATAATATGTCAATACAACCATTAGAGTAATACAGTTAATAAATGTATCTTCAACCATTGTGATTTTGAAGGGATTTTCGACTAGCTCTATAAATAGTCACAAAATATTGTAATCTACAAAAGTCTTTATCAAGTTTAAATTTCTATTTTCTTTCTCTCATTTATCACTATCTCTGTCTACTATTCAACAACAACAACATACCCAGTGATATCCCACAAGTGGGGAGGGTCGATTGTATGCAGATCTTACCGCTACCTCATAGTAGTAGAGAGGTTATTTCCTCACTGTCTACTATTCAAGAAATAATATTTAAAGATCATACTTCTTTATAACAGTAATCACTTATCATATTATATTTTTGTGAAATTTGAGAAATCGAAACAACACTATTATTGGTGTATGCTATTTGCGGATGACATCGTATTAATTGACGAGTCTCGGACTAAAGTGAGTGAACGGTTGGAGGTTTGGAGACACACTTTGGAGACCAGAGGTTTTAA
>JAOTQR010000011.1:3804129-3823823 GCA_025774065.1 Solanum ossicruentum
TCTCTACTTCTATGAGGTAGCGGTAAGGTCTGCGTACGATTTACCCTCTCCAGACCCCACTTGTGGGATATTACTGGGTATGTTGTTGTTGTTGTTGTTGTTGAAACAACACTATTATTATAGAGAGGTCTGATATGTATATATGTATGTATATATGTATATCAAAATATGATCGTTCTATCTCTATAAAGCTAGAGATAAGATCTATGTGTATCATATTATAATCATTTAAAATAATTCGAATTATATTAAATTCATGAATAAGTTAGTCCATTATGAATTAATGTAAGCGGGTTAATTATTTAATTAAGTCCAATTAATACAGATTTGACAAGTCCAAATATCACTTCATCCTAGAGGTCAAATTTCGTGTCACGTGAAAATGATGTAGCATGTCAAGTCAAACAAATAAGTCAATAAGATCATGTCATGTGTCAAAATAACAAATTCACTTTGTTAAGGCTCAATATGTTATGTCACTTAAATTTGATTAGCCAAAAGTTATAATTATATATTCGTCCTCATAATTTTTTTTAAAAAAGAAGAAGAAGAATTCTAATAAAAAACTAGAACTCATGGATCAAACGCTTCAAATTTCTTTACAAGTTTAAGATTTCAAAAAATTTCTCTACAAGTTCAATAATTCAAACATTTAAGTTCAAGAACAAATATAAAATTCAAGATCAAGTTCAAAAATAAATTCAAGAACAAGCTTAAGAGTACTTCAATTTATAGTTGGAACGATAAGTTAGATGATTTATAAAGATTGTAGAACTCACATATTGAAATAAAATACAAAAATTATTATAATATTTTTATTTCTTGATGCAAATTTTATCGATCACACTTATTTTTTTATAATCCACTTATAAAATTATACTAAATATATTGTTAATGTTGCCGAACTACGTACGTTCATAAGGATGCTCAAATGAGAACTTATCCTCGTGATATTATCAATTGATAGCTACGCAACATTATATAATTCGTTACTTAAATTACCCTCAACATCATGTTTTTCCTATATAAAATGAATTTTCATAATTCATTTATTAAAAATTTGGGAATCAAACAATGTTTACTTAAAGAATTATTAATTTGGCATGAGTCCCCAATTAAAGTCAAATTTGGGTGGCTCATTTTGGCCTCTAATTTCTAGAAAGACAGGTGGTAGTACGAGAATGGCACATCCAACTGGACACAACTCACGTAGAAATTTCGTTTTTTTTTTTTTTTGTTATGTTATACATCTCAGATATTTATTTGATTAAAATTTAATTTTTTAAATAAAAATTTAAATATATATTTTAGTCGCGACTTATATAGGTGAATTCATGGAAAATTATCAAAAAATATAAATTATTATAATTTTTTTTTATATCAATATAATTAAAAATAAAAAATATAACGATTAAAAAAGACAATGACACATAATATAATCTTAAAAACATTGTTTTCGACAAAGATGGACAACATTTTAAGGGCCCCAAAAACTAGTATATCAACAAATCTAATCCACAAAGAATACTTTTGGGATAGGATTTGGAAATGTCCCAACTCGACATTGTAGATTATGTGCACTTTATTATATCATCAAGAAATAAAAGAAAACAATACAAAAACTCAAGGAGCACTTAGGGTTGTTTGATTCGAAGACTAGTTATATTGGGATTAAATTATATTATGTTTTCTGTCTATTTTATATAGTACTCTTTTCTTTTTGGTTTGTTCTAAAAAAATATCATATTATTTTAATTAGAAATAATTTGGCTTTAAAATTTTCTTTTTATCCTTACTGAAATGAATTTCAACCACACAAATTTCTCAGAATGATTTTAGACCACAAGTTTCAAAAATCTTACTTTTTTTCCTTAAACATCATGTCAAATCAAAATGTGCCACATAAAATGAGACAAAGAGAGTAATATTTTTGTTATTTTGATATTATGTTTTATTTAATTTATTGTATTAAAAATAATATGTAATATTTCTAGCTAAAGATTGCTCGCATAACGTATCATTAAGAATCTTTTTGGCCAAGACAAAATTGGAATATCGAAAAGGGTTCAAAAACATGAATAAAAATGATTTCAGTGAATTTTTTGACCAAGCAGTTTGAAAAATAATTTCTCAAGACAAAAATGCTTAACTAGAAAAATATGAGACCAGCAGACCTGCCCCAACTCAATCCATTTTATCTCTTTGATCATAGAATGTACTCAGTGCATGTTTGTGTTAATGACGTATTTGTTCATAAAATACACGTAATGCATGCGCTTTATGTGTTTATAACTTATTTGCTCATAAAATGCACTTCCTGCAAACATTTTATGTATTGATAACTTATTTATTCATAAAAAGCACATTGTGCATGTATTTTGTGTATAGATAACCTATTTGTTCATAAAATGCACTCTATGCATGCGTTTTATGAATTGATGACTCCTTTATTCATAAGCCGTTTTTAGTGAAATGCAATTTATTGTTATGTGTTAAAACTCCTAGTCCATGTACTTGACAAATTCATAGTCTTTGACTTGTAGGACTCTTACTCTAGAGTTTATGTTACATAGGTTACCTATTTCCATTGCAAGTATCCTCTTTGTACTCATTATATATATATATATATATGAATAGAGCTGACCAGTAGTCTCTGTGAGACTTTGACCATTTCTTTATACATGGTATCAAAGCGTGAGCTACTAGATGGATCTGTATAAATTGCCGGAATTAATGTCGTAGAACAAGTAGTAGAAAGAGGAGAATTAGTTAATGGAGATGATTAGAGAGAGTGGCGACCACGGATGGTTGAACAAAGTGATTTATGGTATAAAACAAGCCCAGTGTGCTTGGTTTCATCGTTTTGGTACATTTTCACGTCACGTTGGATTTTTCTTTTTAATGAGGGCATTCTGATCTTTTTTTCCACGTCTTTTTGAGTATATAATCGACCTCATATGATTCTCAAGCGTTTTTTTTTCCTTTCACTCATACTGTAAGACTCTAGAATTAGGGCTAAGGAAAAAGGGGAAAGCTACGATTCAGAGAATCAAGCCAATTCTTCAACTTAAGGGGTTTAATTTTCATCACAAGTATGTAAAGCTAACTAAAACGTGGATTGAGTTTATTCATGTGCCCTATTCTTTGTTTAGTTGTGAGTTGATGTTTTCAAGTTTGGTTTTACGAGTCTCTTATGATAAACTTCTTAAAAATTATTCTAATACTAGTAATTCTTGCATATTATTGTCAATGTTGATGTGTTTATGAGTTAGGTAATTATTTCACCCCAAGAAGAAATAACTTATCCCAATATTAATCATTAATCTTCAGAAGATAAGTTATTTTAGTTTTTATAACCAAATAATAAATTGAAAAACACTAAAAAATTATCTCAAAATTATTTTTTCTTATATATCACACCAAACGATCTCACAAGATAAAGATCATTAATCCGAAAGGTTTTCTTGTTGCTTTTTAAAAGAAAGAAAGAAGCAGATTGAATAATTGGCAACATCTCAATATATTATTTTGCCTTATCAACTTATCCACTAAAATAACAACTTTTCCCCCTTCTTTTTTTGGTATATTTTCTTTATGCCTTTTCAATCTAGAGCTATACTTTTTGTAGTGTTGAAGGAGGAATTCCAAGCACTCATAATTGTATTAATGAAGTACAACTCTATATGTTGCTTTGCTTCTTTTTTGTGTGAATAACCAACTATTAGAAGTGTGTGGAGTAATTATTTGTGTTGAAAAATGATAGGTATGATCATAATTAACTTGGATTAAAATTATTACAAGAGAAATCAAAAAGTTATTGGGGATTGGTTTGATTTTGGATTAACTTTTTTAGGTGAAAACAAAATCAATGTAAGTGTAGTTTGAATTTTTTTTCAATATTGATCAAGATAAACTAAATCACTAGTCTTTTTTTTTTAATTTACCATTTGGTGCAATTTTAGGTTCGATTTTTATCCACTTTGAACGTTGCTTTTAATAAAGATGGATATCAGTAGTTTATTATAATATTTATATTAATTGATATTTAGTGTTAAGTTTGGAAAAATAATTCGTGAATATGTAATTAATGTTGAGAATATAGTGTGAAAAAATATGTTTTTACTGAAGTAAAAATTATTTTTTTATAACAAGTAAAATTGAATAGAAAAGTATAATTTATTTTATTTTTTATTTTAATAACATACTATACTATTTTCTTTGTTCCTTTTTAATTATAATAAATTTTTTCTAAAAATCAAACGATATAAATTTTAACAAAAAAAAATCATAATGCCAACATTTTGTATAGAGGTGGCCACATGAATCGTTGCTCCTTCAAAGGGCCGTCGACCGTCCGCGGCGAATGGCATTCGTAATTCCCACCAACTCAACCTTTGGAAATGATGCCCGCTTGAATTATGGCGGTTCAAAATTAAATGAAATTGATTACTGGAAAAGAAATTTTTTTATTCGATAATAGATTATTAATTTAGTAATTTTTGTAATGATTTAAAAAAAAATTATTATTGAGTGATTAATTTTTTATGATTTTTGATCTTTTTTTAATAGATTAATTGATGATGCGATAGTTAAATAATTATATTTATATCATTTAATATATAAAATTTTGGATATTTTTATACTTTTATTTTTGATTATTTCAAATTTTTATTATTTTACAATATCATAGTGCTTGTTTTTTAACAAAAAATTATCTGTCAACTCATTTGTATGGTACATTTAATTTGTCCTCTTATTTCTAAGTAGTTTTTAAATTATGCCAAATTTTAATGGTTAAATCTATGATGTTTAGTGATCGACAAGCCAACATCTTAGTGGTTTAATAGCGATTTAATATATCTACAAATTTTAAAATCAAACTTAACTGAACGATATGCAGCCATACAGTTAATTTCTATTTTGGCTTTACTGTTATTATTATTACCATTGATATATTATATTTGCATGCAACATAATGCGGTTGAATAAATGAGATTTTTAAATTGCAAGGAATAAACATAAATAAATGATATTCTTATTTTAATGAAAGACAAAATAATTTTTATCTAGAATTTCCAAAACATAAATGACGATGCAAAGAAAATAACTCCCACCCACTTCAAAGTCGTGGATAAGATTTTGAGTAGTCACATAAGAGAGGAAAACAAACACATGCAGTGGTCAAAAAGTATTAATTTAGTATATTTTAAAAATTTAATAATTAAAACAAATAATTTCAATTATATTATTAAAAATATAATATTGGTGTATGAGTGTATTTTAATATTATTAACCGGCATAAAGTGAAAAATATATTTATTTTAATTCAGATAATCATTAATGACACGTTTTTCTCGTTATTTCATTGTAATAGACTCATAAATAACTGTTCTTTAGATTTATTTATACAATATTTTTCCCGTATCAAATTAATTAAATTTTAAATTTTTTTTAATATTTTAAATTAATAAAATTATTCAAAGTTCAAAAAGAATATTTGAAACTTTTTTCATATTTGCCCATTCATTTATTGAAGTTTTATATTTTCCGGGAAATAAATTACACTACATATTTATAATTTCACACAGGACAATAATGGAAAGTATAATATAAATTTTGTCTTTAAATATTTTTCTTAATATGTGTGCATTATCTCATAAATTCAATTAATATCAGATAGAGGAAGTATATAAAAGTGAATAACTTTAAATTAAACAAATATTTTTTTAATGAAGTTTCAAATTTTCAACTAATTTGAAATTTTATCTTTTCCAGATTTCACTTTATGTGTTTATTTGTTTTGTTTATAAAACTAGAGCTTGAAAATAAAATTATGTTTAACATATTTTGATAAAAAAAAAATTCAAATAATTAACTCATTTTTTTAAAAGGTCACGTGCAATGTCGTTTTGAATAATATGATGTCATCATAAAATTTATAATATCGATGTGCTTAAAAATGATTGGACTATACAAATTGATGCTCCTTCATCCACCTTTGTAATGTTTGATAACTTTGGTGGAAGTAGTCCCGCCTCGTGTTTTCAAGGCTGTCATACTATATTTTTGATAGAACATTTTAAAAATAAGTTTAATAAAAATATTTAATTAAATAATATATGCAGTGAAATTTTATAAATATACGAAATTTTATTATTATCTTGTATACATTGAAGGTAGAAAAATTATTTTTAAAAATTCCTCAATTTTAATGATGACAAAAAGTTAACAACCTACTAGATAAATAGTATGAAGCCTGGCATAGTAGCTGAAACACAATAAACAAATATTCCCTCAATTTCAAATTAATTGAATTTTTAAAGTTTTTTTTCAAAGTTTAAAATAGAATTTTTCAAAGTTCAAGATGAAAGTTTGAAACTTTTTTTCATATTTGTCTTTTTATTTATTAAACTTTTACATTTTCTATATAATAAATTACACTATATATGTATGATTTTACAAAGGGCAATAGTAGAAAGTATGGTGTAAAATTTTGTCTTTCAATATTTTTCTTAATATATGTGTATTATCCCACAAATTCAGTTAATATGAGACAGAGAGTAATAAATATTAAAAATTAGAACTATAAGGGATCATTTGGTAGAACGCATTTGGGGAAAATGATGCATGCATTAGTAACAACTTGTTTGGTATACTATGAGTTATACACTCTATTGTATATTAAAGGAGTATATTTACTAATACGATAGATTTCTAGGTATTAAGAATAAAATACTTTTATGTATGCATTAGTATGATTAAAGATCCAATTAGCCTTTCAAGACCTTTTTTTATATCTTTGCCACCATAAATGCGAAGGATATTTTTGTAAATAAAATTTTTAATGCAATGCATGTTATTTCTAATACATCAAACCAAAAATATATAAAAATACTCTATGTATAATTAATGCGAGTATAACTTATACATATATTACTAATACAATCATTATTATACACTCTTTTTAATATTATTCTTATACACTCTATCAAACGATGCTTAAAAGTACGACTAGTACAACAACAGAAGCTACGAAGCTTGAACTCTTAAATACAAAATAACACTCCATTATCTATTACTTTGTTATCTTAATATGCGATATTCAAACCCTCGTCTCTAAAATTATATTTTTGATGATCTAAATTTGTGTTATGATCTATGTAATTATTTTTTTGTTCTCCAATATTTTTTAGATCAATTTCTACCTCTCTTCATGCCTATTTAACTAACTTCTTGCACTTTCTTATTAAAATATATGTATATTTTTGTTTTACATCTCTAAATTGTTCAATCTTAATTAATTCAAATAATATAAAAATCAAAATTTATCATTGACAAATTAGAAATTAAACTACTCCATCTTGTTTTTTTAAAAAAAATGTTAAAATGAATTTCTAAACATGAATATTGACTTATTTAATGCTCAACTTGTCATTTCATTGCACGTGACAATCACGTGAATCCTTCGTTAATCAGACACTTCCCCACACCCCCTACAACTCTGTACCTTTTCCACACCTTAAGGCTTGTTTGGATCATGTAGTCTTGAATTTCGTTGCTGATTTTTTAACTATAATATTTATTTTAATTATTAGTATATAAAATTTATTAAATTATAATATTATTTTTGCGTAATGATTAATTTAATATGATTATTTTGCTTAGATTTATAATTTTAAATTGTTGATGTGCATGGATGGAGTCGGATAAAATCGAGCGGTACTTCTTTAATAAAAAATTAAGCTATTGATATTTGATTAAAATTTACTCTTTTTTTTCATTTTTAATTGTAAAAAATTAAATCAAGGTAGGAGAAATTTTATTTTCTTATTATACGTTTAATTTATTATTATTGAGTTAATGTTCTTGAAAAATATATTTCCTTTATTTTATTTTATGTGACACTCTTTGACTTAATACGATGTTTATAGAAAGGGAAGATTTTTAAAACTTGTGATTTAAAATTATTTTTATATATTTCTGTGGTTGAGAATCATTTCATTAAGAGTAAAAAGGGGATTTTAAAAGGTAATTCATTTCCTATTAGAGTAAGATAACATTCTTTTCAGTATGAACCAAAAAAGGAAAGGGTGTCATATAAAATGAGACAGAGGGAGTAATAAGTAAACGCGAACGAAAACCTATCAATCAATATGAGTAAAATGGTAAATTTATTATATTAATAGTTATTTTCTCAATAAGTGTGTCAAGTCAAAATTTAACAACTAAAAATGAATGAAAGGAGTATATTAATACAGTTAATGGAGAAGCTACGTATACTTGATGGATGTTAATCAACGCCTATTTGTTAAAAAATATATCGTGTAGCTAAGCAAAAATAGTTTTTTAATTTGTATTCCTTTTATGTGACACCTCTTTTTTATTTAATCTGTCTTAAGAAAAATGACATCTTATTATAATTAGAAATAATTTAATTTAAAAATTCTCTTTTTATCTTTATAAAACGAGTCTCAAACACACAAATATATATAAACATTATTTTTTATTACAAGTTTCAAAAGCTTTTTTTAAAAATATTGTATCAAGTTACATAAAAAAAAACAAAGGGAGTATAAATTACACTTAACAATCATTGACTTTATGTGATTTTACTTCTTTATATTTTAACCTTTTGGTCGATATTTTGATTCCGACATTACATATAATAGATATTAACCTCCTTCAAATTTTTTCATATATTTACTTTTTCATATTTTGATTTCTTGGTAAAAATATTGGCTCACCATTATTATTATGTGATATGGGAAAATATTAATAAAAAATATGCTTCTTCCTTTTTATTTTATGCACATTTTGATATGACATGATATTTTTTCTAAAAAAATAATATTTTTAAAAATTTGTATGTAAAATAATTCTACTAAATATTTGTAGTTGTAAATTATTTGATTAAAAATAAAAGAGTAATTTTTAAGTTAATATATTTTTAATCATGTTATATTCTTTTTGAAATTGATAAAAAAATAAAAAAATATCAAATAAAATAAAACAAAGCGTAAGTTATGAGATTGAAAATTATGAAATAATATTACAATCATCCAAACAGAGTGTTAAACAGCTCAGCTCACTTAGAAATTCTGTAATTTTCTCTCACCGAGAAGAACCCAAAATCCTCTTTCTTCTCTCATTCACTCATCAACAAGCTTGTTTGTGTTTTTGCTCTTCAATGGCTACTCCAGCTATACCCACCACCATTAATGATCTTCCTGACGTAATCCTTTCTAACATAGTCGCCGCCGTCTCCGACGTTCGCAGCCGGAACGCCGCCGCACTTGTCTGCCGTAAATGGCTCGTTCTTGAACGTTCGACCAGAACTTCCCTCACACTCCGTGGTAACATCCGTGACCTTTTCATGTTACCCACTTGCTTCCGATCTGTTACCCATCTCGACCTCTCGCTTGTTTCTCCTTGGGGACATTCCCTGCTTTCTTCACGCGCCGCCGACGGCGACGGGGATGCTGATTCCGCCCTCATCGCACATCTCCTCCGTCACGCGTTTCCTTCTGTTACTTCCCTCACTGTATACGCACGTAGTCCACATACCCTCCAGTTTTTGCCAGTTCAGTGGCCTCGGCTTAACCATATCAAGCTTGTTCGTTGGCACCAGCGGCCTCAATTAGCAAGTGGGGATGAGTTTAACTTGCTATTTCAAGGATGCCCGCAGTTGGGTTCGCTTGATTTATCTACTTTTTACTGTTGGACTGATGATATTCCTCCAGCTCTTGAATCGAACAGTCTTGTAGCGAGTAATCTAACAGTGTTCAATCTGATGAATGCTTCGTTTTCGGAAGGTTTTAAGACGGATGAGATTATAGTGATTACGAAATGTTGTCCTAATTTGAAAGAATTGAAAATGGCTTGTATGTTTGATCCCAGGTACATTGGGTTTGTTGGGGATGAAGCTTTGCTTTGTATATCTACAAATTGCCCAAAATTAACTGTGCTTCATTTAGCAGATACGTCTACTTTGTCTAATTGCAGGGCTGATCCAAATGATGAGGGGTTTACTACAGATGATGCGAAATTTAGTGTTTCAACTTTGATTGAGGTATTTTCGGGTCTTTCGTTACTTGAAGAGCTTGTATTAGATGTTTGTAATAATGTTAGAGATAGTGGTCCTGCTCTGGAAATACTGAACACGAAATGTCCCAAATTGAGATCGTTGAAATTGGGGCAGTTTCATGGTGTTTCGATGCCAATTGAGTCTAAGTTGGATGGAGTTGCGCTTTGTGAGGGGCTTACGTCTTTGTCGATTAGAAATGTAGGTGATTTGGATGATATGGGTTTGATAGCAATTGGTAGAGGGTGTACGAGATTAGCCAAGTTTGAGATTCAAAGATGTAAGACGATCACGATGAGAGGAATGAGGACGTTAGCTTCTTTGCTGTGGAAGAGTTTGGTTGATGTTAGGATATCTTGCTGCAAGAATCTTGGAGCATCTTCTTCTCTGAAAGCATTGGAACCAATACAAGAACGTATCGAAAGGCTTCATATTGATTGTGTGTGGGATAGTGTTGAAGAAATTGAAAATCTTAATGGTGTTGAATATGGGTTTGATCTCAATAAGACCAATGGAGGTGAGGCATCAACTCATCTTGATGGATTCGGGGACACATTTGGAACCATGGATGATGATATCATGTTTAACAGGAATAAAAGATGCAAGTATGACTATGATCTTAATAGTGTTTGCACGGAAGATAATGGCCATGGGCATGCTTTTACTGGACGAACATGGGACCGGCTGCAATATCTCTCACTTTGGATTGGTGTCGGTGATCTTTTAACTCCTTTAGCAGCTGCAGGTCTCGAACATTGTCCTAACCTGGAGGAAGTCACAATTAGGGTGGAAGGAGATTGCAGGCTATGGTCAAAGCCTTCAGAGAAGGCGTTTGGGTTGAGCACCCTTTCTCGGTACCCTAAACTTGTGAAGATGCATTTGGATTGTGGAGATATCATAGGTTATGCACACACTGCCCCGTCAGGCCAGATGGATTTGAGCTTGTGGGAACGGTTTTATCTCTTTGGGATCGGAGATTTGAATCTCAGGGAGCTTGATTACTGGCCACCACAAGATAGGGATGTTAACCAAAGGAGTTTATCCCTGCCAGCAGCTGGGCTGCTCCAAGGATGCATCACACTCAGAAAACTGTTCATCCATGGAACAACACATGAACATTTCATGATGTTCCTGCTTAGAATCCCAAACTTACGAGATGTACAGCTGAGGGAAGATTACTATCCGGCACCAGAGAATGACATGAGTACAGAAATGAGATCAGACTCCTTGAGCCGCTTTGAAGCGGCCCTAAACAGACGGCAGATTTCTGATTGATGCAAGAAACCTATTTACATTGTACAATTTTCCAATATCTAACTTCCCTCGGTTTTATTCCTGGTTGATGCAAGGAACAGATACTGTTATGCAACTTTCCTATGCTCAATAGTCATAGACTATATTCCTGGGATAGTAATGTTGTCATATTCATTATCCAGATTCTCTGTATCGTTTTATGCATCAGTTAAATTACGTGTTTTGAACAAAAGATATGATCAACTGCTGGAGTTATTCGAGTGATATGTATGTCTGAGCTCTACTTTTGATTCACATTTTTGTGTTATGCTTCTAATCCTGGAAAATGAGACTGCAGTTACAACTTAAGCGGAACATCATAAAAACTTCTCCTGAATGTTTCTCTATAAGGAAAGAGCTTACCCCAGCGCGCTTAGTCTTCAGTCTTCTGTCCTGTGAGAGCTCCCTTCCGACTGTTTTCATTCAGCTCAGTCCAGCAGTCTGCATACAAAAGACTGGCGGAACGCAGGAGAAAAACAAATGAATTGAGTCTACAGATACATCTGGTATCAACATCTACAGCAATTGATCTACCATTCAGGTATATCTAATCTTGATATCTCATCGAAAACTGTTCATACGACCTAACTCGTAGCCATCCATTCAGGAGTTCCAACTGATGTAGAGTCTTACTTACCCCTACCTCCATGAGGTAGAGGAATTGCCGCAGATGAATAATTCTTTTGATTGTTTGATCAAAAATAGTGGAGCATCTACGGTCGTTTCAATATAATAGTCAAAAAAACACACCTGAACTATCGCCTTTTCATATTAGGTTCACCCTTGATATTTGTGCAATTAAACTCCAACATACATGCCTAATGTTAGGCTAAGGCCAAATTTAAGATGCATTGCCTAAACTTTGTTCTTGATATGCCTCTGTTTAGGCTGGCAAAATGATTTAAGAAAACGAGTGACCATTTAATAATGGATTAAATATGTATATTATTTACTGAAAAATGGATAAATGAATATCCACGTTTGGTTCGTTTTTTCATGTTGTGTATTACTAATATTGTAGATTTCTAGTTATTAATAATGCAAGGAGATTTAATGCATACTGTTGAGACAAAAAGTCTCACATTGATAATTAATGAGATGGGTGGACTCCTTATAAGGCTTAGACAATTCTCCTCCCTTTGAGCTAGCTTTTGGGATGTAAGTTAGGTCTAAAACCTAATTCATCATATACACTAGCATGGTTAAAGATTCAATTGCTCCTCAATTTCTTTTTACATCTTTTCTAACATAAATGTGGAGAGTATTTTTGTAAATAAATTTTTACATGCAATGCATGCTATTTTTAGTACATCAAATCAAACAATGTATAAAATATACTATGTATATTAATTAATGCAAGCATAAATAATACGTGTATTATTAATGCAAGCAATATTAATACACTCTTTTAACATTATTCTCGTACACTGTACTAAATGAACCTTAAGGGATCGGTTGGTAGGGTGTTTAAAAATAATGTTAGATAGAGTGCATTATTTATGGTTGTACTAGCTATACTTGTGTAAATTATGATATGCTATTTTTTTATGCATTGTTTGATTTGGTATTAAAAGTATCAATTAATTGCATAAAAATATTTATTTACAAAGATACCCTTCATGGTTATAATGGAAAAGATGTAAAAAATATTTTGAGAGTTGATTGAGTCTTTAATCATGCTAATGCGTGTATTAAATCTCCTTGCATTACTAATACCTAAAAGTTTATATTATTATTAATATACAATTGACCGTATTACTAATGAAACAATCATACATACACATAATTAATGCATGTATTATTTTTGCTAATATATTCGAGAACCAATTTGGCAGCGCTTCCAACACTAGTACAATATAAGTACTACATTGGTGAAAATATATAGTACAATGTTTTGCAAGATAAACATTGGATGCATTCACATTTGACAAGTCCAAAGATAATGTCTATTTGTATCAAAGCAAATGGATATCTAAAAGGATGGATTATTCACGTTTCATTAGATAACTAGAGGTGAATCGAAAGTTAAGCAATGAATAATACATAAAAGTATCGATGTAATTTCATACGAAGAACATAAACCGTAATATCAACAAACGATTCAATATTCAGGGACCGGAAGGTCTTCATCTGAAGGTGGTGCCAAAATCCAGTCTCCATTTTCATCAAAAATCATCCCTTTGTTCTTCTCAACCCACCATGACCCTGGAATCAAGAACTCATCTTTCAAGAAAGAAGATGATTTGTTCACCAATGCTATACTCCTCTTCACTTTCAACTCAAAATTTTCATCTTCCCCATTCCAGCCAGCCACAACATGTAACATCCCTTGCAAGTTGTGCCAATCGCCTGTGTCTTTCGAGTTCTTTAAACTCGGAGATTTTCTGCTATCGATAACAACCTCTATACCTGTTGTTAAGAATAATTCAAAGTTAGTAGGAAATTTGATTTGTTTAGGATTTGATATTTGTTCATGTATAAATAGGGTTTATAGTCAGAAATACGTTTTCCAATTATAATTAAAACATATGTAGTAGAGAATTGTAATGATCATGTAAAGAGATTTATGAGATTCCCAATAAAACTACTATCATTTTAATTTGTTTGGCTTGTCTTGACTTGATATGAAATTTAAGAAAGTAAAATTTTTTAAATCTTGTGATATTAAATTAAATATTCGTCAAAATATCTTTTAATCTTTTCTAAAAAAAAAGGAAATAAATATTCTTTTGAAATGAAACAATAGAGGTGTTTTCACACTGAAAAATTAAGTAGCCTTCCATTATCTCAATAAAAAATTATTTTTCATCATGTGTTTTTTAGTAAGCTGGTTCAGTAAAAACAAGTAAGAGAGTCATATTCTATAACACAAATTTTACTGATTCCCAGTGGAAAAAGGCCTAATTCAAAGAGTGGAAACTGAGAATTAAGATACATAAATTGAAACAATGGAGTTTAAGATTATGAAAAAATGTTACTTCCTACGTCTCATTTTATATGATATCCTTTTTTTTTTCTATTCGTCCCTAATAAAATATCGTCTTACTCTGATTGAAAACAATTTAACTTAAAATTTTTTTTTTTGCATTTAATGAAATGATTTTCAGTCACACAACTATCTAAGAATTGTTTTAGACACTACAAATTTCAAAAATTTTTCTTTTTTTTCCTTAAATATCGTGTCAAATCAAAGAATGACACATCAAATGAAATGGAGGGAGCAGTATTTTCTTTTATACCTGAATTGACATACCCAAACAGAGCACTTGGGTACAGTGGGATAAGATCAATCTTGTTCTTAACATGTAAGATATTCAAGTTTGAGAATTTCTTGATTCTTTCATTAAATGCCTTGTTTCCAACTTGTGGACTACCAAACACAATTCCACATACTGGAATATCAACTGTGACACCATTTTCAACCACATCAAATGCTGCTAAAACAGCTAGGCTAGCACCAAGACTATGCCCTGAAAAAGTCACACTTAAATTCTCATCCTTATACTCATTTCTCAGTTCTTGAAGTTTTGCTTGAAGTTGTTCTCTTGCACTTAATTTGGTGAAAGACGAGTCCGGATTACTAGAGACGTAAATCTTAAGCCACCCATCCATAACTTTCACCTCATCTTCATCCTCATCCTCGTCATTTGACAAGCCTTTTTGGAAGGACTTAGGATGAAGCAGAGAGTCAGCGGATTCAGGACGAGCACCTAAAACATTGACCCATTCATAATTCCTCGTTGTGCCACGGAACACAATGTATACTTCCCTACGTCCTAGTTTACGACTGACTTCATCAGTCGTAACGGCTATATAGCCAATCCAATTAGACTCTCTGTCCCATGAGTCACGGGACAGAGAGTGTAGGAAAATGGCTTCCAGAGCGCCTATTTGCGCGGTAGCATAGAGAAAGCAATATATTTTGTAATCTGTAGGAGATTCTAACATGACTTTTTCGAAAAACGAAGTTTTACCGTAACGGCTTGTGCCACAATACTTGGAATTTTGGTCGTTGTTGAAAGCATCGTAAGTTGCTTGACAAAAGTCGCCGCATCGGAGAATTAGTCGCCGGAGAGTGAGATTTAGAGGTTGAAGAAGGCCATCCCAATTGTTGCTTCCTAAAAGTTCATGCCATGTTGGTTCTTTTTCCATTTTAGAGAGTTTTTTTTTTTTTTTTCAATTTGAGGGTGTAGAAGAGGATAATGTAATAAGGATTTAAGAAGAAAGTTGTTATAATTTCCTCCACATATTGTATTATAAGATAGAATAGTGTAGACTACTACTACACATTAGAGTGGAGGTCATAGCCTTAGATAGAAAAAAATGAAGGTCGCGAATTAGAGTAGCAGACTAATGGTAGAGTTAGGTGTTTTTTGTCATGTATTCGCATTACCTGTTATATATGTGTTAGTTTATAATGTCATTATTAGTCTCCATTTTTCTGTTCCTTCCCTCCTGTTGTCATATCTAGTTCGTTCTTACTTACGGATTTTGAGACGAGGGTTTCCAGAAAATAACCTCTCTACTTCTATGATAGTGATAAAGTCTACATACATTCTACCATCTCTATACCCTATTTGTGGGATTATAATGGATATATTTATTGTAGTATATAGAGCTTAGATAAAAGCTATAGATTTTCCTTTTAACTCACATGTTATATGGTGAAATCCACACTCCCTAATAAAAAAGGTGAAAGAATATAGGTCATGATTTTTTTAAGAGTGGAAGCTTTTGCGAGTTAATTAAAGGGTAAATTTGACATATTACACATTATTGAACTTGAATGTGTCAAAAAGATTTATTTATTTTTAAATTTCATATATT
The DNA here is from genome assembly GCA_025774065.1 of Solanum ossicruentum. NCBI lineage: Eukaryota > Viridiplantae > Streptophyta > Magnoliopsida > Solanales > Solanaceae > Solanum > Solanum ossicruentum. The sequence continues at coordinate 3,820,331 of JAOTQR010000011.1, forward strand.
GTCTAAATAGTTGCACAAAATGATATAAAGAGAGCACTAGTTATTCCTATGTAAACCAAATTAATTTATATATTGAAGATGTAAAATAAATATGTAACTTTTCTTATTTTTCATATTACTATACTTCCTTTCTTACGGATAGTTCATTTTCATTATAAATTTTGAGGTCAGTTGGAAGTCTTCTAATTTTCATATTATTATTTGTGTTTTTATAGATAGCAATAACATATACAGTGGAATTTCATAATTGGAGTTTAAAGAGGATAAAACATACGCAAATCTTATCACATCAATGAAATAGAGAGATTGTTTCGAAAAATCCTCATCTTTTGAGAATCAAGCCCGACAAGCAGAAAATATTAGATATAAAAATAAAAGAAAAGAATAACAAAGGGAAGAATGACTAATAATAAAAAGCGAAAGATAGTATGTAAATACGAAAAAATAACAGTAAAAATTAAAATAATAAAAAAATAACAAATATAAGACAGATACTGGCAACACAAGATAAAATCGAGTACTCCTACTATCTACTACCTACTATATCACTAGGCCAAACATCATTCTACCCTCACTAACCTATTAGCTTGCTACCATAATACACGACATGCATCCACTTTTCTGTCTAAGATTATGTCCTTTGTGAGATGAAGTTTTGTCATATCTTGTTTGATTACCTCCCCTAATACTTTTTCAGTCTATCTTTACCCTTCCGAGTAATCCCTAACTCCAGCCTTTCGCACCTCCTAATAGGAGTATTGATACTTCTTCTCTGCATATGTCCAAATCAATACAGTCTCCCTTTGCTCATCTTGTCAGCCACATGGGTCACCTCTAACTTCTCCCAAATGGTCTCATTCTTAACCTTGTCACTTTTGGTATGTCCACACATCCATCTCAACACCCTCATCTTTGCGACCTGTATCTTCTAAATATGTGATCAGTTTTTGATTGGCCAACACTCTATCCCATACAACAAATACGGTCTAACCACAGTTCCGTAAAACTTACCAAAAGTGACATCTTCTTATCATACAAACTCTAGAGGCAAACCTCCATTTAATTCATACTGCCCCAATACGATGTATCATAAATTAATTTAATATCATGATTAATAATTTGTAAAAGTGAATATATGAATTATGAAGTAATTGATCATATTGAATAAGTAACATAAGTGTACATATACACAGAATATTTAAAAATTCTTAAATAAGTTTTATCTTTAAAAATTATGTTGCTGAATTAAAAAAATCAGATATATCCTAATTTAAAATATTTAAATATTTTAAAAACGGTCGAGACGGAGAGAACATGTAATAAAGACAAATGAGGTAGCAAATTAGCTTTTAAAATCTTCAAACTTAAAAGTGTCGCCAGCTAGCGCACTTTTCATCTTTTTTTCTTGTGTTATAGTGCAACATGTTGTCCATGCAAGCTTACTACTCTCACATTGTAACACGTATCCTTTCCTCCACCCCTTTAAAAACAACACTCATTACTAGCCCCTTTTTCTATACTTCCTCTTCCTTCACACACAAAAATTCCCTTTTATCGTCATCAAGTATGAGTGATCGTCAATATCCCCACCAAGTTCAAGTTCACCCTGCTTCACGTTATGAAGGTGGTATGATGAGGACTCCTGCTCCTCAAAAAGGTCCTTCTACTTCTCAAATTCTTGCTGTTGTTACGCTTGTTCCCGTCGGCGGAATACTTCTGGGACTTGGCGGGCTGACGCTTCTTGGGACTCTTGTTGGGCTCGCTGTTGCGACTCCGGTTTTTATACTCTTTAGTCCCGTGCTTGTACCGGCTGCGATTACGGTTGCACTAGCTGTAGCCGGATTCTTGACTTCAGGTGTGTAGTTCTTATTCTTTTTGTTTCAATTTATGTGAAAATCAGTTTTTTTAAAAAAATAAATTATTTACTGTGATTTTTTCATTTTTAATTATAAATATTTGAATTATTTTTGTTACAATTTATGTAGCTTAGTGGCTTGTTCTTAGAATTTCAAGATTCAATTGAGTTCTGTTTTCATTGAAATTTTTATTATGATATTTCTCAGTACTACTTTCATTTCATTCTATGTGTGGTATTATTTGACTTGGAACGGTGGGCAAGGAAAAAAAATGATTTTGCTATAAAATTATTTTTAGATATAAAGTCACTTCTTTTAATGAATTTTGGCATGAATGTCGTGTACTTTTTTTTTTAAAAAAAAAGTTCGGTATATTATAGGGTCCAAGTTCGACCACAAGATCAGACCACCGTAGTCTTATTTTGCATCTCTGACATAGATGGTTTTCCAATGCCAAATGACCTGTACTTCACAGGTTACTTTTAGAAGTTCAAAAGACAAGATTTGATTTTTTTTTCCTCAAATTTTTTTACTATCGGGCTGGACAGGCATTGTAGTTCAGATTCGACATAATTCAATAGTTCTGATATGATTTTTTTTGAAAACAAAAAGCAGTTTCAATATTCGGACTCAAATTGTGTATTGTAGGTGCATTTGGGTTGACGGGTCTATCATCCCTTTCTTGGATTGTGAATTACTTCAAGCAAGGACGGAGCATGACGGAGCAGTTGGATTACACGAAGAAGCGAATTCAGGAGCGGGCTGCGGAAGCTGCGGCTACAGTGGGACAGAAGACGAAGGAAACTGGACAAGCAATACAGAGCAAAGCGCAGGAAACGAAAGAAAGTGCCAGGACGGATGTTAGAACTTAATATATCATAATTTGTGATGTCGAAAGATCCATTTTAATTTGAGTTCTTATTAAGTATGTGTGTAGTGTAATTGTTGTTGGGTGTTCCTTTTTGTAATGCTTGCTTTGGTTGGGTCTGTTGTTAATTTGGTTATTTGTAATTTAATAAATTTTATCTTTTTGAGAAGTCGGTCTTTATGTTATGGTTTTCTATCCAATTTATGCGCGGGTACATTCGAGTCATGAGGCCCAACCAGCTCAATCCTTGAATCAAATGAGGCCGAGTTGAATATTTTCAGTCCTATTTATGAATGAGGTTTTTTAGTTTGTTCTAATTTGGTCCGCCGGTTTCATAGGTTCAAATTCGTGAGCCTCAGAGGTTCGCCGGTTTCATAGGTTCAATTCGTGAGGGTCGGTTCATGGCTCACAAAAATAAATATATGGCATATAAAAATAAATATATTTAGTTATATGGCCCACAAGAATAAGTATATTTACTTATTTTTTAAGTAGTGTTTTATAAAATAAATATATTTAGTTATTTTTAAATAATATTTTATTTATCAAAGATTTATCGATATTTTTTATAATTTAGTTCCATTAGATTTTTAATATTCTGTCTTTTATTAAATTTTTTGGACTGATTTGTATAGTTATATTGTTAAAATTTTTATAATCAATTAGTTATAATTTTTTTGCTATTATGTTTTATGTCTAACTTGTTTTTTCTTTTGTTATTTATTTATATTACTCGTGACAAAAAATGATTGATATTTATAATTTTTTC
>JAOTQR010000011.1:3839896-3855156 GCA_025774065.1 Solanum ossicruentum
TATGTAAAATACAATTACCAACACTTAAAATTGTCACTTTTTGATTTTGTCTTTAGCAACAAAATCAAAATTTTTACTAGTCAAAATGATTCAAATAACATTTTAAAATAATCAACACGTGAAGAAACTTATCATTTACTGTACGCATAACAAATAATTTTAAACTGTGATTTTATGAAAGAAATTCGAATGAACCCATTGGCTTCTGACTTGCTCTTATTGAATACGACTTTTTCACACATGTACTCTTTAATAACAAACTCAACGGTTTAGCTAAAGTATACATGCCTTTTTATTAATTATTTTTTCAGTATTCAGTATTTACATCAAAGCGAATTAAATTTGAATTGTGCAGAACTCATTTGATGATAACGCTAAAATTTAAAAAAATCTCAACTATTTTATCACAATCCATATGAATGTATATACATACTCTCATAAGGCCAACAAAAACTGAAAGCACTCTCATTTGCATGTTTCATATACATTGCTACCAATTGTTATACAATAAATTTTTAAATAATATAAATTGCTACCAATTGTTATACATTATGAATAGTAATTGATAATGAGATAAAAGTAAAATCATTGGTGAAATATAATATATTACTGATGAATGTTTATTATTTTCGGTTATTCAAAATACGTTGTGTTATTTATTAACAATGTATTATATTTGCACTTTTTATTTTTCTAGTGAATATATGTTCTTATACAATTATAATTTATAGTAAAATTAACATAAGAATTGACAAAAATAATATATACACAAATTATAAAGATATTACATCAATATAATTAAGTATACTAATATAATTTATAATATGTCAAAAAAAAGTTTTATACAATATGAACAATAATAAACTAATATAAAAATAATTTAATGTTAATGACTATTCACACGCTAAAGTAGTTTTGGAATGGAACTCAACAACAAACAACAACATTACCCCATTGTCTCAAAGGCTCCGATCCATTGGGGGATAAAGAGTTTTGGACTGGAACTCAAAAATACTAAATTTTACGTCAAAATTTTAGTTCAAAATCTACGTGAAATCCATTTTTCCTGCAATAAACCCCCAAATTAGTTGTGCATAGTTACAAAAAAATGTTACATACAGAGTTTCTAAGGAGGGGGTGGGTGGGGTAGGGGGGTTATGTAAGCATTCACACATGAATAAACGCAAAAAAGTGTCAATATTAACATTCGTATTGGTTCATTTTATGTGTCATTTTTTAAATTTCAAAATTCAAATAAAATTATTCTTGATGATAATCTTTTCATATATTTTAAAATATTTTGAATAATTAATTATTGTAACTTATAATACTTTTATATAATACCCAAATGCAGAATTTGTAACAAATTCAAATTCTGCACACAATCACTCAAGTCTGTCTTATATTATTACTAGTAGCCGAATAACAACAACAATTCTCTAATGTACATTTTTCTCGGCCCAACAATCTCAACTAGATCAGTCTCATTTATCATTTGGATTGTTACACCAAAGGACACTTCACTTAAAATAATTACAATAAAATAGTTTTCGTTGTATCGACATATATAGTTAGTGTATATTTATGTATATTTAGTGTATAACTCGTATATAAGTAAAATATATTGTATAATAGTATATATTTCCTATAACTTTTGACAAATTATATTGTATAATCATGCATATTTCGCTGATTTAGAGCCACTTTTTATGTAAATAAAATATGGGCTACTTTTTTTTTTATAAACTTTTTACTTTTTTGCATATATATGTGTGTAATTTCCCCTTTTTTATCTTCCAGGATAAAGAGGACAACCAAGATATTTCATATTCAACTTATAAAATCTGAAATTAAGAATGTTTTTTATTCTTTCAATGATTCTAATATGAGTATTAGCAACCATTTTATAGTATAACAACTCTTGATTTTGTTAATCAGCTGACCAGAGACACAACTCAAATGGTGAAAATCCAGTCCAATTCTCCCAGTCTCATAGCACTCAAGGTTCAAAATTGGAGGAAACACAATAACAAAAGAGACATTTAATGCAATAGATTTTTCTTTTAGTGGTGAAATTTATTATTGTACGTGAAAACATTTAGCCGTAGTATATATCATTGCATTGAGAGTAGCTATTAATGTTTGTTATAAATGACATATTTGTTATTGCTGCTTAATGTAATGTAGCAACAATTATAATCATTGTTATTAAATAATAATCGCAAAATCCATTATTTGTTGTAGTGAAACATGATTGTTCCAAAATGTGCAGCATATTCAGTGTAATTCTGCACTAGAAAATCTGCAACTATAACTGTTCCGAAATATGCCAAAGCTCATCGGAGGCCCTAGGGTCTCATTCCGTACCAAGTATATTCCTGGCCAACAGCAACATATTCAGTGTAGTTTCAGCTTCCACAAGTGAGATTTGGATAGAACATGATGTAAGCAAATCTTACCTTACATGTTCAAAGTCTCGAAACATGAAAGTGGGTATAAGTATACTCCTGTCAAACAACAACATATTCAGTTAGGGTCGAGAGAAATATTGTATACTCCAACCAAAATAATTCATTTCAGCTACAGATAATGGTGCATGAAGCTTTCATCAGCGTGATGGATTCAGGATTTAAACTTTGGAATAGATGCTTTTTATGTAAAGCAGAGGCAGAGAAATGTAAAACATTCGCTGATGCACACATCTTAAACATTTTAGAGTTCAACTGAACACAATATTTTCAACACTAAACTCAAAGTAAACATAAATCAACAAATGAAAGGACGAATACATGAAATCCTAAAATTTAGCAAAATCCACGATATCTTGATCGCGCAGAAGGTTGTTCATATACGTTTGCTCCAAATCCATTTGTACAGCAATTCCAGTTTCACATTCAGTATCATACAACCAAAACACTTGACTATGTCTTGATCCAAAATGCATTAAACTCGGTTTTCCCCAACCAAAATCAGCTTTATGAATCGGAAACCTGCATAAACTCGAACAAGTAAAATTCACAACTTCGCGATCGCCTCCCCATATGAATCCACCATAACCATCGTTGTATAAGTCGATAACTAAAGAGACTATCTCATCCGGAGTAGCTTTAGCACATCTACAAATAGTCTCTTGAACTGTCTCTCTCATCAATTTCACAATTTGATGCAACGACTCTGTTTCTGTTTCGTCGTTGTGTTCAAATTTTATAGGAATTTCTATTATAAGATTCCCAAATGAGTTTGCAGTTTCAGGAAAAGCAGCAACCTTGCCGCGTAAGTTAAATGGAAAGGCCATTACAGATCGTTTCAAATGCGGATTTCCAGCTCCTGCTGCACGAATTAGAGACCTCCATAAGAGTGCTGTGATCATCTCAACTCGTGAAGGTTTGAAACTCAAAGCTACATTGCCTGAATCAAATTTCTTCGCGAGCCTCGATAATGCAGCTTCATCAAAAATAACCTTTCTTGCAATCAACTTAGATCCTGTAACATAGAGGTGACAAAATTAGTTCATGAAAACATATATAAAGTGCTCAAGTTTTGGGTCAGCTGGTTTATTAGCTCACTCCATCTTGGCCCGTCAAAAATTGGACCAATATGTCACTCTTTTGTTAAAATACTTTTTTTTAGAGGATAGATTTTTTACTAAGGGCTTCGAAATATGAAAGAAATAAACACACATGAACTAACTGGACATAGCTCAATATCTACTATATACAACAAATAACAACATTACTCCATTGTCTCAAATGCTTCCGTTCATTGCAGGGTAAGGGGGGTCGGATGTACGCAACCTGATCCCTTTAAAACATAGAACGACTGTTTTTGGATGACCCATAATGAGCGTTAGAAGTTGCATTGACTAACTGCTACTTCACAATTGAACGAAGCACAGATAGTTGAAAGAGTTATTTTACTTTATTCCATCATATCCAAAAACAAAAAATTAGTGAATCTTTGACTTTAATATCTATTATATATAGATTAAAAAAAATTAAATCATGTATAATAGTGTAATTCTCCACTAGTCACGTTCAAATGAAACCGCTAGCCCTAAGCTAGGTTCGACCCCATATATAGCAATAAATAATTTACAAAATTACAAATAAAATAATCACTCCTTCTGTTTTAAAAAAAATAATCTTCCTTCTTTTTAAATTTATTTCAAATAGCTTTCCATTTTTTGACAACATTTAAATTTCAATTCTTTCCACATAACATGTCTAAGGTCATAAAATTAAATAATCATTTTGACATATTTAACATAACTTTAATTTAGGATTATAAGAGTGAAAATTTTTCAATATTTTCTTAAACTTCATGTCAAATTAACTAGGTTATTCTTTTTTGAAACAAAGAAAATAAAATTGAACAAGAATTAGACGAACTGAGTTTGTCCAATTCATTCATTGAAGTAACTTTTGGACAGATCATTTATTAACCCAACTCATTTTAATTCGTCCAAATATAACTCAATCCGCTCGTTTAACTCTTTTACCTGTACGTTTGCCCTCGTCAACGGGAGACTGAAGAAGATTGGTTAAATCTCTTGCAGGGAAAATAGTAGTGCCCAAATTGAAGCTCATGAAATTAACCTCCTTAGAAGGATTTCCAAATTTGCACACTTTAGCCCATTCATAAATAAACGTGAACGCCGTGAAACCATCAATGGCAGGGTGTGCACAGCTGAAACCTACAGCTGTGCCACCACATTCAAATGTTGTGACTTGCACAACCACTGGTGGCGTGACGAATAAATTCGTCTCGTCCACATCCATAATGCCATGAGGCCAAAATGACAATGCTAGATCAAGGTCCATATTTGCTTGTTGAAGGAAATCGTCTAGTTTGCAATCGACTGTTGCTTTTATGTAAGTGAGGCCTTGGTCGATACACAGAAGTGAGGATTCATCTTCTGTGAATCGACCAGCTAAAGGGTAAAAATAGGACAGAATCTTTGATAAGGAATCTTCGAGTTGTTCATTTGTTTTCGAGTAGTTGTTACAATGAGGATAGAAAAGAACAAGAGGCAAGTGTGCTATGTCAGCCACTTGATCAAAGAAAGATAGCTTGTGAATTTTAAGGTGGTCTGGTGTTGGTGATGATGGTTTTATGAAGCTTTTGGACAAGATTTTTACTTGCATTGAATCTTTCATGTTTGGTGTACTCCAAGTTGTGGTAGACTTGGATATGGCAAATGAAATGAAAAAGTAAGGTAGTAGTTGTATATTTTTCGAATAGATAGTGACTATCAGTTCAAAGGGTTATGGCCTCAATAAGGATGTATCTATAATGCTCTTTCTTAATAAATTAAAATGTTCTTTATAGTTGACACAGGGACTTTAGATGTTGACATACTAATGAGTAAAATTATTCTATTTGTAGAGGATATATTCTTTTAATTTCGGATATTTGAGAAAAATAATCTCTTAAAGAATATTGTGTATTTTGTGAGCTTGATATCCTTTTTTTATGAGAAAAATATCTTCAACTTCTTTTCTGTGTATTAATTTTGAATTTTCAAAAATACTCTTCAAACTATATTATTTCTTATGAAATTTTTCAAAATTTCTTTTTGTATTTTAGTAATACAGAGAAATAATAGTATCAATATGAATTGTAATACTACGGTGATACTATTTTATCCTCAATCAAAGATTTCGAATTTGTGCTTTGAGTATGAAAGGAATCATGTTGGTAGCAAGATTCTCAAAGAGATCCTGTGTAATTCAAATTTAATTAATACTTAAATACCAACTTCAAATTGTATCAACAATTATTAGAGAGATACGATTTTAACTAGTAAGATATCTAATTAGGAACTATAGAAATGGAGGAAAAAAAATGGAGAGAATCGTTCAGATCTGTCTCTAATTATTTTTCTTCAAAAGCTTCTTTTAGAAGCACAAGAATCCATTAAAAAATTGAATGATTTAAGAGAGAGACTAATTAAAAATTAAAAATCTTAAACAACCGCATGTGACCTTTAATAAGTTACGTAGATATGCTAAAATTTAAAAAATATTTATTATTTATAGTAATAAGAAATTATTTTTATTAAATAGTTATAATATGTTTATGCACTTTTAATATAAGTACAAATTTATCATCATTATAATTACTATTAAAGTCAATAATTGTTTATTAAAATGGATCTAAGTAATTTTTTGTTAATTATAGGACAAATAATCATATCTTATCTATTCTACATATACTGCGTTAAGGTTTTTGAAATTATATTTTTGCCATTCCTTAAAATATTTTACTTTAAATAAAATTATTTTTTTACCATTTTTTAAATTTATTATTTATTTCTTTAATTTCAAGATTCACTTTTCAGTTAGAATTAGAATTTTCTTATATTTATAACATTCATTTTTGATTTAGGACTATTTTATATAAATATTTTTTTTTGTTGTCATAAAAGTTGTCTAGGTTATGAATAAAAAGAAAGGAAAAATATAATTATTTTTTAATATTTAAGACTTTAAAATTAATTAAAATTTTGACTATCAAATAGTTTGTTAAGAAAAGTATGTACCATAACAAATTTAAAAAGAAAAAAAATAGTAAAATTATGTTTGAGATATTAAACTATTCCTTTTATATTTAGGAGTCATTTTTCACATTAAATTTTAATCAATAAATTATTTAACTTCTAATTATTCAACTTCAAATTATATTATGTTGCATATTAATAAGTTGTTAACAAATATATATTATAAGTTATTGTATTAATTTTTCTCATCCTTGCCAGTTAACAATAAATTAAACTATTGCAATCAAACTAGTAATATTTATTTAATTTTGTTAACATAAATATTATATTTATCTAATAATAAATATTATTTATATATAATTTTAAAAATTGATATGACATATACCCGTAAAACATGTACATTAAATTAGTTTGTATAAATAATTGCTGGGTCAAAACACGATTACCCATAACAATTGATAAAGTATTATATTATGGTTGGTGTACCAACCGGTAAAATTATTAAAAGACTAGAGCACATAAACTCCTGTTTAGGGCGGTATTAGTTGAAAAATTAGTATATAATTTATTCAAACGTGTACGTTATAAAATCAAATCAACAATGTCGATTTTACAATTTACAAGTTAAATCAAATCAATACTTTTTTTTTTCTAAATATCAATTTTTTTGGTTTTGAATTGTTGGTTTTTTCTTTTTACCGATAAAGTCTCCATAACATAAAACATGTAACTAGTACTTCAAAATATTTCTTTTGTTCCAGTAAAATACTCCCTCAGTTTTACTTTTAGTTGTCACGATTGTTTTTAGTGTCAATTAGTATGAATCTTGATCAATATTTTAAGTATATTTTTTTTATTATATGATTATAAAAATTATAATTTTTAATGCTTTTTATATATATTTTTTAATTTTTATTTAAAATATCAAATTAGTATATTTAATTTTATGTTAAAAGTTAATGAAATTGACTTTCAAAATACTTTCTTAAACAACATATTATGAAGTACTTTTTTCATTCTAATATACGTGGTACTGTATTTTAACATAAAGTCTAAAAACTGATTTTTATGATTTATGGTATAAATCACTCATTAATTGCTAGTGTGACCAGAAATTATTTTACTAAGATAAAAATAAAATTTTAAAGTTGGACTACTTTTATTTATAACAAGATGATATTTTTTGAAATGGACTAAAAAATAAATATATCATATGAACTGAGACGTGAAATCAAAAAATAGAAAAAGTTTTAAAAGATATTTATATATTATATTACACTCCGATTATTTCAGTTTATTTGTGTTGCTACCCTTTTCGATTCATTTGATAAAAAGAATATCTTTTTTTTAATACTAATTTTTTCAACTTTGTCAAAGGCCTTATATTAAATTTTTGTTAGTACATTTGATACATTTTTAATATAAGATTATAAAATTCAATTTTTTTTTACTTTTTAAATTTTGATTTGAGCTAAAATAGGACAAATACATTAAAAAGAGGAAATAATAATTATGTTTATGTACCTCTAGAAAATTCCATGTAATGTGCAATATAAAATATTATCTTCAAAAAAAACCTATATAATGTCCATTTGATTAAACTTTTTTTTCTAAAAAAAGAAAAAACTAAAACAAAATAAAATCAATTATGATTGGAGTTAGGGCTGCTCCTTTCTATATCTATTTCTTATCAAAATAGATAAGAGTGTAAATAAAATGATTAATAATCTACGTCTCACACGTTCGTGAATAGTTGAGATATTAAAAATTATTTAGAAAAATATTTTAGAGATCGATAAATTTCTAATTTGAATTATGATATAAACAAATTTTTGCTAGAAAGTACTACTCTTTTAGTAAGACTTTATCAATATAAATTCAAATCAATTAAATTTCAGTGTAAATATTAAATATCAAATCTAAAAAAAAATGAAATATGATGGTAATTTTTTCTAACACCAATTAATAGTATTTTCTTTGGTTAGATTTGTCCAACTGTTTTCATTAACTTTTTTTTTCAGAACACATACTCCAACAAATGGGCTTAATTATTTGAATTTATATCTATAGACTAAGTGTATTTAGCAATTTTTTATTAATCATTTTATTATATTAAAAATGAAAGTACCCTAATTATTGTTCACTAATTATTTGTGTGCTTGAATAAAAACAAAAAATTATTTACTCCTATTATCTTTGGTTCCTCTAACTTCCATTTATTTCCTTTCAATTTTCCTACTTTACCAACTAAAGTGATCTTGAAACTTCCTTGAAATAAATATTTTAATTTTGTTAATGGACTTTCACTTTCTAACGTGACCCCTTGACTTCCCTCTAATAATTGTAGATACTATTAATAGTTGAAAAGTAATAGTATTCTTTTAATTATTTATGTAAAAAATCTTTATTTCAAGATGTGATCTTTTTTTTGTTACTTGCTCTTCGGAGCACGTGAAGTCCCACTAAATTCGAATCGCGCACTGTAGAGTTCATTTGGGGTGTGGCTCCAAATAGAATATTTTTCATTCCCATCGAACTCGAGACCACTGATTAAAGGTAAAACACTCTCACCAATGCATTACAACTCACATTGGTTCAAGATATGACCATTGCATAAATGATATAGATACTATTTTTTCAATTATTTATATAATAATTTTTACTTTCAAAAGGTAAGAGCATATTCAATGTAATTTCATTTTAATTTAGAAATGCGATATAAAAAGTATTGATCCTTTTTTTGAAAAAATTTAATCATGTTAAAAAATAAAAACTTCATACATTTTTCAGTAGAATAAAAAAGAACAATAACGTGCAGTATAAATACTTGATATTTTTTTCCATCGACTTATTTTCTGCCACTTTCTTTCATTCAAATAAAAGATACACAAAATGAAAATTAAGATTTTTTTTTTTATGAAAGAAAAAAAGTAAACAGAAAAAAACGTGCAACACTACATTAATTTTTTCAAAACTTCTCCTTCAACCTCAAATTACAATTTATTTCTCTAAAAAATAATTTTTTAAAATTTTAATTAATTTTCTTCATCACTACATCCCCCCCTCCTCCAACCCCCCAAACAACAACAACAAAAAAAAAATTAATTTTATTTCTAAAAAGATTTTATGTTTTTGTTACCCTAACCCTCTCCTCCCTTTTCCATATAATTTAAATTATTCATGAAGTAGAAGTTTATTGTCATTTTTTCACCTTAAAAAATATTTTTATTCGAATAATCTAACATACTATTGACATTCATATTATTGCGACAATCAAGATTATGACATCTATTTTATTGCGATAGTCGAAATTATTAATTACGATCTCAAATTCGTGAATGTCATTTTAACAAGAGTTCATTTAAATTTCTTGAGGCGTCATTCCTCGAACGAAGTGATCAAATTAACTTCCATTGAATCTTGAAAATAGCTTTTAAATAAATAAATAAAATATTAATTTTAATTAAATAATACCTCGACAAAAAGTATAATATTTTATGTTCTTGAAAAAATTAATGTAGAGAGGTTTATAGATAGATTAGTTAAATCACAAAGTTAAGTAGAAAAGAGTTGAAGAGACATACACACACAAATATGATATCATACTACTTATTTTCTGTTATAATTTATGTGATATGAATGTCACTTTATTATTGTAATTAAAAATAATTTAATTTAATTTTTTTACCTTATGAAATAATTTTTAACCATACACATATTTAAGATTATTTTAGATCAAATTTTAAATTTTTTTCTTAAATACTATCCTAAATAAAAAGGTAACACTTTTTCTTACTAAATATAGGTTAATTTTCTTTTACCAATTTTGGTAGAACTTGTACCTACGTGTTGACATAAAACAAGATTTTACAAAATATAGCAGATATGAAATTTGTAGAGAGCCACAATTTTGGGCCCAAGAATGAATTTATATAAGGTACACTTTCCTAATTATTTTTTAAAAGAAAAATGCACTATATTTTGTATGTATTTTTTTTTTAAAAAAAAATTGGCAGTAAAGAAAGGAGAATTACAATGTGGGAATCGAACTCTCGCCTACAACGACCAGGATTCCTGCTTTTGTATTTATTAAAAGAACCAAATAAAAATAAGCATTTTATGTTGACTTAATAAAGCAAGTATTCTGATCTATTAAATTTACTCATATTCTTAATTTATGTGTGTTACATACTATATTAATTTATTGGTTAAATATTAAATGACTCGGTATACTACAAAAGCATGATTGAGCCAAGAGTATATATAGACTATAGTATAATGGTGGACAAAATAATATAATTCATCAAATATCATAGGAGCATTATTAAAAGATATCTTTTGTCATGAACAAAGGACTAAAATAAAAATAATTGGACCGAGCATTACTTCAAAGGTTCCCGCCTATTGTAGGGTAAGGGGACAGATGTACGCAGCTTCATCTCTATGTTTAAAAACATAGAACGATTGTTTTCGGATGATCCATAATGAGTATCGAAAGATGATAGTAATCAAAAACAATAAATCCTTCCATACGAATTCGTTTTGTGATGAGGAAGAACAAGTTGTGCACCCCATCAAGCTTGTCAAGATTGTATTGTGAGATCATCCCACACACAGCAATACGACCATGGTCTTTTTCATATTCACAAGAACTGCGTCAAGCATCGCACCTCCAACATTATAAACGTAGATATCAATTCCATCAGGACAGTACCTGATAATATAATGAGATAATAGTAAAAAACACATTTGAGTTATTACACTTTTGCGAGTTTCATACCCCATTATCTGTTGCTCTCTTTTTTTTTTATATGAAGTATCACCATCTATATTCTTTCCTCCAACTTGAACTGTAAATACATCTAGTTTAGACTTGAGCAAATAATGATAGTTCAGATAGGAAAATATAATAACTGATAGTTGATCTAGTTAGTTTCAAGGTGTGCTGAATATAAATATAGATGATAATAGTTCAGATAGTAAAAGAAAATTACTTAGATAGTGTTTTCTAGAGGGAAGTAAAATTACTAACCTCTTCATGAAAACCCAACTTGTTCTTCAATAGATCAACCTTTAATAATAATGAATAGAATGATATTAAGATGAGAAAGATAACTTTGCCACCAATTAAATTTCAGATTTATCAATGTATGTAGTTACCTTTTGTTGGTTCCAGCACTACCAACAACATAACAGCCCAACAACTTTGCAAATTGTCCAACAAGTTGACCAATTGCTCCAGAAGCAGATGAAACAAACAGAATTTCTCCCTTCTTAGGGGAGCAAATCTCATAAAAACCTACATAAGCTGTCATCTCAGGCATTCCTACAAGCAATACGATTAATTAATCTTACGATCTTGAACATGTAACGTGAAAAGTTGAAATCAAAGAATTGTCAAAAAAGAAAAGATTTTTTTTTGAAACAGATTAAAAAGGATGAAAGACAAACAAATCGAGACAGATGGAGTATTTGATTCCTAATTTATTCTTCAGTTTTAGTATGTTACCTAATGTTTCCTACTTGCTTCAATTATTATATTATTTATTATTTGTTACCGTTCTCTTATAAGATGTAACGTCCGGTAAAATTATCAAAATATCCTTAGAACGAAGACATGCGCGTAACGCATCTTCCCAAGTTCGAATGAGAAATCTGAGATCGGATTTGCAATCAGCACGAAATTTGAGTCCAAAAATGGTCTCGACCCGATTGAAGAACAACCGAGTCAAAAAATTGTTTTCACAAAAATTGGCCAAAATAGTGAGAGTACGCGATAGGTCTGCGACGCAGACCCATCACGGACCCAAAACAGTGAGGGTACGCGATGGCTCCACGACGCGAACCTATCATGGACCCAAAACAGTGAGGGTACTCGATGGCTCCACAACACGGACCTATCGTGGACCCAAAACAGTGAGGGGATGCGATGGCTCCATGACACGGACCTAACGCGCACCCACACTTATACTTTTTCTCAAAATTTTGATGGGATTAATTCTCGAAAATCACAGATGCGCGACACACAGACCTGTCATTCCGACTTGCTCCATCAAGTTTAAAAATTTTATTCTTTGGAGGGGCATTCTGGACTTTCCCCACCCCTTTTAAACGTGAACCACGACCCATCTAGGTCGTTTTGTTGATCAAATAGGGTCAAAATCCCCATCTAAGTCCTTGTTAATTATATTTGAAAGATATGGCTTGAGAGAGAAGAAAGAAGAACACAAGATTGGGGAATTCTTGATGGTTGAAGTGGAGAGTTTCGATCCCAGGTATGTAAGGCTAAATGAAAACATGAGTTTGTACTCTCGTGTGCCCTATAAGTGGTCTTAGATGGTTGATTGAAGGTTCTTGAGTCAATATGCATGATTTCTTGAATATTTTCTTGAAAATTAGATTATTTACATGTATTTTCATATGTTGATGATCGTCATAAACTTGCTTACTTGAATTGAATGTTTTACTTGAAGTATTGCATAACCCTATTTATGATTTCTTAAAAATTGCATGAAAGAAAGTGGGATTGAGTCTAGAGCCCCGATTGGGAATGCGATTTGGGAATTTTGATTGAGATTGAAATGTGAGAATGATGGTGAGTTGATAGAACTTGATAGTTCTTGAGTCTCCATAAATGAACTCTAACGATTTGTCTATTCGATTTATCCTTAATGATTGTTCAAATTATTGAATTGTTGATTGAGATATTTAATGGTGAGATGATTATAGTCTCTTTGAGACTGAATGAATGATGAGATAATTAGAGTCTCTCTGAGACCGATTGAATGATGGGAGCCTCCATAAGGCTCTGTTGAGATGAGTCAATTGAGATGTATTGATTGGATAGATTGTTTTATGAGCATGAGTCATGGGAGGAGTATCGAGCATTGAAAGAGTAAGAGTTAGACCAACTCACACGTCAAACTATGTAGCCAAAAGTAGGTGAGTATTAGAACCATTACATCTCATTGTGCTTCCCTCTAGATAGAGTCCCTGAAATAATAGCGGACTTAATGCATTGTTGGGGTCCCTAGTGGATTCGATTCATCCCCTACCTGGCAAGTATGGGATGGTTGTGGCAATATCATCGTGCTTGTTGTACGATCACTGGCTCATAAGTGATTGTTTTCGGATAAGAGAAACTCCCAGAAAGTTCCTACCTTGAGTACTCTGAGTCGAGATGTGATGAGATGAGATATGATGTGATGAGATGAGTCCTTTTGAGGTGAGTCTGATTTGATGACGAGTTGATTGATAGATGGGTCACTTGTCTACTCTTTATTCTTTCTTTAGATAGACATTTGACATGTTGATTGATTTCCATATGGAGTTGTTATTGCTTTTACTGTTATTCTATCTGTTCCGATTTCACTCAGCTATTTTACATACCAGTACATTTCAAGTACTGACATCCCCTTTTGGACTGCATCGTATTATGATGTAGATATGCAGGATAGAGGTCATCAGCAGGCGAACTGTTGAGGACCTTTGAGTGTTTAGTAGATTGGTGAGCCTCCCTTACTTCGGAGGGTTCATTACATTATTTTCATCATGCTTTAGAGTTTAGAATTAATTTTTTTTATTGGATTGAGGTAGCTATGGACCTATCATTGATACCATGTAATAGTGATAGAGGCTTCATAAACTAGAGTCAGATGTTGATATTGGAAATTGTAAGCTAGTTTCTTTCTACTAGCCTTTATTTATCATTACTGTTAAGACTAAGATGTGCCTATTTATTCTCAGTTATCTTCCGCTGATTAGTAATATTGTTGAGTGTATGAATGTGATGAGGCCAAGTGGTTCGCTTGGGGACTAGCAATAGTCTGTGGGTGCCGACCACGTCTTGAGTCCCCTCCCGGGGCGTGACATAAGATTTCTTCATTAGTGTATTTACTTTTATATGTTTGATTTTCAATATGTGTTACTTGAGTTGAGAGTGTATAAAAAATAACTCCTCGTTCTATCCTCACAAGACATAATTAAGATTGTGTACACACACCACCTTTCTAGACTATGCTACTTGTGAGGATACAACTTAAAGGGTATAGATGGTATATGTATTTGCTTTTATATGCTTGATTTTCAATATGTGTTACCTGAGTCGAGAGTCTATCAAAAACAACATTCCCTCCTATTCTCACAAGGCAAAAGTAAGATTACATACACACCACCCTTTCTGGACTATGCTACTTGAGGATTACAAATTAAAGGGTATAGATGTTGTTATATATATATATATATATATATTCTCGATTAGAAGGGGAAGGACTAGTATGAAAGAAGAGAAGGAAAATTCAAATGCAATTTCTATTATTCTTGTAAAGATTATTTATATTGAGAAGAGAATAACTCTTTGTCATGATCAATTTTAAAAAGAGCACTCTCACTAGCTGTTACAATATTATATTCTTCCCATCTAGTCTTTCCCCAAACTAAGTCACCTTTTTGAAAATTTGAATCACCAGACTCCAAAACTTTAGCCACTCCATATCCTGTGATAGGCTATACATATATAAATAAAAAAGATAAGTTATGAGAAACTTTTCTCGTCAATCCATTCATATCATCACATGATAACAATAATAATATATTTAGTTTAATTTCACAAATAAGATTCATAAGAATAAAATGTAGAGAAATTTTCATAAATAGTTTAGGCTTGAAACTTGATATCGTCAAATAGTTATATTTTACATAATTACACGACATAACCTTGGTTATCTGACCTGGAGGGGAGGAGAGAGGTGAGCAAGATTGA
>JAOTQR010000011.1:3855256-3868398 GCA_025774065.1 Solanum ossicruentum
GATTTTATTTTTAGGGGGAGTTTATTTTCTCGTGTCAAGTAAGTAGTTTTATTGATGGCATCAAGAAGATGTGATAGGTATACAAGAGAAAGAAGTCTTTTCTTGGCGTCAACTGATAATTACACACTCCTACTTTGAGTATGCTCATCTAGACACCTCAACTCGTCTTTACTGTGTCAGTTGAACAATCCAACTTACAAAATGATCATCATAGACATTAGACACCTACAAAATTTATGTCACATCAGCGTCATCAGATGTCCATGAGACATAGTGGAGACGTGTTGAGGTCTGAGCATTCTCAAAGTTGGAGTGTCTAGTTTTCATTTTAAGCCAAGTTAAGGTGTCTATCTGTGTATTATGCCTTTTCATTATATAAGTTACAACTTTTCATGTCTGTTATCTTTCTTTTTGCACACATGTAGAGTGTGATATAGCATGGACCTGTATCTCAACAAAGAAAAGATCTAAGTTGCGAACTCTTCACTTTCAATGCTGCACTCATGTCGAATTTTCCGAATATACACTATTTTTGGCAAATCTGACACGCACCCACTGACACTTTTGAAGAATCCGAGTAACATGAAAAGACATAACAATATCAGAATCATAAAATCAGACTGTACACATATTGTGTTCGGTAATCTAATTTTTAATGTCAGAGCAAGGCGAGACTTTACAAGATAACTTCTTCCTAAAACATGAAGGATTCAGGCACTTACTTGTACCAGTTAAACAAACTGACACCAAACATTATGGTCATGAGACCGAGCCCTTTCATCCAGGTAAAGTCGTCATGAAAATAAAATACAGCAACCTGAACAGTCAGCAAACACGATTACCAGCTATTTCACAATTTGTAGAAAACATGGACTTCAGAAACCATAGAAATTTAACAAACTACCGAAAACTACTCAAGATTGAATCAATCCACATTCTATCTCAGTCTATCAGTGTTTGAATAGTACGATCTCCTTAAGGTAAGTAGGCTTCAGTATATGAGGTCTACGAGCTAAAATAAAACTCAAAGTGCATGGAATTGCATCGACATAATACATAGATAGACACTCTAACTAGGCCTCTGCTGACAGTTGAACATCCCAATTTTCACTTGTGACCCATTTTGACACTTCAACTTAATAAAGGTGTGTATCGTAAACACCTTCACTTTGAAAAAGCACAGCTCGACACCTTCGAGGGGGTGCATTATCAAATTTGGGGTGTGGGGCCATTAAGGTGTCTAGATGAGCATCTTCAAAGTTGGGATATTGGCAGTTAAGGCAAGACGTCAATTTATGTATTTGTGTCGATTGCATTGAGAATACTTCCGTCAATCATAATTTTAAAAATACACTTGGTTCAATGCTAAGAACTTTAAAGGTTGAACTCACAAGGTTTGTACTACATACCAAGATAGTCACTGCCTCCTTTACAACTCCCGCTATTGTCACTGTTACTGCACTTGTGATAGACACAAGAATATATTCCGTCAACACCTACAGTAAACGTATTTTTGTAGGTAAACAGGAAAAAAGAAAGGCTCATTTTGCTCCCCGGAAAAAGAAAATGGGGGGAAAACAACAACAACTACGTACATGATGGGAACTCCACAAATCAAATGGATACCGATGCTTAGGCACACTTACATACCATAAAGAAAGCCAAAGATCCACCAAAGAGCATCAACAAACAACTTCTAGCTATATGCCACGACGTATCAAAGTAATTGGTGTGTCTGAATTCGAGCCACGGATCAAAAATAAGAGACAGTACAGCAGTTGAAAGAGCCATTACTGGAGTAACATAGCTCATTAGGGTGAGTGGATTTTTTAAACCTGCAATAACCAAAGCATGCATTTCAATACACACAAACTATGACGCGGAAAACGAATCAACGACTTCAAAGTTGTTCAGAGTCCTTACCATAGGCTTCTTTCTTTATGCCAGTTTTATGTCAGCACCACCAGTTGGATATGGGAAAACAAACACAAAATTACTCAAAGTAAGCACACATACTATTGACAGAACAACGGAAGAAGAAATCAATGATAAGAATGCAACTAATTCACAAAATCCAACCTGCAGAAGAATCTGAGTCATAGTCCAGCGAAATCCCGACATAACTGCAGCAAGCATAACAAAGACAAATCCCCAGAACTCAAATTCTGTCTCCTTTGCAACTGCATTATCAGACAATAAAGGTCAGATTTGTCTACCAAACGGATGTAAATTAACAGACAGACACAATTATCCGCAAGGCGGTAAAGATTACAAAAACACTCATTAAGACGATTACCTAAGTCTATACAAATTATCAATGTCTTGTATATAGTTTTTGTCTATTCTCGCCTTATAAGCTAACTTTTTCTATTGAGTTTAGCCCAAAGTCCATTTTGTTAACATGCCATCAGAGGCGAACTAATTTCTATTCTTGGTTTACCCAACGTGCGCTCCATGTTATATTGTCCACACTCCAAATGTCAAAGCCTGAATGTGCACGGGGGCAGTGATCAAGTTGAGAGAATGGTTGTTGTCTCTTTATATCAACGAGTCTAGGCAAACATAGTTTTACGAGTCTCAAAAGCCCCAGCATACTCTTCTCAAGATAAAGCAACAGTTTAAGCCAAGAATGTGAATGATATTTACTAAAAGCCTCAAATTAAGTATCATTTAGCAACAACTAACAGTTCACGGGAGATGTGGTGCAATGGATGGGAATAATCCTCCTTAACCAGAGGTCTCAGGTTCGAACCCTAGGTATGGAAAAATCCTTGGTAGGGAGTGCTTCCCCCCAAATGGGGCTCTATGCGATATGAATCCAAAATAGTCGGACTCCAATGCAAGTATCGGACAAAGGGTGGGATGAAATGAGAAACTCCGTACTAAAAAGTAAACTTTTTTACCAGCGCATAAGTGAAGGTTATGGATTTGATTTTAAAAATGATAGATGAGATGAAGATTAAAATTGTCAATACTTCTTCATATAAGCGAAAAAATAATACAAATACAATACAAAGACAGCTAAATGCAAGCTAGTACGGAACGTACCTGTTAATAGTATCCCAACAGAAATTACCAAGATGATCCCCAATAGCCTTACACTTGGAGACTCCAACCTTCCACAAATAGTTGAGGCATATATTCAGCTTAGATAAGAACCCCGTCAGATGTATTGTATTCATCAAAGATTGTTGTTTCAAATAAGCTTTCAGGTTTTTAGTCCATAACAAATTAACAATCACATTCTATTAAGTTGTAACTACCCAAAAACAAAAGTTAATCATATGAATATGATTCTTAAGGCCTCATTTCGACATTTCAAATCACCACAGAAAACCGTTCCTCAGTCAGCAAAATAAAACAACAGAGATCAGTGATTAAAGTAGTACCTGAAAGCAAACGCGAAGAATAGGAGAAAGATGGGAGATGCAGATTTACACTGCAATGACATATATTGCATTTAGGAATCCAGAATTTATATCAGAATACGGGAGCCAAACACGAAGTAAGAAATCTGTTATTCTAATCGATAATAGACGATTATTTGAGTGGCCCTTGAAGGCTTTGACAATCACGCTTACTATAGTGCCAGAGAGTTGTGAATGTATGTAAATGCAAATAAGAGCTCTCGACATATGTTAGGATCATGAGTATAACTAGCATGCTTTCAAGCTTAAATTTTGAAGAAATTTGCAGTCTATCGGTATTGACAGAAACTGTATGATCGAAAACAAGTTAATGAGAAAGAGTTACACACCATAGTGGCAAATGTGACAGAGATAAAAACAAGGGATGCATTGCTGAGGTTCACATCCATTGCTGTTGTGAGAGCTGTCGGTACAACTGCGTTAAGGCAAAGGTCGTCTATAGTATTAGTTGTTAAGAGGTGAGCATACCAATTAGCAGGACAATACTGAAAGCCAGTATTTGTAGCTGACATTATGGCATTGTGGAAAAAGATTTGTAAATATAGATTAGATATAAAAGACATACGAGATTATACGCCTTGAACTCATGAAGAATTAAAAAAGTGAATTTCAACCAGGTGTAATAACTTGAACAAAAATCAAGATTCTCGTATGTAACTGGAACTGCCTCTATTCGTGTACGAAAAAGTTTAGTAGAAACCATTGTCGATATACCAGTTTTAAGCTAATAAGTGTACCATGTGGCTTAACTAAGTCACAAGCTTTAGCTAATTGAAGCGTTAAACTCATAAGATGCATAGACATTCAAGACCTTTAACAAATCCTACTCGCCTTTGGTACGTTTCCTAAAACACGCTACTGGCAAAGTGCATAAACACATTTCTCACATATTTCCTTCCCTACAATATCGTATGCCTTTCAAATACTTTGAACTTTCTACTCTAACCTTTCTTCAACTAATCATGCAGTAATACACTTGAAAGTAAAAAGGGAATCATTAGTCATTACGTTACCTTTCAAAGAATAGTCTCTCCAAGACATCATCACCGTAGGTTGAAATCTTTGAGACCAGAACCCGGTAATGACCTTGGACAAAACAGCTTGCATCGCAAAGTGCACAGTGTTCATCAGTAAAGGTGCAGGGAACTTCCCTAGATTGTCCCCAAGAAGGCTTTTATTGTACCTATTCCACATGAGAAGAACAAAAACATCCTTTAAGCTTCAATAGACAACAACAGTTACGTCGTTGGTATCGTCTATATGAATCCACACTAACCAAGTTCCCATTAAAATTCATCTGAGGACAAAGGCATAAGAATCTCTACTATATAGTCCTAAAAAACGACGGACCTAAAGTAAACGTATGAACATGACTAAATATTTCTGAAGCTACTTCAATAAACAACAACAAAATAATTAAGTCTTAGTCTCAAAAAAGATGGGATCGTCTATATGAATCCTCAACGACCAAGTTCACAAATATATTCATCTCAGGACAACACTTCACGAAATAAACATAAACATGAAAAGTACCAGAAGGTCTGTATATTTCCTACTGCCATAATAGACTCTATTATATAGTCTTAAAAGACACCTAAAAAACATCGGACCTAAAGTACACGCACGAACATCACTACAAAAATTTTTGAACCTTCAATAAACAACAACAACGACGTCTCAGTACTACATCCCTCACAGGTCATATTCCTCATCTCAATTCATCTTAGGCTAACATTTTACGAAATAAAAAAGAAAAGCAGTAGAAGTTCTCTATATTTTCTACCTGCATAAGATCGAGCCTCTAATATATAAGGCGAAAAGACTCCTAGAAAGCATTGGACCTAAAGTAAACATATAATCATTACTACAAACATTTCACTACACATCAATGAAAAAAGGACAAGAACGCGGCTAAATTCAACACTTACAATGTCAAGAACAAGCTAACACTGTACCATACAAGTATGAAGAAAAATGTCTTCAACACATCAACTTCAACAACACCATTCTTCGAAACTATGTGTGGTGAGTCATGGTAGTCCAATAAACTCGAGCGATTATCATCATCATCATCATCACTATCACCACCCTCAATATCATCATCGATAGATCCTCGATGACCTGGTGAACCATTCTCCACGTCAAACGGAACATACCTATCTTCGCCACTACCAAAATCACCACCACCACCACTACCTCTCATCCTATGCTTAAAATTACTATTACTACTACTGCTACTATGTTGATTTGACTCTGTACCAATAGACACATTTATTTCTTTCCCTTTTGTCAATTCGAAATCGAAATCATCTCCATTATGACTATGTCTATTGACTAATTGAGATGAATGAAGAGTACCATTTTCATCAAACCAACCAGAAAATGAAGGGTCCCTATGACAAATTGAAGCTAAATTATCTTTGCTCCATAAGTTGTCCTTCTTACTACTTTCCTCAATATTTTCTTTACTTAAATCACTTTCTACCATCTCCTTTGTCTACAAACAGAGTCATAAAAAAGCAGGGCTAAGATTCTTGAAATGTGACACTAAAGTTTGGAAATTTAATAGTCTTAAAAGGGATTTGAATTCTTGAAATTGGTGAAAAATTGTATAAAAGGGGTTGTGTTAAACAATTTATGACATATCAAAATGCAAAGATTGATGGGAAAAAATATCATAACAAATTTAAACCAAGAATTCTCTTTAGATTTGCAGAATCTAAAAAAAAAGAAAGTTTAATTGGTCCAAGAAAAAAAAGATAAAAAAGAAGATCAATAGGGATCAAACATAATTGCATGTAAAAGAATGCAATTAAACATATGATTAAGAATAAAGATTAAGGATGAAAACATGCAAAGGTGATCAGAATCAGAAAGTGAAGCTTGTGAGATTTGATCCGTTAATTTCCGTTAGTAAGTTAGAAGGGGTGGGGTATTTGGTGGGGGGTGGGGGCTTGTAATGCAATTTTTTCATTTTTTATTTTTCGCATTAACGTGGATCGTGAAATACTACACAACAACATACCTAGTGAAATTCACACATTGGGTCTGTCAAGGATAAAATATACGCAGACCCTACCGCAGACCCTATCGCTACCTCATAGAGATAGAAAAGTGATTTCCAGAAGACCCTCGTCTCAGAAAGTATTAGGTCTCAAAAGTAGAAGATACTAAATATAAAGTGAAAGACAAAAGATAATATATAAATGCAACAAAAGTAACACATATAAAACGGACAATAGCAACACACCAGATATAAACACACAATTACTCTTACTAACCTACTATATTACGAGACCAGATATCATTCTAATCCTACTAGCCTATTAGCCTCCTACCCTAATACATAACCTTTACTCTTTTCTATCTAAAGTCATGTCCTCGTGAGATGAAGTTGCGTTATATTCTGTCTAATCACTTCCCCAATACTTTGAAATTACTTATAGTCTATGGTGAAAAATATGTTTCCATGTTATATGGTACCATTTGTATTTTAGTATGTTTCAAGCGAATGAGGTGTTTAAGATCTATAAATTAATTATGAGACAAATATTTAACAATCAAGTACTAATTATAAATTATTTTCTTGATTTTTATTAATTGATAATTTGATAAAAAATAATAATTAGGGTATTATTAGATGTTGAATTTATTTATAGCGTAAACATATATTTATAGTGCCAATATATGTTAACTTAATTCTTTATGAGAACTCATTTACTTTACTTTACCTATTTTGTTTTTAATAATAATACATTCTTATAACTATAGAACCGTCTTGACATGTATAAAATTACATGATTAAAGATTTATTTATTTATTTTGGCGAATTTATACCATTGGACTAGTGGTCTTTTACTTAATAACAAAAAAAATTACCAATAAATACAAATAAGGAAGGTTTGCTAGAGATAATTTTATGTTATGCAATTTTTTTTTTCAAAATTAACTTAGTCAAATATGATATCACATAAAATAAGACAAATAAATTATAATAACACTACTATAAAAAGGCTCAAAATTAATATAACAAAAATTAACTATAGTCAGTTGGTTTAGAAAAATCGATTAAATTTGATTTAAGACTTTTTTTAAAAAAAAAGTATTTAAATTATTGACTATATATGCCTATCAGTAATTAAGTCGGTCTTTTTAAATAATTAACTCATTGAATAACTCGATTTTTCGATTTTCTTGATTTTGGCACTAAAAACCCGATCGAATCGAACGATTTTTCTATTTTCCTTATTTTTCACGCCAAAAAACTCAACCAAATTTGGGTGGTTCTTTTTTTGAAAAAAAAAAATTGCCACTCCCATCTAATTGTCCCTTTTTCCGGTCGCTTTTTAACGTGTTTTTAGTGGTGTAATAAACAGAAAATAAATTTTATTTTATTTTAAACAATGATAATTGATTCAGAATTTTTTTCTCTGAATTTTAACTTTACTAAGTTTTAATATACCAACACTTTTTTGAAGTTCAGCATACGTTCTCACCAAGTGAATGGAAAAAAAATAAGATGCTTAAATTTTATTCTATATTTATAGAATAAAAACGTTAAATGTTTCGATAAATATTTTAAAATGATAAAGGTAGAAAACTCACACATGATAATTTAGGTACGAAACTAGAAAAGTAATTGAGATACTTAAGCAAGAACTTTGTTTGGATGGTTGTTATATATTATTTCACAAAACGTCATATCATATTATTTTATATTGTGTTGTATCGTACTATATTATTTTGTGATGAATACAACATTTGGATAGATTGTGTCCTATTGTTGCAACTTATATAGTATACACATCAACAATTTGAATGATAAACCTACAAGAGATGAAGTAGAGCACGAAGTAGAGCAACTATGGAAACGCATGAGAAAAGATAAAATAAGATTATTAAATAATAAGTAAAGACAAAATAAGAAGGGAATATTAAAATAACGATATGTTCACACTAAATTGATTGTTAATTTTCATTGTTACGGAACGATGAATTTAAATAATAGATACAATGAAATTTAAATAACAATAAAATACAAATATTGCATCTGAACAAACAATCACTATAATACCACGGGTAACAATCATCCATAAACAAAGTGTAGATGTGTTTTCGACCTTTCGCCCTTCTATACTGATAGTGTGGTGTTTAGGCCTGCTGCAGGCGGCACATGTCCTGGTTCTGGTTCTGGCCGATGCACAAGGACCAAATGCTCTCCACAAGATTTAGGATAAGCAGCTCCAATATCCACATGGCATTTTTGTTTATAAATTCTCTTTTTGGTGACAATTCTCCATTCTTTCTTTTTGTCATATAAGAACAAGGGTGAATGCTCAAAATCTAGAGTTGAAACAATATCTCCATTTGGATTGATGGTCAATAAACAACAAAGAGATTGACTAGATATATTTGTGAACTCTAATGGTAACTTAATTGTATGCTTCACCCATGTCTCACTTTCATCAATACCATTGAGCATGTATAGAACAATTGTGCCACATTCAAAATATACATGACATAAAAGTGCAACTTATCCCTTGGTTTCAACTATTCTTGGAGTTGTTTCAAAAAACCTCAATGGCCGTTCATTAAGAGGGAAATGGATCCTTCTAATAAGCTTTTCATCTCCAACACTGAATGCAACTACTTCACATTCCCAAATATTTACAAAATAAATGACCCCGTCGACACAAACATTATTGCCATTTGCAGGGAGAAAATTGGTGCAGTAGGAAATCTCTCTCCACGACTTGTCTATTCAAATGGTGAAAATCGAATATATCGATCTACAACCCACAACTACCTTAAATACTTTATGTTTTTATGTTTTTTGGTGGTGGGATCAAAACCAATCGCGTAATAAATCATTCTCTTAGATTGTTCATAAGGAAGGAAGACATGTTGTTTTAGGAAAGGATTGCGATTGCAAATAGCAACTTTTCCAAGATGGCTCCATTGACAGACAGCCATTGGTTGATTATATTAAGACAAGATCACTAAAACATGGTTGATGCAAGTATTGAAGAGGACAAGTAGCTAAGTCTTCATCACCTTCTTCTATTTTTGATAACCTATAGTAAGACGCCTTGGGGCGATTTACGAGGAATTGAGTCACACAACTTTTTTGATGAGATTCAATGAATGAGGTGTCTGATATGAGGGAGCAAAAGGATTTTGAAACGCATTAAAGACTTGGCAAGAAGGTTTCTTAGAATTTCATATGTAAGTTCGTGTGGGATGAATGTGACAATATAGTTGCAATCTTCCATGTATAATTGGTTGTGATTGATGATCATGATTTTTGTATAGAAAGTGAGAGCAAAGATGAAATGTGTATATATAACAAGTATAATTGGTATAAAGCGTTTTTTAAGTTGGATTAGGGTTAAGGTAAGAGCTAATAAATTAGGTACACTCAGTTCCATAGTAGGATTAGGACAAAGATCCGGCGGATGCAAACTAATATTTTTACATCTTCCCCCCCCCCCCCCCTCCCAAAAAAAAAGGTTAGAATTATAAGTTTTAGAAAAGATATTAAAGGTAATTTGAATTCTAAAATTATATTGTAATTCAAATTCCTTCATAGTTTTTATAGACTATTCTCATTCCTATTGGTGTTTGAATTGACTCATTTTAGTGGATTACTGTTAAGTATCTTTTTAATTTTGAAAGTGCTTAGATAACAAAAAAAAACTATTTTAACCACTTTTCAAAAGTAGAATTTTTTTTTAAAATCCACAAGTCAAAAGTTAGGGTTACCAACTTATGATTTTTGGCATTTAACTTATAAGCTAATTTAAAAAAAGGTCAATCCAAACAACCCCTAATCCTCTAGACAGATATTGCCATCTAATTATTTGTCCAACCAAACAGGTCAGACAGTGTAATTTCATCAAATTCAATTATAGGATCCTTCCAAACAGGCTCTTAAACTCAATCAAACTCATTAAATTCAAACAAAGAAGTCCCATTTTATGATCAAGATATGTAAAAACCCCGAACATAGTTTAATTCATCCCATCCAAATAGAAAAAAGAAAAAAAAGACAAAACATACACATGTTGAAGAGTGCACTTAAATTGACAAAGCTGCATTAATTGGAGATGTTATCTCACAGGCCAAATATTCTCGAAAAGAACTTGTCTTCTATACATTCCATGTTTTTCAACAACTCTCCATTCTTTCCCCCCATTGTCATATGTGAACATTCTTGAAATCCCACTGTCTGAAGTTAATAATAAAATCTCCCCTTTAGGATTCTTAGTAGCAAATAAAGAGTAATGTTACATCTTTATTTCCTTAAATGGTAGCAAACATCATATAAAACAATCTTGTCATTGTTTCCAACAAGAAGAAGAGCAACTTGTCCCTTTATGTCTACTATTCTTACTGGAAATCCGAGCAGACGCAATCTAATTCTAGATGTCTCAACAGGGACTGGAAGTATTCGAATAAACTTTTCATCTTTGATACTGAATGCACCAATCTGAAATCAAAATTCAACTACAAAATAAATGATCCCGTCATTACATAGTTATGCTTTGCAGGGTGAAGTTTGAACCAACATGGAATCTCTTATGATGTTCATGAGGAAGGAAGACATGCTGTTTTGTGAAAGGATTGCAAATTGAAACTTCACCAGCATTGTTCCATAGACAAAGAAGGTCACTGATGGACTGCGTAATACAGTTGAAACCATGGAAACAAGGCTGATTTAAGTACGAGATGGGACAAGCTAAGTTTTGATGTTCTTCTTTATAGCCTAAATTATATATGAATGCATTCTTGTGTAAACTTAGGCGATCTAAGAGGAACTGAGGCATATGACTTCTTTGATGTGCTTCGATGAATAAAGGGTTCTGATATAAAAGAGCAAAAAGATCTCGAAAGGCACTTAAAACGTATTAGAGACCTGACAGGAACTCTTATAAAATTTCAAGGATAATGTTATGAGGAATGCTTGAACTACCAATGTCAACATTCATCATGTTCTCCCTGTACTTGTTTGTCATCAAAAGTAAAAGCAAAGAATGAAACACATATATAAGAAAAATATGGTATAAAGGAGTCTTTGAGTTGGACTCTTTTTTACCGCATACTTTTATTTTTGGTTAAGTGATTTAATCAAATAAAAACACGTGCTAATTAATAATAAAAGAACTCTATAGGAGTCACTAGTGTGACTCCTTTTTTTGCAACATATTTGATTGACACTAAAAAAAGACTACATATATTTTGTGCTAAATAATTTCCTCGTGAAGACTAGAAGCTTATTAAGTTGTCTTGGGAAACAGACATAAGAATCATCTGAATACATCTGCGTGGTGTGTGTGAGCTAGCCATTTTCAAGACAAGTTCACTCCTTGTGGAGAAAAAAGACTATCATTTTTATTCTTCTTAATAAATATAAGTGAACCTTTAAGAAGCCTAGGCCCCTGAACCAGCCAATCGTCGTTTGGTGGCATTAGAGACAGATACGTGACCGAGCTTGTCTGCTGCTTCTGTATGTGGTGATCGTTCTTTGAGAGGCATATAGTGACGCATCCATACACCAGCATACACCTGAAAGGGAGAAGTTATAAGACTATGGACTTACCTCTGAGAGAAATAAGGGAACTATGAACTAACTATAAGCAGAGTCCAGCAAGTAACCAGAACTCATTTAGTTCCTATACAAACCTTCCATCTAAAACTCATTAGAATCTAAAGAAGCACCTTTATATCTTCTTGATCTCTTTAAATGTCAGACACAGTCACGATTGGAAATCAAGACAGTGATTTTACCTGTGCGGGTCTCATTATCTTGGTATCAGGATCATCAAGGGACTCTTTCCAATGAGACAAGTAACCAGCCATCCGAGGAATAGCAAACAAGACTGGGAAGAATTCCGTTGGAAATCCCATGGCCCTAATTCATAAAAAGGTATTAAGTATCCATTAGTTATCATTCTTAATAATGAAAAGATTCATCTTCATTTATACTTACCTGTAAATTAAGCCAGAGTAGAAATCAACATTTGGATACAGCTTCCGTTTTACAAAATACTCATCTGAGAGTGCAGCTTTCTCCAGAGCAACAGCAACCTGAATGTAGTATAAGAAAATGTTTGAACCATATTAAGTACTGGATCATTGACCAAAAGTAGTCCATATCCCATCATTTCATTCAGGGGACGAGTTATAGTTGCACAGATATAACCAGCCAGCCAGAACAATAGATCTAGGCAGTCGCATCAAATGTTCTATGACTGTGTTACCTAGCCAATCTCACTTTCTAAGAAGACATTTTTCTCAATTTTGATGTAGAAATTTCATATTTTCAGAGAAATAAGATTCTATCACCTCTTCCACATAGTAAAGAGTGCTTACCAGCACACTCAATGCTGTTGTAGGATAGAGATGTGTTCAAATATCCGAAATTAAAACAATAAAGGAGATGCTCCAGTTAAATCTACAGTGGAGAAACAGGGAAATAATTTTTGAATTAGAGGTAGAATTGCCAAGCCAAATGATAGATATTTAGCTACCTTAAAAGATCTGGTTTTTTGTTATTTGAAAATTGCCAGAAGAAGAAAGAACGACAACTTCCTATGGGCCATGCGGTGGCCACATATAGCCCAGGGTGGTCAATCAGGCACCTTTCATCAAAAAATTATATTATGTACATAGAAAATTCTACAAAATATACCAATAAAAAATTGTTTTCATATA
>JAOTQR010000011.1:3875224-3885651 GCA_025774065.1 Solanum ossicruentum
AATCAGAACAACATCGAAATATCTCAGTCAATACCAATCTCCGAACTCGACTATCAACAACAGACCATTTCGACCACGGTCGACATCAAACAGGAGTAATCTACGATTACAGGACATATTAATCGCAATACATTAGACTTGGCTGGAGAAGGGATATTACCTTCTTCGGGGCAACGAACCGGGACGACGAGCTTGATGTGAACCCCGACACCACTTAAAAAATTTCTTCGAATTCTTCGACTCGAGAACCAGATATTCTGGTTTTGAACTCCTCTCCGGTATGTTGTTTGTTCTGTTTTTTTTTTTTTCGAATAGTCGTGGAGTAGGCCAAAACTTTCTCAATTTCTCACAATTGATTTCTTACTCTTCATCTCTCTCCCCCCTGATGGTGATCGATGGGGGTATGTATATTGAAATCCCGAGAACGGTCGACTGACAGGGGGGAAGTATGGGTTCGTCATTTCTTTAAGCAACACGCGTGAGAGGTATACGATAGTGCGATCTGAGAAGGGTATGGGTCGTGATGGTGCGGTGTCAGAGGT
Source organism: Solanum ossicruentum (assembly GCA_025774065.1). Lineage (NCBI taxonomy): Eukaryota > Viridiplantae > Streptophyta > Magnoliopsida > Solanales > Solanaceae > Solanum > Solanum ossicruentum. The sequence goes on from JAOTQR010000011.1 coordinate 3,875,767, forward strand.
GGTCGGAGAACGTGAGTGCGATTTGAATCGCGACAGGGTATGGGGTTGTCGGGTTTTGTCGCAGGTTGTCGGTTAGAGAAAGAGACGAGAGAGGGGTGTGTGTATGGGGAAGGCGTCGAGAGGGTGAGGGAGACGAGCGGCGACGGTGACGGCGGCGTAGGGGCTTGGCGGTTTCGGTTTTCGCCGGCTCTGGTTTTGGTTTTGCTTTATTTGAACAAAGGGGAAAGGGATAGGGATTTGAAGGAATTGGGGGTTTTGAGGATTAGGGGCGCGTGGATATCACGCGCCCGGTTAATTAATTTAATTATTTTTTTTTTTTAAATAATACCAATAAAGCTTCGATGATTAAATTGACCCCGTGGAGGGTAAAAATTGGGTGTCAACAATTCCTCAAAATTAATTAATAAAAATAATATTATAAAATAATCATGTTATCATTATTTCTTTTAAGAGGTGTGCCAAATATAAAATGATAAGTAAAACTGAATAGAGAGTGTAAATTTAAAGATCAAGAAATAATTAAATTTTTTTTACTTTATCCTTAATATTAATTATTTTAAAATTATGAAACGCGTACATAAATGGAAAGGGGGCCTAGTCACAGCGCAAAGGGACAGCGGAATCTAAGCCCACACCAGATAGAGAAAATGAGGACTAGTCGTCAACCACCGCTTTAATTTGTTTCTATCGAAACAGTCTTATCCAGACAATCAACCTTTAGGGCATATGACTTATAAGGCCAACAAACCTATTGTATCGACGAGATACTACAATAAGAAAATTTGCAGAATTGGTGAGGAGTATCACAATCAAAACAGCACTGGGTGAAGCCCCTGAGTAAATTCTCCTTTCTCTCCGAGAGAAACGGGTCTTTTCTTCTCTGATCCTTTAAAATAATAAAAGTAGTAAAATTACGTTTTTCCATGTTAGAGGAAAAATTCAGCACACGATTGCGCTGGTAGATAAGGTCATTCAATTTAAAGTGGACCTCACCAGAATAATACATATTAAATCATACGGCACTTTTTATTTTCGTATTTTATTTTTTAAAATACTTTACTTGAATGGAAGGTTCGTAAAAAATAATTTTTTTATCTAATACACTTTACTCTTCTAAAATTTCATTTATATGTTATTTTTGATACTATTGTTGGGTCTGATCAAATTAATACAATTAATTATAAAAATAACAATAATATATTCAATAAAATTGATAATTAGAGTCTGAAAAGAGTAAAATATAATCAAATTTTATCACTACCTTATAGAGATAAAAAGATTATTTTCAAAAAATACCTAATAATACATTACTACCTCTATTTTATATTAAATGAATTATTAGGGTCATTTCACACCTATTAAGAAAAAGAAATAAAGACTAAATTTAATGATTTTTTTCATTTTTGACCCTTTTCAAATTTCATACACTCATTTAGTGTATCATTTATTTCTAATATAAAACTCAACCTTAGAAACTTAATTAATAAATGATAAAATTAAAAAAATTATATATTCGTTGAAAAGTAAAAAATTCATTTATTTTAAAAATATCAAAAAAATTTTAACAATTAAACTTAATATGAAACGAAGATGGTAATTGATAGGCAGTGACGTAAACGCAAGTGATTTTCTTGGGATGCACAAAACGATCAACATTTTGTGGATATATATCATATCCTACTCTCCTATTGGAAAAAAGAAATATATCTTTTTCCTAATTCCACTCACGTTTCCCAAGAGGTTGTTAACGACGTTCTCACAAAAATATAATATTATATTTTCTCTATCCCATTTTATATGTTATTCGCATATATTTTTAAAAAAAAATTTTAAAATTTATCGTCTAAAATCATTTTTAGATATTTGTGTCGCTAAGGTGAAAAGAAAATTTTAAAAGTAAAATATTTTCAATTAGAGTAAAGTGATTTTTCTTGGGAGGAACCAAAAAGAAAAGCATATCCCATAAAATATGACAGAGGGAGTATATTATAATATACTTTCGTTGAATAACTTACAATACTTTGTATTTTAAAAATTTTAGACATAATTAGATATACCTTTTTTATTAATCTTAGCAATAATTATTCCTGAAAGTAAGCATTGACTAAGTTATCAGAAGAAATTAGAGTAATTCTTAGATTAACTTATATTCATTAATCGCTTTGATTTTTAACCATACTTTCATCATTGCATCTATTATAATCTATGTCTCAAATTAATTCAATTGTAAAGACTTTTTTGATATTCAAAATTTCAAAATGTTTGAAATTTTATTTTTTATATTTATTTTTTCATTTATTCAAATTCTATATTTTCAAGGAAATAAATTATACTATATATTTATGTAAGAATAGGGTTTTGTGATGAGAGTTTTCGAAAACAGCCTCTCTACCTCTATGAGGCAGCGGTAAGGTCTGCGTACAATCTACCCTCCCCAAATTCCACTTGTGAAATTTCACTAAGTATGTTGTTGTTGTTATTTATGTAAGAATAGAAAGTATTATTTAAATTTTGAAATTAAGTTAAAATGGGAGGAAGGAAAGTACTTTTTTATTAGTTGAAGAGAGATTTAAAAGAGATCATTAAATAAATTTAATATTTGTATAATGAGAAAAATACATAATTTCTTAAAGAGATATTATGGAAATAAAAACGCCAAACTCTTATTTCGGAAATGGAGCAGTCGCTTTTATTTTGACTCCTTTTTTGTTTCTTGTTGTGCTTATTTTCAGTGGACATTTTCAGGCCCAATCAAAATGTGAAAGTCATTTCAATTGTGACTCTATTTTCTTTTTAAAATAAAGTAAAAAGGGCTTAAATATGTCATCGAACTTTATTAAACGTTCATTTATTTCATTCATTAAATTTTTGGCTCATTTATGTCATTACCGCTTGAGAAAAAACTCATCTATGCCATGTAGATCTTGAAATTTGGGATGAATTCGAGGTAAAAAAATATTGAGTTTTGGTATTTAGCTTGAGGGAACGATAATTTTGAAATTTCGGGTGATTTTGTGGATATTTGAATAAGTTGAAAATTTGAAAGTTCTTGGTGTTCTTCATGTGTCCTTAGCATTCTTGAAGAAGAATGACTAAAAGGACTACAGTTGATTAAAACTCTAATTTAAAAGTGTTTAGAGTTGTTTAAGTGACTTTGCAAAATTAGAGTTAAAAATAATGGTATAGATGAATGTTTTCTCAAACGGTAATGACATAAATGAATCAAACTTTTAACAGATGTCATAAATGAATCTTTTCTCAAAGTTTGATGACATATTTGAGCCTTTTCCGTAAAATAAAATACTCACATTATAGCTCATTAGTATAAAATACTCACATTATAGCTCAAAAATAAACACTACTTCCAAATATACACTATAACGTGATTAGTTTACAACAAATATATTTATATTTTATTTACATAAAAAATAATCAAAAGTCATAGAAAATATACATAAACTATACAGTATAGCTTGTCAGAGTTATAGAAAGTATATATTGACTAAAACGTATATATAACCTGCCAAAAGTCATAGAAAGCATACATTGATTGTATAATATAACTTACCTATATATGAGTTATACAATGACTTTATATAATAATACAATTGAATATAACTTATCTATATATAAAGTATACACTGATTATGCATGAAGTAGGAATGTACATAGACCGAATATCCTTTACAAAAGCTATATCTTGAAAGTGTTGAAAAAGACTTTTCACACCCCTACACCATGCTAAAAGTTGCTCCTTGCCTTCTAATTCTCAAAGGGACACCTATATATGTTGCTCCGCCTTATCCAAAAATAAAGATTATATTCGTGTTAGATTCTTCAAAATTTCACTATTTTTGAAGGATCCAACATGCTATAAACCACTTCAGTAAGTTCTCTTTCTAACCTAATGAGCAAAATACTGCTGTAAACTACTCCAGCTTTAGCAAATTGCTTAGATCTGTCGCGTGACTATAATTTTGATGGCATCCACGATATGTAGTTGATGGATACATTTATTCACTCTCATTTTGTTACCCCACTGATTTAGACAAAATATCTAGATAATGAAATTTGATAAACATAGAATGACTTTGGGCCTACTATGAGATGCACTAGCTATTTCTTATATGAACCTAATGCATCAAAAAGATAATGAGGGTTCGTCAAAGGAGAATCTTAGCAGTTCAGTTGGTTAATCGTCTATCTGAACTTTCACTTTTCGAATAAAATTAAAAGATCAAGAAGATCATCAAATATTTGGTATGTCGTCTAGTGTGTTAAGTTCTAGTCTCATTTGTTCAACATCTCATGTCTTACTAGTCAAATTTAATCAAAATGAAAACTTTGGATATTTTTCATTAAGATATATGTTGCTGCAAATTATTTTCCTCCATAAAGCATATACTAACTAATTCTCAAAGCTATTTATTTAAACACAAAGTTGGTATTACCAGCCTCTCAATATTGTAACATACACAAGCATAGAGGGAAGAAGAAACAATACTAGTATTCAATCTTAAGTAAACACACAGGATAAACGTACACTATTGAAACTAGACATAGCAAGAAACTGAAAAGTGACGATTTTGAAAAGGGACCACGACTTCTGTTCAAGCTCGACCCTCGTTGGCTAACTTGAACAGTTGTGCCTGAGCTGCTGCTGACTTTTCTGAACTAAGTGCTGAAACAAAACTATCCCTGACTTGGTTTGTAGTGTAGGTAAACCTCCTGCTCACCATCGAGTTCAATAAAGAAGCTGTTCCTTCCCTGTAGAGATCCCCGTAGGCATCCGTACGAGAGTTGGAAAGTGCTTGGAGCAAGTTCATGTTTGATCCAAAACCTGGAAAACTAGCCACACCAAATGAATTGCCTACACTTCCCCACCAGCCAAACAAGCCCCATATAAGCGTCGGGTGAGTCCTCCAGTAACTGCAATTTTATAACATTTTACATCAGGATATGTTAGAACAGATCATACTGTAGTCGAAAAGTGTAATGCTAGTATATATTCCTCTGTTTCTATTCCGTTTTTTATATGTGTTTTCTTCAATGGTTTTTGATTGTCTTGTCTAATTTCGTATCTACTTACCTTGTCATAATTTTCTTTCTTTCGTAAACTTTATGTTCAATTAGTATATACTACTATGCAAAATGAAATGGAGAGAATTATTTTCGTTTCACTTACTTGCATGTAAAAGGTGGTGAGTTAGGGTCAATTGGAAAGACACCGGGAGCACTTGGAGTTCCGGGATCAATAATAGGAGTAGGTGGTGTTTCGATGGTAGGTGTAGGGGAAGGATAGTAACCACCACTTCCCGGAGTGCTTGGAGTGCCAGGGTCAATGGTAGGAGTAGGTGGTGTTTCAATGGTAGGTGTGGAGGGGGTAGTAGGTGTAGGGGAAGGATAGTAACCACCACCTCCCGGAGTGCTTGGAGTTCCAGGGTCAATGGTAGGAGTAGGTGGTGTTTCGATGGTAGGTGGAGATGGGGTAGTAGGTGTAGGTGAAGGATAGTAGCCGCCACCCCCTGGAGTGCTTGGAGTGCCTGGGTCAACGGATGGAGTAGGTGGTGTTTCAATTGTAGGTGTGGAGGGGGTAGATGGTGTATTAGGGGTACTAGGTGTAGGAGTAGTTGGAGTCGGGGAAGGACAGTATCCACAACCCCCTGGAGTGCTTGGAGTGCCGGGGTCAGGAGTTGGGGTAGTTGGTGTACTGGGGGTACTAGGTGTAGGAGTACTTGGAGTCGGAGAAGGATAGTATCCACCACCCCCTGGAGTACTTGGAGTGCCAGGGTCCGGAGTTGGGGTAGTTGGTGTACTAGGTGCTGGAGTACTAGGAGGACTTCTGCCTCCACCATGATGAGTTGGTGGAGACGGAGAATAACCACCACCACCACCTCCATGCCCTCCAGATGGAGTGGATGGGGTAGGATTATGGTGATGGTGATGGTGATGCCCTCCACTAGGAGCCGGGGTACCACAGTTCCCGCCTGGTGGTTTTCCTCCATGGCTACCGCTTCCATGCGAAGGTGTTTTATGCCCATCACCTCCTGAACCATGAGATGGAGGTGTGTATGAACCTGCCAATCAAAAAATATACGAGTGTAAAATGCTATATATAACCAGGATTTTTTAACTTGTTAATTATAACAAGTAACTTGTCTTATTTTCATGTTACGACATTATATGCATGTTTTTATTTTTACATTATCATTGTATAGAAGTGTACTACAGACCTGAACTTGGAGGAGTTCCGGTATTCGGATCAGGAGAGTAATATGTCTTTTGTTCTTCAAAAGAAACTCTACACATGACAGGAATGACCAAATAATGTGTGAGCAATGCAGCAGCGACAGCCCACAAGATTAGAGATTTTTGCTTGTTTCCCATTTTTTCCAATGAGAAAAAAAAGCAGAGTGAATAAACAGAGAAAAGAAGCTAGTAACAGTTCAGTGATGTGAAGTGACAAAAGAAAAGAGTTAGCTGCATATTATAAAGGGGTAATGAACACACACACAGAGAGAGAAGTAAATATGAGCAGGTGAAAGAGTATGTGGTTAGTTGTGTATGCTGCAGGTGCATTTAAGGTCTCATTTAAATCTCACTACTGTGCTGTAAGCCTGTAATTATACGGAGAAAAAGTCACTCCATAACTCTAGTCTACACTAGTTCAAAATATTTTCCATGCCTATGCCTCTCTAGTTATTGAACTGGACAAAAATATAAGTCTAGTATACTAAAGTTCTCGCTATGCGTAGAGTCCGACCTTAAGGTCTATTGTATACAACATATCTTGCATCTCTGCAAGAAGCTATTTTCAAAACTTGACTCCTGGTCATATTACAACAATTTTACCAGTTATTGAACTGTAAAAACTCAAATTAACACAACTGGCTTGAAACAACTCTCTTTGGATACATTGTATGTAGTATTTAATGCTATATTTGTGATATTTGCCCATGTTAGACGCACTACTTACTATGTGTGACTACTAAGACCTTTTAATGTGACACAATCTAGGGTGCCCATGTTACACACTACTTTTGTGTGTGTATTGAAACCTTTTAATGTCGCATAATATAGGATTTAATTAGTCTAAGTTGTTCGGATTCTTTCATTTTTGGTGTTGTACCCGTCTCAACATGGTATAAAGGTGAGAGATCCGTATCGAATTTAATTAATTAATTTTGGGTACTTTGTTGAAAAGCATTGGAGAAATTTGGTATAGACATAAAACATGTGTACGCAAATTAGGAGAGATGAAGAAAATACAGTAATTGTATATTGACATTTTGACGTTAGTTATTTTTCTCACATCACCTTCTGTGCTTTCGCTCTTGATAAATATCTTTTCCTCATAATACCTTATAAGTTTTTCTTTCTTTTTTCAACGAAATGTCTCATAATTTAGACATTTAGCTCTATTTTTAAGTACTTGAATTATTTTTAGTCAAATCCCTACATTCGTATATGGCTCTGTATCCTTCGACTCTTAAAATTTAGATCATGAAAAATTTGACCTCTAGATCTGCATCTGTATCAAACGTCCCACCCAAGTACGAGCTACTTAGATTTAAGACCATAATGTTAGAAGTACAATGAATTCAGTACTAAGAACCAATTCATCAAGTTAAAATTCTAAATTGATCTCTTTTTATGATCTGTTGGAAAAAACTCAGTAAGATTGGAATTTAAGTACTCTATAGTCTGTAAATACTTTCTTAAAAATCCCACACATGTATATAGAAAGAGTTAAGTATTCATTTAATACTTATTCTCCCACCAAGGAACCCACAAAATTCAAAATCCTAACTCTTTACTCTTAGCTTACTTTGTCCAAGGGTTACTGTCAATTACACTATGTATACTTTTTTTTTTTTTAAAAAAATATGTATATATATTCTGATTCTCTTTAGCGGCGGTGTACATCGGTTGGTTTGGTTTAATTTTATACATTATTGATTTTAAAATATGCAAACCAATAAAATAATTTTTATCTATTTTCGATTTATCGATTTTAAGTCTTTAACGGTTCGATTTTCAGTTTACTCAATAAGAATAATAATATAAGAATTTGCTTTTATTAAAAGCATATAGAGTACGAAAGAGTAAAGAATAAAGACTTCTATAGTGTCCTATAAGGCTGTAACTATTAAATTATTAATATTTAATGTTTACGAAGGGGCCGGATAAAATAATAAATTATTAAAATCTTATTGGGTTATAGGTTTATCCAATACGTAATAGTAAAAATCGATAACCCAATAATTTTTTTTTTAAAATCATTAAAAATCCGATAACCTAATAACAATAAATCAATAACGTTTTTATCGATTCGATTCATCAATCGATTTGATTTTTCCACACCCCTACTTTTTACTGAAAATTTTGGCTAGTCTACAAAATGGTGAAAGATGGACAATGTTAATTTGTTACTCTGTCAATTATGTAATGCACATGGAACACAAAATGGAGATTTTGTTGGGAAAAGGAAATATAAGGTAGAAGGAGCTGGTTCCTAGATAAAAGTTTGCTCTTAGAAATGCAGTGCCACTTCCTCCCTCAATGTGCTTTATTTCTTGGGAAAAACTAGGTTGTATTAGCCTCCTATAAAAATAATACCTCCTCCATTCTTCATATTAATATGAGACGGATTGAAACTTATAACATTTTTTTTTATATTTTTCAATTATTTAAATTTTTTTATTTCAAATATTAAATTTAGTTACTTCAATTTATCTTTAAAGTTTAATCAAGATAACCCCAAAAATCGAAACGGTGACAAGTAAAAATGAATGGAGGAAGTGCTTATTTCATAAATGTATATCTTCTTTTTATATAAATATTGTCCATTTATATTTCCTCTATTACATATTACTCCCTCCATCCATCTTTACTTTGTCCCTATACTATTTTGTGATATTCAACAATACTTGTTCACTTTATGAAATCAAGAGATAATTTTACACTTAGTTCTTAATTTACCCTTATCATTAATTATAGTCATTTTCCCATTATATTTTTCAAGACATAGTATTTATTATATTCAAAGGGTATTTTGGTAAAATTACTCCATTATTTACTATTTTTTAATCCATGTGTCAAATCAATAGGAGCCAAGTAAAGTTGGACGGAGAGAGTAATTAAATTTATGGGGGAATGCACATATATTACGAAAAATATTTAAGAACAGAATTTACATCATAATTTTTACTATTGTCCTTTGCGAAAGTATAAATCTAACTTGATAAGTGATGTAATTTATCTCCTAGAAAAATATAAAACTTCAATAAATAAAAAGATAAATATGACAAAAAAAATCAAATATCTATTTTAGTTTTGACCAATTCAATTATTTTGAACAATGAAAAATGTCTCAAAATTCTTTGACTTAGTATATTCCTTAAACGAACAATAAACAGGATGATAACTATATTATTCTTTGAATATAATAAATTCAATATTTTGAAAAGTGACTATACTAGTATTAATGAAAAATTAGAAATTAAGTGATAGATTATCTTTTGATATTTTAAATTTAATATAAGTAAAAAATGACCATTTACTTATAAGTGATAAATTATCTTTGATTTTTTAAATTTATATTTGTTGTGCATAAAACTTTTAAATTTATGCACTTTGAATTAATTTCAAATATAAGATGTCTGAATTAGGCTTTGCCAAACCTGCATTCATAAAACAAATGTTTGAAATTTCGTATGATTCAAGTTCAAATATTTTTGTTTAAATTTTAAATAGAATTATCTCAACTTTAGGCACATGTAATTTTAGACATTTCATCAAGCCTAACACCCAAATGGTGCTATACCAACACTAGCATGAATAACTAGTGTTGTAAGCAAACTCAATAAGTGGTAGATGATTACC
>JAOTQR010000011.1:3911193-3937163 GCA_025774065.1 Solanum ossicruentum
CTTTTGTTAGAAATTCATTAACTTGCCTCCGAGTTGAACGAATTTCTAACAAAAGTTAACAAGTTAGAAGCAACTCATAAAGTTGAATTAGAAGCAAAGAAAAGGGAAATTGAGCACCGAAAGCTGATACTTAAGGAACTACACAGCTGGTGAAAAAGTCATAATGATTTGCTTTGCATGAAAAATAGTTGGCAGAGAGTCGAGTTTATGAATTGTTAAGGAAAGTTGCCAAGTTAGAAGCAACAAATAAAATTGAATTAGAAGCAAAGGAAGGAGAAATTAGCGGACTAAAGTGACACAGGGAGGAATTAGACATTCGATGGAGAAGTCGTGAGGATTTTCTTTGTATGGTGATTTGTGAGTCGACATGGAAGCAAGTTGATGAATGTCTAAAGAAAGTTGATAAGTTCGATGAAACTCATAGAGTTGAATTAGAAGTAGAGGAAAGGGAAATTGAACATGAAAAACTGATGCTTAAAGAACTAGACAAGCGATGGAAAAGTCGTGAGGATTTGCTTTATAGCAGTTCATTAACTTGCCTCTCTGCCAACTAATCATTCACTATATGAAGCAAATCCTCACGACTTTTCCATCAACTATCTAGTTCCTTAGGAATCTACTTTTCGTGCTCACTTTCTCTTTATTTCGCTTCTAATTCAATTTTGTGATTCGCTTCTAACTTGTCATTTTTTTTAGAAATTCATTAACTTGCCTCTCCACCAACTTGTCCTCCAATATGCGATGCAAATCTTTACGGCTTCTCCATCGGCTGTCCAGTTCCTTAAGCATTAGTTTTTATTGCCAATTTCCTTTTCATTTGCTTCTAATTCAACTCTATGAGTTGTTTCTAATTTGTCAACTTTTGTTAGAAATTCATTAACTTGCCTACTCGCCAACTCATCCATCATTATACAAAGAAAATCCTCGTGACTTTTCCATCAGATGTCTAGTTCTTTAGGCACCCTCTTTTCATCTTCAATTTCACTTTCCTTTGCTTCTAATTCAACTCTAAGAGCTGCTTCTAACTTATCAACTTTCTTAGACATTCATTAACTTGCTTCCTTGTCGACTCATCCATCAACACACGAAGCAAATCCACACGACTTTTGCATCGAATGTCTAATTCCTCCATGTACCACTTTAGTCCACTAATTTCTCTTTTTGTTGCTTCTAATTCAATTTTATGAGTTGATTCTAACTTGTTAACTTTCCTTAGCAAGTCATTAACTCGACTCTATGCCAACTCGTTCTTCTCCATACAAAGCAAATCATTATGGCTTTTTCACCGGCTATCTAGTTCCTAAGCGTCTGCTTTTCGTGCTCAATTTCCCTTATCTATGCTTCTAATTCAACTATATGAGTTGCTTCTAACTTGTCAATTTTCTAACTTTTTAACTTTTGTTAGAAAATAAGTAACTTGCAATGAATTTCTAAAAAAGTTAATAAATTAGAAAGTTGACAAGTTAAAAGCAACTCATAAATTTGAAATTAGAACAAAGAAAATGGAAATTGAGCACAAAAAGCTGATGCTTAAGTAACTAGAGAGTCGGTGGAAAAGAGATAATGATTTGCTTTGTATGGAAAAGAACGAGTTGGTAGTGAGCCAAGTTAATGAATTGCTACGGAAAGTTGACAAGTTAGAAGCAATTCATAAAATTGAATCAGAAGCAAAGGAAAGAGAGATTAGAGGACTAAAGCGACACATGGAGGAATTATACATTTGATGGAAAAGCCATGAGGATTTGCTTCGTGTGGTGATGGGTGAGTCGACAAGAAAGCAGGTTAATGAATGTCTTATGAAAGTTGATAAGTTAATAGAAACTTATAGGGTTGAATTAGAAACAGAGGAAAGGGAAATTGAACATGAAAAATGGATGCCTCTCCGCCAACTAATCATTCACCATATGAAGCAAATCCTCACGATCTTTCCATCAACTGTCTAGTTCCTTAAGAATCTAATTTTCGTGCTCAATTTCTCTTTCTTTCGCTTCTATTTCAATTTTGTGAGTCGCTTCTAACTTGTCAACTTTTTTAGCAATTCATTAACTTGCCTCTCCACCAACTTGTCCTCCAATATGCAACGAAAATCCTTACGGTTTCTCCATCGGCTGTCTAATTCCTTAAGCTTTATTTTTTTGTGCCAATTTCCCTTTCCTTTACTTCTAATTAAACTCTGTGAGTTGTTTCTAACTTGTTAACATTTGTTAGAAATTTATTAACTTGCCTTCTCGCTGATTCATCCATCATCGTACAAAGAAAATCCTCATGACTTTTCCATTGGCTGTCTAGTTCCTTAGGCACACACTTTTCATGTTCATTTTCCCTTTGCTTCTAATTCAACTCTACGAGTTGCCTATAACTTGTCAACTTTCTTAGACATTCATTAATTTGCTTCCTTCTCGACTCATCCATAAACACACGAAGCAAATTCTCACGGCTTTTCCATCGAATGTCTAATTCCTCCATGTGTCGCTTTAGTCCACTAATTTCTCTTTTAGTCGCTTCTAATTCAATTTTATGAGTTGCTTTTAACTTGTTAACTTTCCTTAACATGTCACTAACTCGACTCTTTGCTAACTCGTTCTTCTCCATACAAAGCAAATCATTATGGCTTTTCCACCGGCAGTCAAGTTCCTTAAGCGTTTGCTTTCTGTACTCAGTTTACTTTTCCTTTGCTTCTAATTCAAATTGATGAGTTGCTTCTAATTTGTCAATTTTCTGACTTGTTAACTTTTGTTAGAAATTCATTAACTTGCCTCTTAGAGTTGAATGAATTTCAAACAAAAGTTAACAAGTTAGAAGGTTGACAAGTTATAAGCAACTAATAAAGATTAATTAGAAGCTAAAAAAAGGGAAACTGAGCATAGAAAAAGCTGATACTTAAGGAACTAGACAACCGGTGAAAAAGTCATAATGATTTGCTTTGTATGGAAAAGAATGAGTTGGCAGAGAGTCGAGTTAATGAATTGCTAAGGAAAGTTGACAAGTTAGAAGCAACGAATAAAATTGAATTAGAAGCAAAGGAAAGAGAAATTAGCGGACTAAAGCGACATAGAGAGGAATTAGACATTAGATGGAAATGCCTTGAGGATTTTCTTCGTGTGGTGATAGATTAGTCGACAAGGAAGCAAGTTAATGAATGTGTAAAGAAAGTTGATAAGTTAGAAGAAACTCATAGAGTTGAATTAAAAGCAGAGGAAAGTGAAAGTGAACCTAAAAAGCGAATGCTTAAGGAACTAGACAGGTGATGGAAAAGTTGTGAGTATTTGCTTCGTAGCGGTTCATTAACTTACCTCTCCGCCGACTAATCATTCACCATATGAAGCAAATCCTCATAACTTTTCCATCGACTATCTAGTTTCTTGAGAATTTACTTTTTGTGCTCAATTTCTCTTTCTTTCGCTTCTAATTCAATTTTGGAGTCGCTTCTAACTTGTCATTTTTTTTTTAGAAATTCATTAACTTGCCTCTCCACCATCTTGTCCTCCAATGTGCGAAGAAAATATTTACGACTTCTCCATTGGCTGTCCAGTTCCTTAAGCATCAGTTTTTTGTGCCAATTTCCCTTTCCTTTGCTTCTAATTCAACTCTATGAGTTGTTTCTAACTTGTTAACTTTTGTTATAAATTCATTAACTTGCCTCCTCGCCAACTCATCCATCATCATACAAAGAGAATCCTTATGACTTTTCCATCGGCTGTCTAGTTCCTTAGGCACCCGCTTTTCATCTTAAATTTCCCTTTCCTTTGCTTCTAAGTCAACTCTATGAGTTGCTTCTAATTTATCAACTTTCTTAGACATTCATTAACTTGCTTTCTTGTGGACTCATCCCTCAGCACATGAATAAAATCCTCACGGTTTTTTTATCGAATGTCTAATTCCTCCATGTGCCGATTTAGTCCACTAATTTCTCTTTCCGTTGCTTCTAATTCAATTTTATGAGTTGCTTCTAACTTGTTAACTTTCCTTAGCAAGTCATTAACTTGACTCTATGCCAACTCATTCTTCTCCATACTTAGCAAATTATTATGGCTTTTCCACCAGCTGTCTAGTTCCTTAAGCGTCTGCTTCCATGCTCAATTTCCCTTTCCTTGACTTCTAATTCAACTCTATGAGTTGCTTCTAACTTGTCAATTTTCTAATTTGTTAACTTTTGTTAGAAATTCATTAACTTGCCTCCTAGAGTTTAATGAATTTCTAACAAAAGTTAACAAGTTAGAAGGTTTATAGGCTAGAAGCAACTCATAAAGTTGAATTAGAAGCAAAGAAAAGGGAAATTGAGCACCGAAAGTTGATGCTTAAGGAACTATACAGCCGGTGGAAAATCTATAATGATTTGCTTTTTGAAAAGAACGTGTTGGCAGAGAGTCGAGTTAATGAATTGCTAAGAAAAGACAAATTAGAAGCTACTCATAAAATTGAATTAGAAGCAAAGGAAAGAGAAATTAGCAGACTAAAGCAACACATGGAGGAAGTAGACATTCGATGGAAAAGCCGTGAGGAATTGCTTCGTTCGGTGATGGGTGAGTCGACAAGAAAGCAAGTTGATGAATGTCTAAAGAAAGTTGATAAGTTGGATGAAACTCATAGAGTTGAATTAGAAGTAAAGGAAAGGGAAATTGAACATAAAAAGCTGATGCTTAAAGAACTAGACAAGCGATGGAAAAGTCGTGAGGATTTGCTTTGTAGCAGTTCATTAACTTGCCTCTCTGCCAACTAATCATTCACTATATGAAGCAAATCCTCATGACTTTTCCATCGACTATCTAGTTCCTTAAGAATCTACTTTTCGTGCTCAATTTCTCTTTATTTCGCTTCTAATTCAATTTTGTGATTCGCTTCTAACTTGTCATTTTTTTTAGAAATTCATTAACTTGCCTTTCCTCCAACTTGCCCTTCAATATGCGAAGCAAATCCTTACGGCTTCTTCATTGGTTGTCTAGTTCCTTAAGCATCAGTTTTCGTGCCAATTTCCCTTACCTTTACTTCCAATTCAACTATATGATTTGTTTTTAACTTATTAACTTTTATTAGAATTTCATTAACTTGCCTCCTCGCGAACTCAACCATTATCATACAAAGAAAATCTTCATGACTTTTCCATCGGCTGTCTAGTTCCTTAGGCACCCGTTTTTCATGTTCAATTCCCTTTCCTTTGCTTCTAATTCAATTCTATGAGTTGTTTCTAACATATCAACTTTCTTAGACATTCATTAACTTTCTTCCTTGTCGACTCATCCATCAATACATGAAGGAAATCCTCACGGCTTTTCCATCTAATGTTTAATTCCTCCATGTGCCGCTTTAGTCCACTAATTTCTCTTTCCGTTACTTCTCATTCAATTTTATGAGTTGCTTCTAACTTGTTAACTTTCCTTAGCAAGTCATTAACTCGACTCTGTGCCAACTAGTTCTTCTCCATATAAAGCAAATCATTATGGTTTTTCCACCGGCTGTCTAGTTCCTTAAGCATCTGCTTTCCGTGCTCAATTTCCCTTTCCTTTGCTTCTAATTCAACTCTATGAGTTGTTTCCAACTTGTCAATTTTCTAACTTGTTAGCTTTTGTTAGAAATTCGTTAACTTGCCTCCTAGAGTTAAATGAATTTCTAACAAAAGTTAACAAGTTAAAAGGTTGACAAGTTAGAAGCAACTTATAAAGTTGAATTAGAAGCAAAGAAAAGGGAAACTGAGCACAGAAAGCTGATGCTTAAGGAACTAGGCATCCGGTGGAAAAGCCATAATGATTTGCGTTGTATGGGAAAGAACGAGTTGGCAGAGAGTCGAGTTGATGAATTGCTAAGGAAAGTTGACAAGTTAGAAACAACTCATAAAATTGAATTAGAAGCAAAGAAAAGAGAAATTAGTGGACTAAAGCGACACATGGAGGAATTAGACATTCGATGGAAAAGCCGTGAGGATTTGCTTAGTGTGGTGATGGGTGAGTCGACAAGGAAGCAAGTTAATGAATGTCTAAAGAAAGTTGATAAGTTAGAAGAAACTCATAGAGTTGAATTAGAAGCACAGGAAAGGGAAATTGAACATGAAAAGCAAATGCTTAAGGAACTAGACATGCGATGGAAAAGTCGTGAGGATTTGCTTTGTATGGAGGACAAGTTGATAATTTTTAAGAAACGCCCTTAATCAATCGATAAGGCAGCCGTTGCACACATACTATATGAAATGAAACTATCTCGGCATCCAGATGTGAAAGCAGAACTCGCGCTTAAGGTGCCTAAGTGGGGGAAAAAGTAAGTCTCGTCCCTTAACTACGAAACCGAAACTAAGCGGCTCTTCTTCATATCGAGAAATGAAGTGAGAAGGATTTCTAGCTAGTCTTCCTTATAAAAAAATCGGGTAAATGACTTAACCAATCGAGTTGCTCACATTTCAACTATGGCAATTCTTGTTAAGAGCTGAAACCAAGAGTTCAGAGCGCCCAATCGGAATCCTAGTTTCTAAAAGCACTCATTCCAGGAGACTGATTTTTGCAATCTTTTCGACCTTGGTTTCGTCGGAGCAAGTCAGAAAGATTGAGAAAGGAAACCATCTGATTTCATTTTTTCTCAATAAGCCACAAGATGATCATCTTAGGGTGATCCTTTTGTCGACGGATGCTCTTATTACACTCGTAGTCTCTGAAGGATGAGAACTAACTATGTAGCATCTACATCGATAATTCTAGTATTGTATACGTCATTAGTCCGATGCTTTGTAGGAACTATCCCTAATAACAAACTTGCAAAATGGATCTGTCTATCATAAAGAGATTCGTCGTTCCTGACCCTGCTTCACCTTAATTGTTATTTGAACAAGTAAAAGTTCTGTCTTGGTTCGAGTGGGGACAACATTTCTCTTCTGCATGTCCATGGAGTTTTGAAAAATCCAAACATCTCAGAGATAGATAGAGAGGTGGGAATTTCTCGAACGAACCGCACTCCTTCGTATACGTAAGTTAGAAGCGACTCGGAAAATTGAATTAGAAGCGAATAAAAGGAAAATTGAGAACGGAAAACAGATGCTTAAGGAGCTAGATAGCCAATGGAAAAGTCATATAGGATTTGCTTCACATAGTAAATGACGAGTTAGTGGAGAGGCAAGTTAATAAATTTCTAAAGTTGACACACAGAAAGAGACTTGTAGATTAGAATTAGAAGCGAGGAAAGGGAAATTAGGATCCTTAAACGGCACATTGAGGAACTAGACAACCTGTGGAAAAACTGGAGAATTTGTTTAGTATGATGAGTTGGCGAAGAGGCAAGTTAATGAATTGTTTAAGAAGAGTTGAAAAGTTAGAAGCGACTCAGAAAATTGAATCTGATCTAAGGGAAAGGGAAATTATACTCCTAAAGAGGCATCTTGAGGAACTAGGTAGCCAGTGTAAAAGCCGTGAGGATTTGCTTTGTATGACTAATGATGAGTTGGTGGAGCGAAAAGTGAATAAATTGCTAGGGAAAGTTGGCAAGTTAGAAGTGGCTCAGAAAATTGATTTAGAAGAGAAGAAAAGGAAAATTAGAAGCCTAAAGCAGCACCTTGAAGTGCTAGACGGCTGGTGGAAAAGCTAAAAGGATTTGCTTTGTGTCGTGAAGGACAGGTTGGAAGAGAGGCAGGTCAATGAGTTGCTAATTAGCTAAAGTCTCCGAATTGGAGAATTTTTAAAAGGCTTATTGATGAGAAATAAACAAGTTGGTGGATCTTCCGGTATAAATGCAAAATATTGATGTGCTTGCATATTTTGTTATTATTACTCCCTACAAGAGTTTTGCTTACCTTTTGTTTTTTTATCAAGAAGATATTTTATTGAACAAATATCTAATTGTGTGTTTTTTTTTAAAAAAAAATCAAGTCATTATATGTTGTGTTTGTATCGATTTTGTTGAATTCATATTTTACTGCCTTTCTGTTAGTAATTTTGACCCTACAGTATAGTTGCTTCATATTAATAAATGACATTCTTTTTGTTGAAAAAGAATTTAAAATATAGTAAAATGAGATGAAATTATTTGGGCGAGTCACAAAATTCTAAAAAAAATTATTGATAGTTAAGTGTCGCCTTCAGAAAAGAAATTATACAAAATGAACAGTAATCAGATGATGAAATTAAAGTTTTCATTTGTTATGAATACAAGTGAAAAAGAAAATTTCAAGATGTAATGCTGATGAGAAATTTCAGGAAGAAGCAATCACATATTCTATTTTTCTTCCCAATTTTCTACATCCTTCAAATTATGGCGAAACCGAAAATTGGAAACTTTATTGGGTCAAAGAAGACAATGAACTTCATATAAGCCTTAAACTAGTTGAATCCTTTCTCTTGCTTGAATTTTTGAAGTTTCCCCACTCAATTATATCGGTTGGGTCTTGTTGATCTCCTCTTTCTTGAGATTTTTAGGAGGGGAAAACAACCTTTGTTTGATAATGGAGAGAGACCAAAAAGAATTCTCTTGGAAGTGTAAGGACTGTTGTTGACAGCAGATGTAACACCCTCTAATTTTCCAAGCTTAGATAAGTTTAGAAGTCTAAAATTCGAAAGCTGCATTTTTCAATGGGAATCTACAAACCGCGTCTACGTCTCCTAGTAGCAATTACGGACTGTAGATGGGGGCTCGTAGATGCCCCCAACACTTAGAAAATTTTCAGGAAATGGGCCCAGACCACGAATTGATTTACAAGTCGTGAAACATTCTATGAGCCGTAGACCAGGCCTCGTAGAACTCAGGCCACTTTCAAACTTCTAAAGTTTTTCAAAACTCAATAGGACGAACCCATTCATGACTCGTAATTGGATTTACGATCAATAGAAAGGGGATTCGTACAACCAAGCTTATTTGGCCAGTGGCAATCCACGAGCCCATTTACGGGCCCTAAATTGGATCACAACCCATAAATGGTGTCTCGTGGTTTAGTCTGGCCCTTTTAGCTAAGTGAATTTTTGTCCTGTCCTTGTCTAAATTACATTGTTTTGAAGCCAGTTCAGTTCTTAATCAATAATTCATGACTTTGTTCCATCATTCACACTTGGAAAATCTTGAGAACTAACGTGAAGAGGGAAGACTAGGGTTCCGAGCAATTATCAAGTCTCTCAGTTTTGAGTTCTCATTTTCGTGCCTAATCTATATTTATTATCATGAATTCTAGTCAAGAGTTGAGTAAATTTCCTTCCTATTTCCTATGGAGAAATTCTAGAACTCTATCGTGGCATCTTTGTTGTTTTATTTTTGTTATGCTAAGAACTTCATTGTTGAGTATACTTCTTTAGATTCTTAAAGTATTAATACATTTACAAGAACCCTAGATGAGTTTTAAGAATTATTTCATTATCATACTTTAATTGCATTGAAAAGTGACGAAATTACTACAAAGTATTTGAAAAGTTTAAGTACAGTTTGAATTAAAGAATTATTTTGTTACTGAGTTAAGAAGAGCTAATTAAGAAAAGCTAAAGCAGGTAAAGCCCCAAAAATTATAAAGAAGCATTTGGGTATTTATCCTCTTGAAGTTTATGAGCATTATAAAAGTTATTTTTAGAGTAGTATTGATCACTGATATGAATGAGAGTAATAATAACTTGAATTCATAAACTATGTAGCCAGCGTAGGATATGATTGTATCAAGTCTATAACTCTTTATATGCCACTGAGATGACCTATTTTAGATGGGTCCATAAGTACATTGTCCTTTACCTTGAAAAAATATAGGATGACTCTGGCAACGTGGTCAAGATGTTATATCATCGCAAGTCTCATAGTCATGGTTGTCAGTTAGAGAAACTCTCCAAGCTAAATTGTATTATTTTCTAGCATATTAAGTTACATTTTTATGCATTCATCATACTCTGTTACTTACTGCATTACTGTTCTAAAATTATATTTGAAGTTATACTTAAGTTCAGTGTGCCCTACCATGAGTTTCCTCTTTTTGGCCATCTTACATACCTGTACATTCCACGTATTGATGTCCTTTGGATCTGCATCTTTGCATGATGCAGACATAGGTGATCGAGATCCTCAACAGACGTACCATTGAGGTTCAACATTTCAGTTAACTATTGGTGAGGCCTTCTTCTAGCTAAAGGCTTTGATGTCTTTTATTTCTATTTTAATACTATGGTTACCATGGGCCTGTCATGATAGTTGACTCAGAGATATTATTTTAGAGATTCCATAGACCAGATGATAACTGTATAGTTCTTTCCTTTAGCTGTTGTTGAGGTATCTTAATTTTCTAAGTATTGTTAAAATTATTACATTACTTTACATGCCATGTTAATTCTAGCCTGTCACTTCTTGTTTAAGTCTAATGTTGAGCAATATTGTCAGGTCAAGTGATTCACTTGGAGTCGGAAATGATTTTCGAATGCCAATCATATTTGGGGTGTAGACACGAGAAATGACAAACTTTATACCATACCTCAGAGTTCAAGTATCCTAAGAAGTCTATAGAATTGTGTCTAGTAGAGTCTGTATTATTAATGTGAAGCGCGCCACATTCATAATAGGGAGGTTACAAGACATTAGGAAGTGTCACTATCAATTGTTATTCTATTTAGTTTGTCACGAATTTAACTCTCTTTAACCCCTTCTAACTTGGGCTTTAAGTGATGCTTTTTAGATCATGCCTTCACGTAGAGTCACCAAACCATCTAGGGGTAGAGGACGCCCAACCAAGATGCAGAGCCACTAGACCATCTAACTTGGGGTTTCTCACCTAGTGTTCAGTACTAGGAAGTCACACATTGGAGGGTAATACTAAGTTTTTAAAAGTGTCTCTAATTATATCTTTCTAAAAACTAAATTTTCAAGAAAAAATATTCATCATATCTATGAAACACAATTTTTTAGCCTCTCAAAAAAATTGATCAAACGCCTATTTTTTGTATAGATAAGCTTTTTGGGAGCTAAAGAGAATATTAATTATCTCTGGTATAAATTTGAAATGACACTACCATTTATATGGCATCGTCAAAAATCAAACTTCTGGATCCACACTGCTCAATACCACAATATGCAATTAATCTCTTCATTGAAATGTTGAACAATTCAAATGTTCGACCACAATTACTTACTTATCCTTCGATTTTTAAGGTGTATGCTAGAGATGGTCTTGTGAAAATGGAGCTCAACTTCATGGGAGAATATAATCATTAAATGAAACTTAGAATTTGATACATTTATAAGAAATACTTTGTTGCATATGGATGTAAATTGTGGTTTTTTGGTTGAAGCAAGGAAATTGTTTGATGTTGATGAGGATAGGGTTGAAGATGTTGTTTCTTGGAATTCCATGATCATGATTCTTGGAGATTGTTTAGCAAAATGCCAACTAGAAATGATGTTTCTTGGAACAATATGATCAATGGTTTTGTTAAACATGGGAAGTGGAGATTGAAACTATTTAGCACTATGCAAGAGGAAAAAGTTTAAGCCTAGTGAATTCATATTGGTGAGATTGTTGAATGCTTATGTTCACATAGGAGCACTTGAACAAGGGAATTAGATTTATATGTATTTTAAGAAGAAGAATGTTGAGTTGAATGTCATTGTTATATTTATAAGTATGTTAAGAAGAAAATTAAACTGCTTATTATATTTTAAAATTAAAATAGCTATTTAGAGAAAAGGTTTTAGGAAAAAAAATAATGTTTGACTAATTATCAGGTAATTCAGAATTTTTACCTGATGTTACTATATATAAGTCAATATAGGAAGAATGCATGGACGCACAATAAAATAGTATAGTAATTAGCATACCCTTTCATTCTTTTCCTTTGTCAGCAGAAGATTTGGTCTATTCTAAGATTTACGAATTTACAAATTCTTCTAATATAAAATCAAAAGTACAGAAATTAATAAAAATTCATTGAAAAAAAATTCAACACTCAAAAAAATGGAGAAGAAGATATTATTATCCTTTTTCCTATTTTTCCAATATAAAAGACCCTTCAAATTTATAGACTTAGCAAAAATGAATAAAGCCAAGGACAAGAAAATTAGTCTTACGTTTTTGTGCTTTGTTGAAAGATATTATTATCACCCAACGATTAACGAAACACATTAAATATTGACTAAATCAAATATTTATCCAGAGAAATGCTAATAACTGTGTTTGTCCATAAAATTCATCCACTGGGCATACATAATATTTTTATTTGTGGACACATTAGTATTTTGAATATATTTTAATTTAACTTTTTTAAAAGCATAAACTCTTTTCTTGCAAGTCGGACATATTAATATGACGATAGAGGCATTACCACAATTAAGAAAGTGAAGAAGAAAATATTGGATGCCATAATTGGAATAAATTAATTTATATAGTGATAATTTTAATTGATAATTTTAAATTTTTATCATATGGTGATAATTTTAATCTTAATTTTTAATTTGATATTAATTTATTTAGGATTTTTAAGTGAAATATTTTCTTACATGGAGCGCGATGTGACAATTTTTTTTATTTAAAAAAGTATACACTCATCATCACAAATTAGTCGAGGTGTGTTTCCTTAACTATTAGTGATAATTTAGATAGAAAATCCACACTTTTAATAATTCAAATATGAAATTCATATATTAAGATAATTTAGGTATACTTTTGACTTATTTTTTTTTCTAATTCCAAAAGTTAGTACACAAAATTAATGAAAAGTTTAGTGATTGCTCCAAAAGGGGCCCGATACGTGACCCGCCTATCTTGATCCGATTCGCCGGTGGTTTATCCCAATGCTCAAACCCTAGTCCCTTCATTTTGTGTTCTCTCTTACAAGCGTTGAAGCCCTAATTCCAATTCTCCGAAGTTACTTTCAATCGCCAGATGTCGGTAAGTTGATCTCTTTGCTGAGCTTTTTCTACATTTACTGGTGATGGCGCTTCACAGTTTGTTTGTTTTCTTTCTCTATCCGTCGAAATTGGGAAAAACTCCTGATTTTACATTCAGTTGATTTAATGTCCTGATCAGTGGAAATTTTGAGCCTCAAATGTCAATCTGTTGGAAGGATTTACCCTTTTGCTAGTTGGGGTTGGGGTTGGGGGAGGGGTTGAGGAGAGTGAGCATATACCATGTGCTGCGTTTCCCTTGAATTTCTGCAGATTGGTTGTTTCCTTGCTGACTTAACTTGATGTGCTTCATAGAAATCATCCAAATCCCTAGGAGAAACTTTCTAGACTGACCATCAAATAAATGTCTCTGTTTGCTAATCTGGTTGTGTAATTGTTTATTTATTTTTCTGTCCTTGATTCGGCTGAGAGGTTTATCCTGTAATTGAAACTTGAATTTGATGCCGTCTGAGTATGTTTGTGTGCTAGTTACTACGGCAGGTAGGTACTCCTCAATCTCAAAGTAGTAGGGTTTGGTAAGGTGGATATTGGTGTGTTTAGTCTGTTCAATTTGGGGCCAATTTCATTCCTTGGGTATTTTCATGGAATATCGTTGACAAATTCTACATGGTTTTTATGCAGGCTAGCAGGGGAGGGAGAGACAGACATCGCAAGGAACATCCTCCAAGATCTGAGGAAAAGAGCCATCATGGTCGTGAACATCCCCCTTCCAGACATCTATGGGTTGGAAATCTGTCTCATAATCTTTCAGAAAGTACTTTGGCCAGTCACTTCTTACGTTTTGGGGACCTGGAACGTGTAGCATTTCAACCAGGTCGAAGTTATGCTTTCATTAATTTTAAAGATGCGGAAGGGGCCTTTGCAGCTATAAGACATCTCCAAGGTTATGTTGTTGCTGGCAATCCACTTAGGATTGAGTTTACGAAGGCGGTTAGTTTTGTCAACCTTTGCCTACTTTTCCTTGTGACATTATTGTCTACGCATAGGGAATTCTTGGCAGAACACATGAAAATACTATATTTTTCCCTAGAAAGTTTCTATGAGATGGATTCTCTTACTCATGAACATCTGCCGTCAATATCAATGCACCCATCCAACGTTAATGTGATACTTAGATTTTCCATTTGCCATTCTCTGTGCTTTCACTCAGTATTATTGAGGTCATAATAATTTATTAATTACCACTATAGATATAAAAGTTGATGCTTTTTCCAAAAATTAAGAGAAAAGAAAAAGAAAAAGAAAAAGAAAAAGAAAAAGAAAGAATCGTAACTGCTGGTCTAAGCAGTCAAACATTTAATAATCTGGTACCTAAGGGAAATGTCGTCAAAACAAAAAAGAAAGAAAGAAGATGAAGGCATGGGGACTCTGAAGACAACTCCACAGAATTTTCAGCAGATCAAAATTCCAAAATTAATGCAAACTGGATGATGTGGGAGTGACCTAGCAAATTTGAAATAGTAGAACGTGTTTATATTTTGCTCCCCAAGCAATTGTGTAGCCTCAATTTGTGAGGGTAGTGTAGTGATGCGAAATATCACAGGCTTCAGGAGAAGTCTCACCAAGTTTGCTCTTCAATCCAGAAATTATGGATGATCTGTGTAAAAGTTGCACCAACTCCTTCCATTTTGGTGTCCTTTACTTTGTTGCCATCATAATCTATTGTGAGATTGCCATCATAATCTAGTATCAGAATGAGAGCTTCTTGGTCAAGGAATATCAATGGTTATTAATTTTAAAGAAGCACAAGAGTAATACATAGCCCGATACACCCACATGCATTAGTTCTCCAGAGTTGAGAATCTAACCATCTGTATTTTACTGCTATCTTCAGTAAAATTTACATTGGTGCAATGCAGTACGTTTCTGTAGGAAATGTTATTAATATCAGACTTATCATAATCGGTATCACAAGTTTTTCTCGAAATTGCCTAGTTACTTAGTTGTTGTTATCCAGTTCAAACAACATTTATCATGGCATCATCATTAAATAAGTTTCTATGAGCTATATCTCATATAAAACAGAAGTCTTTCACTTAGGTAGGTCGCGTCAAAAGCCACAAACTAGAAGTACACCTGATTTTATCCATAGAGTTCTGCTTATTGCCTTTTTGAATCTGTGAACCAAAGTAAGAGGAAACGTGGAGGATAATTTCTTCTAGAGTTCAGTCTAACAAAGTAAATCCCAATCGTTTAGATTATTATGGTGTTAATGATTTATATCGCATCACTCCAAATAATAAGGATTTCATTCTCAACAAGTGTTTGGACTAAATAAGCACCTAATTAGAATCTAATGTAGCAACACCTTCTTAGTGCTGATTTTCAACATATGTAATATTTACCATTTCAAAAAAGAGAAGAAAATTAATGAAGTAAATATCCACAACAGTGAGTGATGTATCCAAATTGAAGTTTATGATCCATAACATTCTTAAAAACATGCCTCACTTGAACTGATAGTTCATCAGCTGAAGCACCTTCCAGATAAGAAAGACTTCTTGGCTTTCTTTCAGGATTCATTTTATCATGCACCAAATTCACGTACTCGACCTGAATGGCTGGTGGTCATTGAGGTAAAATAAGCAGCAGTTTCCACACATGTCCTACTTGAATGCTTTAAATTTTTCACACATTTATCTGTCTCTCTGGTGTACTGTTATCTGTTTCTTTAGAGAGTTACCTGGAGGCAAACGCCCCTCGCTTCTGAAATAAAATGATTGAAGTTAGATTGATGAGTTGGATCATTGGGCTATATTTAGGAAAAAAGTGTTACTTTTTCAACTCGGAGAGGTTTACAGATGCCAACATTATCTAGATGCAAATACAAGCCAGTAAATGGCTGAAGTATAACTTTTTGTCAGTATTATAGGTGCAAATTATGAGTATCATCACTTGAGCAAAATCCAGTGCTTACAGAAGTTGTTCCTACTCCTGTCAGCTTCTTCTGGAAAGACTATCCATTTATATGTATTTGCTAGTGAAGCGTTTTCTTACACTTACAAAGGCATTAGTTTGCCTACCAGAAAATGCTTTCAGCTTGCTCCCTTTATATCCTTATACTTGCAAAAATTCTACTGAATGTAACAGTACACAGAAAGTATATCCTTAAAGATAAGGTTGTTTCCCCCATATTTTTAACCAGCTCTTTTGAAATATTTACAAATTTTGTTTGGATGATCAGATTTTACTTTGCTTTTTATAGTGTCACCCTGAAGCTTATCATTTTTGTGAAGTTGGCCTCAGGGCGTGCCTATTTTACATGTCCATAGTCTTGCAGACTTGCCCGTTCTATCTCAAATTAGCATCTCAATGTAGGAATGAGTGGATGGCTCTGCTATCAGCTGGAGTATTGTATTCCACTTATGTATTTAAACTGTCTAATTCTCACAATGCAGTGTGGCCAGCTTTGGCACATGACACCAGTTGATGTCTCATGAGATTGGGGTGTGAAGGCATTAGTGATCTCAAAATAATGCTTATAAATTTGCAACACTTGATAACATGAATTATTGTGTTAACTTCTTCGAGGCATTAGTAATTCCACCTTGCATTGCCTATTGAATCCCATAATGATTCAGAACATAAGCCAAAATCTGCAAGATGTTATGAGCAGTCACAAAATCTGCTAGGCATAATACGATGACAACAAATGATCCCACAATCTAGAGTTCTCTTTGCATAAGCAGCACGAGCTAATAAGTTTTAGCCTCTTTTTCCTTCTTCAAATTTTCCCTTGTCAAGCAAGTTTGATGTGCATCTATCCATTCTATCCAAAACATGTTATCTTGCACAGAGCTTTTCATTTCCAGATTATCTTACATAGCCATTTCGTATTTTCCCTTTTTGGGGCAAACGAAGGTAATTTTGTCAATAACCACTACTGTGCAAAAATTACTGAGAAAAAGGACCAAGTCTTCCATGGCCATTCTGTACTATGTCTAGTGGAGTACCTGCCAGTAGCTAATGGGACTTTCAGAAAATTTCATTCGGAGAAAATATTATTGCATTCTGTTCTCTAATTTTTTACCCTGAACTTTGGCTAAAGTAAGAAGTTGGGATGAGATTGTGAACAAAGAATATTTTGACCAAAATGATTTATCACCATAAATATGATTAGAAGCATTGGAGTCCACAATCCATCGTCCATGTGTATCTGGATGTGGGAGTAAGGCTATTGCGTAGACGTTTGCTTGCTTGCTTGATATTGAGGTAACTCATTGTATTCATCTTCAGATAAACCCGTCGATTACTTGTAGTGTCAGTCTGAGCAACATAAGTATTCTTGGGTAGTTGACCATGCAAAAAATAACATACTTCATGGGTGTTGTCCAAGCATATACCTCTTACACTTAGGTAGAAATTTTCCTGTATGACGTCTTCATCGTCGATTATTCATTGATCAGGAAGTTTGATTTTCTGATCTCCTCATTGTAATCATAGGATTTGAATCCCAATTACAGTGGAGCTAAAAATATCTTACCCGAAAGAAATTATTGGATCGAAGGGGTTTTAATTAAGCAAATCAGTGACCAGAAGTCAGAGAACTGTTTCAAGAAGTTCCAGAACCAGAAATTTCCAAAAACCAGCACTAGAACTGGAAAGCTTGCTGCAAGGGGAAAAAAAAAGGAAAAAACCTTTTAAAATCATGACTACTGGCTGGGATGTTTAAACACTTGGATGGTTCACTTCGGAATCTTTAGGTGACACCATTGAAGAAAAACTAATGTGAAAACTCATTGGAAAACATCACACGTGCTCAAACACACTTCTTCCAGGTGTCTGTTTTCCAGACCAAACTTGTGGGTTGAGATCCACGATGTCTTGGGCAGTTTTCTACTTATTCAATTGATGTTTTCACCTTACTTAACTAGAGAGCAGATGTTGGAGGGGAAGATGATCCTAGAGGCAAAGCCTTGGATTCTATTTGGATCTCTTACCACCAGGGCCCTATCCTCACTGTAGGAACATACTGAGGTTAAAGTAGCTGCAGTCTTTGTCTTTGAGTAAGTTGCTCTTTAGCTCAGCCCTTGGCAACATACTAAAGAATCATATCCTGAGGACTAAAGAAAAGCTGCCTTGGGATCGAGTCTGAAACTTTCAAATAAGGGCCTGTGAGAATTTCTTCTTTTAGAAGCTAGGAGATCTTTAGTGTATTCTCTGCAAACCTCAGCACTTCGTCAACCGGTGCCATCTTTTTAGGTTTTTAATTATAAAAAACCGAGACCTAATTTTTCGTTCTGCACTATATAGAATCTTGCCGAGTCCCTCCGTGACAAGAACAAAAAGAGAAGGAGAAAGAGGATCTCCTTGTCCTAGTTCTCTTTGTGAAGAGAAGAAATCCTGGGAATTACCATTTTGAAAACCGAGAATTTTATTGAAGAGATGCAAAATTTGATCCAATTAATCCATTTGCAGCTGAAGCCCATCTGGCTTAATAGGTTCAGTAAGAATCCCCAACCGACATGATCAAACACTTTTTCAATGTCTAACTTGCAAAGGATTCTTGGCTTACTAACGTCGTTCGCAATCAATGCTGCATCTGTGATGGTTCTGTTGCTAAGAAAAGCCATTTTTGAAGCATTTATCTGCCATAGCTTTGAAGAGAAGCTTATAGAAGCTACCTATCAAACTGGTAGGTCTGTAATCTTTAAGCTCCTTTGCACCAATCTTCTTGGGGATAAGAACAATATAAGAAGCATTTAAGCTTCTCTCAAAAAATGGAGATTATGGAAGTTATTAAGAGCATCCAACAAATCAATCTTAATTACTGCAAAGCACTTTTTGAATAAACCCATTGAGAACCCATTTGGACCCAGTGCTTTGTTGCTTTCACAACTTTTTATCATCTCAAGAATATCGTCATGCTGAAATGGGTGATGCAGCCCTTATTTTTCCTCATTGGTTGTGCAGGGAATATTTATGTACTCCCATTCTGGCCTCCTAGTCTTGTTCTCTGTGTATAATGATTCCATAAAAACTAGGGATTTCCTTAGAAATGATATCCATGTTATTATGATAGTACCCTCAACTTCCAGCTTGTCAATTTGATTGGATCTCCTGTGAGAATTAGCCATTTTATAGGGAAAAAAAACTAGTGTTGTTATCTCCACGCTTTAATCAGAGGCATCTAGATTTTTGTCTCCATGAAACTTCTTCCAATTTGAGAATCTCTTCAAACTCCATTTGTAAGCTTGCTTTTGAAAGACGTAGATCATCAGCGCGAGGTGTTTCTTCAGCGTACTGGTCAATTAATCCTATTTAGAGTACCTGATTTTCTTTTCTCTAAATGTCCAAAGGAGGACTTGTTCCATTAGTTCAACTTAAGTTTCAACTAAAGCATGATATGGCTTTCTAAGACCTTATTTGCTTGCACACGGTGGAGGTTTGTATTTGAATGGTCCAGACCTTATGCCATTAAGTGCGTTTATTTACATTAAGATTTATGCACTTATTTGGTCGGTCTCTATCATTTAGATCTTAAGCAGGTGGTAATATTATTAAGAGATATATCTGTATGGATAATTTTCACCACCACCTATCCATAACCACCGGCTACCACCTCCTTTCCATCACAACCATCATCACTGCTGGATATATCTGTATGGATATATCATGGGCAAACACCAGTCACCACCACCAACCACCTCTTCTATCACAACCACCACTGGCAGCGACTACCACCGTCAACCACTGCTGCCAGTCGTTATCACACCTATAACCTCTATCATTATAATTATATCCATTGCCTTCACCACTGCTGTCACCGCCATCGCTACCTCCAGTGCCACTATCTGCTACTACCACCACTGCAGTAAATCCAAGTCTGTTGAGAAAATTACCTAGTTTCTTGATCTCGATACCGTTTTCCATTTTTGGCTTTTTACATCACTATTACCTCACATAGAAAAGGAGAAAAAGAGGTTTTCGAGTTGTTTATTCCACTACTGCCCTTTCTGATGGATCATTTCAGCTTAGGGCAGGTGGAGGTTACCAATTGATGCTTAGCTTAGTAATTGGTTGCATCTGAGGCGTTTGTCCAAGTGCACTATTTATACTATTTATTTACTCCAGGGAAGATTAAATAGGTATTTCAGTGTAAGGTATTTAAAGTATATGCTTTTGAAGTAGAATTTGTGCCTTCAATATGTCTACAGAGGATGTGTTGCTGTTCTGTAACTTGAAACATCTCTAGAGCTTCCTGTCATGATAATATTCGGCTAAAATGGAAGATATATGTTGTTGGGTTTTGTCTTCTTTGAAATGCACGAACACTTCTGTGGCTTGTGTGTTAGCAATAAACTTGTGCTTTAGCAATTTTCTTATAAGTTGATTAGTTGAGCATCAGAAAGGTAATTGAAAGCTGTATGCGAGTGAATCTCACAAGTAAAATTGTGTGTATTCGTATCATATCTTCTGTAAGAACTGGTTATATTATCAGTGGAAAATCGCAAAGCTACTTCACTTCTGCATCAGTAATATCTAGCATTTGTTCTACCAGAAGAATGGTTGGCTTATGTTGAGACAGATCTAATTCATTGATTAGGACTTCTCTTTTTTGTCTTTGGACTTTAAAAGGGTCCATTAGATGAAGTGCATTCGTTATTAGAGTCATGATGCTGTGACCCTATTCCCTAAAGGACTTTGTTTCTGCACTTGTAAAGGATATGAGCCTGGAAGTCAGGTGTCTCCTATTTTGTTTAAATGGTACTTAAGATTAGATGATTGCATTTGTCCTGTCCTATACATTTGTGTGTTCATTTTTGTATGTGTCTGCTTCCAGATTCCTTTTGCAATAATCAGAGTACCTTCATGAAGATCATGTAGTGTTACAGCAGTGGAGAGTGTATAGTAATAAGAGTACGAAAAGAAAACCCTTCAGCAAGAACAGATATCAGTTTCAATTTTAAGAGTTCTGATTGATACTTAATATAGGTCACAACTAGAGAGAGATGTGTTATTACGTTCCTCGACTAATAGGTTACTTCTCTTTGGTGTTGTACTTCTCAACATTGATACACCAACTCTACATAAGTGATTATTACTTTCTTGTGAAGCGTTAATCGATATGACAGCGAATTCACCTCTTTTTTTCTTTTCTTAATCTAAAAATCTATCAAGAGAAAATGGCGACACTTTCGTTCTAAATAGGATTTTATATCCCAGGACAAATCATCACCAGCACCACCACGGAATGAAGAGTATTTTCCACGTCGAGATGAACGTCCCTTGATAAGAAGATCTCCACTCCCACAAAGGGATTTGAGGACTCGCCACTCTACTCCTGACCGTCCACCATATCCGGACAAATCAAGGTTAGATGATAAGGGTGGAGAACCCAGTGAGGTTTTATGGATTGGGTTTCCTGCACAACTGAAAGTAGATGAATTCATTTTACGAAAAGCCTTTTCTCCATTTGGACCGATAGATAAGATCACTGCATTTCCTGGTAGAACTTATGCCTTTGTTCGATACAAGAATGTTATGGCAGCTTGCAGGGCAAAAGACACATTACAAGGAAAATTATTTGACAATCCTCGTGTTCATATTTGTTTTGCCCGGGCAGAATCGGGAACCTCTAACAAGGAAAGGAGCCTAATGAATGATTCACCATCATCACATTTGAGATCATATGGGCACATTGGTTCTTCTGAGAACCTCCGACATGATAGGGACTTTGGTAATGTTCCTCGAGATCATGACATGAGGTCTCCGAGGTTTAACTCAGATATGGATCCTGGTGATTCTCGTCTTGTTAGTTTTGGCAGAAAGGGTAATTCATGGGCAGATGAAGATGGTACACTTGATAGAAGGAGATTTCCTGTTCTGGATTCTGAACTGAGACATGGGGACAGTGCTTACAATCAGCGTAGTCCTCCCAGGAAAAGAGTTGTAGACATCCGTGAGTTTTCTCCTCAGCGGTTTCCTAGACAGGATCCATTCCATGATGTTTCATGGGACTTGCCTGAGGATCCCTTTGTCTTTCATGAAGCTAAGAAACTGAAGACCAGCTCATATTTTCCTGAAAATGAGCTTCCAGAATATCCATTCAATGATATGGAACCAGCAAGACAGAGGGGGTACTGTGAATTTTCCCAAGCTGAGGTCCTTGATAAAAACTTTGGTTCTGGATCTCTTGTTCATAGACAAATTCCTGAGCGGATGATGAACTCTAATGTACCTTTTCCGGAGGAGAATGACCGGTGGAATTCACGATTTGACAGTTTTAAGGTGGGCTGTGGTCAATTGGCTTCAAATGCTGAGCAAAAAAGGGTGTCTCCTGAACCACATCCCTCATCCAAGAGTACCGAGTGGAAATGGGAAGGTACTATTGCTAAGGGAGGAACTGCTGTGTGCCAGGCTCGATGCTTTCCTGTGGGCAAACCTTTAGACATGATCTTGTAAGTAATTACATGCTTTATTTGAAGTTAATAATTCCATAGATGTTAACTTCTGATCTTATGTGCACAAGAAGTTGAAATTAAAAACTGATGGGCTACTTCAGTTAGAAATGAGTAACTTCTTTTTACTGAAGGAGTCCTTCCCTCTATACATTTGAGTTGAAGCCCTTCCTAACACAGAAATATACTCTGCTGTAACTGATAAAATCATACTTATTCATGGAGCTCATCTTGTATAATAAGTTGTAGTTTTGTGTACGTGCTTTTGAATTAACTTTAAAGTGTTTGGATTACCCTCGGTATGCTGTTATACATTGAGATAGTAAGCTCGACATTCAGGTCTGTAGCACTTTTGAGCACTTTATACAAGATTTATAATGTAACCAGTGAAAGTTAGCTGATTGATGCTTTAATAACAAATATTTAGGCTTTGTCAAGTAAAATCTAATCATTATGCATCTATCTGATTGAAAATGAATTGTAATAGAACTCTACAGCAACAACATACCAGTGGAATCCCACAAGTGGAGTCTGGGGAGGGTAAAATGTACGCGGACCTTACCACTATCCCATTGAGATATAGAGGCTGTTTCCAGAAAACCCTCGTCTAAAAAGTCGAGATGAAAATATTTGTTGGAGAAATCAGTGTTTTACATCCCTGTTATGTAGAAGTGCATTTTCTTGATTAATACATTTCTTATCTTAGGTGCCTGAGATAGAAAACGAATAGTGTTTAACTGACATCTGATAGTCAGCTCTACGCAATTAAGGCGATCCAGAGATTGAATTTTGCTCCTCCTTGCCCTTTCGAGGACAATCATCATTTCTCTTGTATGGAGTTATGATTTTTTTGTTTATGATATCAAGTACATGGAAAGGATCTAGAGCGGTACTTATGTTGCAAGACTTGTTTTTAACTCTCTTCATCTCAGGCATTATGAATGTCTTGTCTTGTCATACATTTGTTCACTGTGTTTTTGGGATCTAAGTTTACACTAAGTAAAAGCTGAGCTACTATCTTAGGTTGAGAACTTCTCATCCTATGTGTTGTGAGTAGAACTTGAACTTTTTCCCCTTCATTAAGTTTGCAATGGTTCAATTCCGCAGACCTGTATACTTGGACTGCACAGCAAGGACTAGTTTAGACATGCTTGCAAAGCATTACTATCAAGCAGCTGGTTCTTGGGTTGTGTTCTTTGTTCCAGCTACTGATGCTGACATGGCATTTTACAATGAATTCATGAATTATCTTGGTGAGAAGCAGCGAGCTGCTGTGGCTAAATTGGATGATAGGACCACTATGTTTCTTGTACCTCCTTCTGACTTCTCCGAGAAAGTCCTTAAAGTACCAGGGAAGCTGAGCATCTCTGGTGTTGTTTTAAGATTAGATCCTCTTGCTTCCAGTTATGAGTCTCATCCTGAGAAGAATGAAACTGGTGTTATTGGTTTCCAGGGCATGACATCATTTGCCAAGTCGATGTCGCCTTCTGGGCCTAATCCTGCAGTTACATCTTACGCAGCCCCTCAGAGACCAGGAATTAGCAATATGTCATTTCCTGGGGTAGATGCAGGATCTCCAGCTGCTTCATTTTCGGGCCCTCTTCAGCCAGCTGGTAACTTTTCCGAGTCATTTAGTGGAGACAGGCACAATTACATGGTCAATCAGCAGTACTCTGCCATGGGACAGAACTGGTCTTCACATGATATGCAGAACCCAAATCCTAGTGTCAAGAATATCATCTCACAATCATCCAGTGGAAGACATGATCCTACCATCGGTCAGGGATATAACCCATCCATGCCTGGCACAGGGCAGGAAAGTTCTAGCATCTATAGGGCAGAAGTTTCAGGTATTCATCCAAATGGTAATAATAGACCTCCTCCAGAGGCAAAGACACCAACTGCACCTTTTCAATCAGAACAACTTGCATTGTTAGCCTCATCACTTCTCGGGCAGCAGAGGCAATCAGGGGTTGCATCAACCGGACAAGATTCTAGACAACCAGGCACGTCTTACCTGCCTGAGAACTCATACAGGCCACAGCAGAATCTTCCATTCTCGAACAATCAGCCTGTTGATCATTCATCATCTCAGTTTGGTCAAATGCAGCAACAGCAGCAACCAATTGCGAGTTTGCCAGGCCCACCTCCAAGAGAGCTTCAGCATGGCACCAACTTGAACCAATTGCAAGCTACAGCTGATGAGGAAACGGACCCACAGAAACGCTTGCAGGCAACATTGCAGTTGGCAGCAGCTCTTCTTCAGCAAATTCAACAAGGTAAATCATGAGCAAATATGTACCCGAGGAGGTCAAATAATCACTCTATGTATTTAGATGCATTTATCGGCAAGAAGTGTCTTCATCGTGCTGTACTTTCATACTGTTCCTCCAGATCTCTCTCTTTTAAATTCTTTCGAGTAACGCTTGTCATTCAGTAGCTTTCGTCTAAACCGTTTGATATGTAGTTCTAGACTAAGTTCAAACGGATAGCTTGCCTTGGAGTTGTGATTTCGAGTGCAAAAAAATTGTGCCATCACTGTTAGAATTGTCATTTTCTGTTTTTTTTCTTTGCTGATGAATTATTATTGTTGGAAATTTTACTATTTTATTTTCTCACAATCGTAAAAAAAAATAAATACTGAGGTCGATGGAGACAATGATTACTCTTATGACTATAGTTTCCCTACGTAAATCACATCTTTCTGCCATGCGCCTACCATTTCTAGTTCTGATGCACCCCTTAATAAATACTATAAATTAATCAATCATGGTCTAAAATTATTATATTTTGATCGTAATGTATGACTATTCTGCTTATGGATTTTTGAGACGAGAGTTCTCAGAAAATAATCTCTTTACCTCTATGAGGTAGTGATAAAGTTTGTGTACATTCTATCATTCTTAGACCTCACTTTGAATTCTATCGAGGTATGTTGTTGTTGTTGTAATGTATGACTATTTAACGTGTAATTTTCATTATTGTTGAAAATTCTTAGGACAATTAAAACAACCTAAAATATGGATATCTCAAAGAGCTTCATGAAATACTTTTATTAATTGAGAAGTTACTCGCATATGGCAATGCTACAACTAAGTCGTATGGTGGGGACGATTCGACATATAGAGTTAGAATTATTAATAATTTCTATTTTGTGGTTAATGTATAATATATTATAGGTAGATATGCTATCATTAAATAGCTTATCATATGATCTAATGAAGTATTAAAGTTTTATGCTTTAAAAGTAAATGTCTATTAATATGAGTTTATTTTAGATAACTTAAAAATTCATGGGCTTTTTTTTAAATCTGATGGAGACTTATTTGAAATGTACTCTTTAAACCTGAAATTAAATAAATTATATAAGAAATTAGTTTCTAAATTAGATACGAACGCTTTTCTTTTCTTTTCTATCTCATCTCTGCAAATAAACGAAAGATTGGCAGCACTATCAAGAAGCTGAGAACACAAAATCCTTAAATCGGATAGGAAAGAGTTCCTTAGAAAAAAGAGAAAGAAAGAGATACTAAATAAAATTGGACTCAAAATAAATATATTAATAAATCGATATTTTCTCTTTGACTAAAATTAAAAAATCTCAAAATAAGGATCAAGCCCAGAATTTTGAAGATCTTGATTATCTTTGTTGACATCCAATTTTGTCCGACCTTTTCCATAAATTGGTGTCAAAATTAGTCATCGAATTTTGTTTTATTTTTACGATTTTTCGAA
>JAOTQR010000011.1:3948164-3969520 GCA_025774065.1 Solanum ossicruentum
TGATATTCTAACCCTAGAAAATTCAACAGATGCTGAGACTGATACTGCCCATGGGACAGAGGATGCTGAGATACACTTTCAGGAAAGTGATCCGTGGTCCTCATCGCCATATATGGACATGCTGGCTGATAAAGTCAGCTCCCAAAGTAATTCTACAAGATGGTTCTCTCTTACCGGAGGAAAACGAGTAGACACTAAAGGTGCAGATTCTTTTGATATTGATATGGTGAATCGATATTTTTGGCCAAAGGGAAATTGAGCATGGCTTGTAAATTATTTGAAATTTTCACTGATATGGGCGCTGACCCTGTCAGTTATACTTACAATTCTATGATGAGTTCATTTGTCAAGAAGGGATATTTCAATGAGGCATCTGTGAAACGCCCATAACCCTTTATGAGAAACAGCTTTACACTTGAGGCTCATGAAGAAGTTGAAGTGTCTACAGTTCATAGCAAAAGGTTGTCAAAACCATTAAATTGGAGAAACAAAGAAGCAGGACATCATCTGACAGAACTTGATGATTGAGCTCTCACAATGGCTGTTTCTCATCTTTGTGGATTGCTTTGAAATGTTAAGTTAATGTTTGGTGCTCCTGGACAACAAGCTGGACATATTAGGAGAACATTGTTACTCTTTATGCCATAGTAGGTAGGCCCTTTCTCGTACAGATAAGGCATTCTCATATATACCATTTTCATCAAACTAAACTGTAATTTTTTTGATTTTTTATTTTTGAAAAATCATGTAGGAATATATGTGATCTTTCTAATAAAGCTCGGGGATATATTTGATTTTTTTCACGTGATTTTTTTTTAAATTTTTTTAATTCAACGACTATTTTGAATTTTAACTATCTTACTTATAGCTTATTATTATTTGAATTATTTTTTATTTTTCATTCTTTAATGTAAACATATGAGAAATAGAAAGTGTAAATGGATAAAGAGAAAAAGTAAGAAAAAATTTAAAACTAATTTTTTTGTGGCTGTATAGTAATTTTTTTAGGATTTGTAAAAAAAATTAAAAAAAATTGGGCCATTTATGATAAATTTTACAAAATTATCAAATTAACAAATCCAAATTAGTTGTCGAATCAATGAAGTAAAAGATATTCACAAGTGAGAAGTATCAAATATGAATTTTTTAAAATAAAAAATTAACAAAATAAGTTAAAAATTAATCTTTTTCTTTCTGTTAGACTAAAAGGATATATATGGAATATTTGTGTAACAGTAGGAGTATATATGAGCCACTTTTATAATTAAGAATATTTCAACTCTAAATTGCAAAATTAAGAAACATATGAGACTCTTTTCCCTAATTAAGAAACATACACATACAAAATAAATAAACAAGAAGAATAATAATCTATAAAACTCTATACACATTTGGCAATGTCAACTATTACAAGGAGACATGAAAGAATAAAGACTAGTCCCATAAAGTGAAGTTGCTTATATTTGCCCAGATATTATAAACATAAACAAGAACAAATTGGATACACCAATGAATGTTTAAGATGCTAGAAGAGCATAAATATATAAATAATAGCAGCCATCGAGAACATGATCAAATTTGAAGAATAAAGTTTGCTTTCAACTGCAACAAGCTCCTCCTTGAGAAGCAGCTCCATCTCGTCCGCCTGAGGGACCAGGAATGCCGCCATACCCAACTTTTATTCCATATGACTGCAAAGAGAATAAGAAAAATTTGACTCTTTGGGTGAGGGAATCGAAACACCACAAGACGTAACCAAGCATTAAGCTTTTTGGCAACATCATTTCTTCTTTCACTAGACAATTATAAGGTATTTAAGTTACTTGCGAATAGTTTTGTCATCAGCACTTAACTGATACATCAGCGAATAGGGACCTATGATAGGTTGGTGTGTCTTCCTTGATGGTCAATAATCTTTCAAATCTATGTATAATTCAAAATAACTTCACTTTCCCACTTCAAAATAGTATGTTATAATCCTATCTTGCATGCCTGGAATCTGGTCTCAATTAGAGACCACAATTCCATCTACTCTCAAGTTTTCTAACAATGGTTGTGGCCAGGCCAGTTGTACCTCTACTTCTCCACATGGTACTTTTCCTATGCTCTCAATCCTCCCCATAAGGTTATCTTAGGGGTCAAAAACAGATCCCAGAAGCAATAGCAGGACTTATGTTGGGCCAAATGGGGAAAAGAAAAAAAAAAGACATTGGACTAGGCAATACATTCGGTAATATTGTTTTTCTTTATTTTCTTCAAGGAATATGACAAGAAGTATGTCGTGATAGAATCAGGAGGAAATATAACACATTGATATACATAAATAGTCAGGATAAGGTATACCTCATTTGATACATCAAACACTCCATCCTGTATTTTCTTATAGATTGTGGAGGCTGTTTTGATAAAAGCCTGAAGAAGTACAATGAATTACTTTGAGACATCCATTGTATTAAAGCTCTACTAGCACACTGCGTGATTTTTTACCTCTTCAACATTCTGAGCTGTTTTAGCAGAGGCCTCCATAAATATCAACCCATTTTCCTTGGCAAACTGTTCGCCTTCCTCTGTGCTTACAGCTCTTCTATGAGCAAGATCACATTTGTTTCCAATCAGCATTATACTCATGTTTGCATTTGCATGCTGCCTTGCATCTTCCAGCCAACTAGCAAGGTGATTGAATGTTTCCCTCCTATAAAATTTCCAGAGGAAAGAAAATCATCACTTCTTCACTAACACAACAATACAGGATTTGTAATTAAGAGTGACAACAGAAAACATAGATTCCTATACAGTTTGCTATTTATCCATTATGAAAGCAAAGAGGCTCGGCAACAAAAATATGTGACCTTATTTCCATATGAAGTTTAATTTTGTGGTGGGAAACCATCAATTCACCACAAAGGCACAAGCATAGTGATGCAGACCATTATTTATTGTCCTGCATTTAAATTCATGGATCCCGCAACAAATTTAATTCAGAAGACCAGATAATTGGTTCAATTATGTCAAGTAAGAGAGATTCATGAACCAAAATAACAGAGTGATCACTAGCATTAAAAACTTCTTTAGTTCCTCTCTTTGACAGTGAAAGACAAATTAGCTTCAGCACACCACTAGATAACACTTTACAAGAGCACAATCTAATGTTCTACAATTAATTAAATTGAAGACTGCAATGTATACCACAGATGCAGCTAAAAGTCTGATATATAGATAACATGTCTGTGCGACTAAGTTTGTGCAAGGAATATTTCAAGAACTTTGATCCAAGTGAAAAGTTAAGACAAGAAGTACATATTGCGTAAGAATGAGAGCATATTTATGCTTACTAACTTCAATTTCATGTAATTACTAACTTCAGTTTCATGCGTAAAGAGTGTCAAGGCATAACGCAGGATAATACCTGGTAATATCGTAAACAAGTAGTGCTCCGGCAGCACCTCTGTAGTATGACCTCGTGATAGATCTGAATGATTCTTGGCCAGCCTGAAATGGAACCCATTCATTATAATTATGCCACCAGCCATTTAATAACAGCACAAGCAACTAATAATGAGAACAGTATGAAAATTATTCTGCTGCCTGGAAAAGAATTTAAGACATTTACATGAAAATTATTCTGCTGCCTGGAAAAGAATTTAAGACATTTACATAGATAGTCTTAAGCTCTAAATGGAGAGAGAGAATCAGCCAAAGTTTAGACACTAATTTGATAGCATCTTTTTTAGAAATTTGGCATATATCAAAGCATCAAAGAAAGAAAAGACGTGAAACAAACCGTGTCCCAGATCTGTAGTTTTATTGGCTTGTTGTCTATTGTGATCATTCTAGCCCCAAATTCAACCCCAATGGTCAAGTCATGGACCGGTTGAAATCGTTTGTCCGTAAATTGCAAGAGAAGACAGGATTTTCCAACTCCTGCACAACAAAAATGTTAGAGATGATGTCTTATATAAGACTTCCGCAATGTTTACATCAACATTGGAAATATTCCTTTTTGAAGCCAATGAATTACACAGAAATGCTAGGGAAAAGTGAACTTGCACAAGAAATTACTCATAAAAGTTGAGACAGCATATGCAACGAAAAACCAAGAGTTTAGAATCTCATCAAAAGGCTTTCAAATTTTTGAGTTACCCTAAACCAATAAGTGGGTAGATTCCTATAGTGATATGCTCGTGAGACGCATGAGTAGCAATCTCAATTCTCACCATAAGCCATATGTAATTCCTCTCTTACATCACATGTTTATTATTACGAGAATTCAGGATTTTAATCAATGGCCATTGCACCATATTCAAAAAGCAGTCAGAAATATTTTCCAACTGCTGATTTATCATTATCGAATTACGTAATTGATTTTTCGAAGGACTTCTATTCAGAAAATTCATCGGTTTTACAAGTCAAATGAGCAGTATTGATATAGTTCGAAGGGAAAATGCTTGGCCTTTTTAGCTGGTGGAATATAAAGAAAGCAAACTACTTAGTAAAGAGCACCCTTCATATGCGATTTCTTGCCTTTACTCCTCCTCAAAGACAAGGACATACAAAATTCACCAGCAAAGAGTCAAAAATCAATAGAGATTTAAGAGCTTGTTTGGACTGGTTTATTTTAAGTGCCTTTAATCCAAAATAGATTTTATGCACATTGGAGTGTTTGGGTAGAATTTAGAAAGTGTTTATAAATACTTGGTTTTAAGCTAAAATGATTTTTAAAAAAATAAGCCAAAAGTCATAAGTTAGATTGCGATTTCTTGCCTTTACTCCTCAAATGACAAGGACATATAAACTTCACCAACAAAGAGTCAAAAATCAATAGAGATTAAGAGCCTGTTTGGATTGACTTATTTTAAGTGTCTTTGATCCAAAATAGATTTTATGCACTTTTGGAGTGTTTGGGTAGAATTTAGAAAGTGTTTATAAATACTTGGTTTTAAGCTAAAATGATTTTTAAAAAAAAATAAGCCAAAATCCATAAGTTAGGATTTCTAACTTATGGCTTTTGGCTTATAAGTCAACAGCTAGAAGTCAATCCAAACAAGCTCTAACTTAGAAAAAGATTTGTTATGTGAAACTGGAAGGGGGAATGATTGGGCCTAACATGGAATTAATAAGCTAGTGAAAATATGGTGCTTTAAGGCTGTTTCAAAGATGGACAGATGTTGAAAATTTGCAGAAAAAAGAGTTGATGAGAAGTGATGAAGAGAACTAACGGGAAACAGAGGGAGAGAACAACAGGAAAAATAGAGGTATGTCTTAGACAATCTTTCAATTGAAACTAGCCATAGACCTTTTATTAATGAGGGGAGCTATTCAAAGGAAGCAAAAGTTGCATCCTGTAAGCTTCCAGAAGCCATTTGACAGTTACTCATTAAACCACCCAAGATGCTGTCTATGATCTTAACTTCCTGCCCTCCTATAACAGATTGCTACGAAATTTATTTACTATTGCTAGTAATCAAAACATAAGACACTAGTAAAATCCCAAAAGACACGACAGCAAACTGAAAAAGTATACTAACTGAATGATTGAGATACTCCCAACAATGACACAAATGACTAGATTCAAGATTCATATAAAAAACTCTGAATTAAGGTTCTCCTTGCAATTGCAAAATTTCTACAACTCTTGACGCATAGTATCACTATAACTACATGAGAGGACTTATATATCCCCGTAGACAACAATTGGTTTCTCATATAGTAAGCACCCTTCGCCTCTGACCCTAAGGTTGTAAGTTTAAGTCGTTGAGCGAGCAAAAAGGATGGGGATCCTAGGGATGGATTAGAAACATGTTCTTATAACATA
The DNA here is from genome assembly GCA_025774065.1 of Solanum ossicruentum. Classification (NCBI taxonomy): domain Eukaryota; kingdom Viridiplantae; phylum Streptophyta; class Magnoliopsida; order Solanales; family Solanaceae; genus Solanum; species Solanum ossicruentum. Next base: position 3,953,977 of record JAOTQR010000011.1, read on the forward strand.
CTCCCTCCGTCTCAAATTAATTGAATTTTTAAGGCTTTTTTCAAGGTTCAAAATAGTTGAATTTTTCAAAGTTCAAGATGAATGTTTGGCACTTTTTTCATATTTACCCTTTCATTTATTGAACTTTTACATTTTTTAGGAAATAAGTTACAATATATATTTATAATTTTACAAAGGACAATAGTGGAAAGTATGGTGTAAAATTTGTCTTTGAATGTTTTTCTTAAAATGTGTGTATTACCTTATTACAGAGGGAGTATATGGGAGAAATCTAGACAACCTTATAGGCAAATGATGAGGTACTGAATATTGCAATAAATTGAGCACCAAACCACTAACCTAGCTGAATTAATACAGAGTATTCATATAGCCAAATCTCAACTAGTTTTTCTGCAATGTAGTTGATTAATTGCTGATTTGATCTCGGTAACTAAATCCGGAAGATTTCACGTAGACGCAAAAACTACAACTTAAGCATACTTCAAATCCAACTAAACCAGCTGATACAAACATCCTCCAACTGTTAAAGCGCTGATTTATTTATCCATAACTTAACAAACTGTATTTTAATGACCTAAATCATCAAATTTGGCCTAAAAAAATCCAAATCCATATGGATAAATGCAACAGAAATGCCACGAAATTCAAAAAATTGAAAAATGTCAGGATTATCCCAATTAACATAAATTAAATTGTCCGCATAATCATAACAGCAAAGCTACAATAACCTCCATTGTAATAGATCAGTCCAGATCCATAAAAAACAAATCGAAAACATTACAAACGGATGCAAAAAAGGAAATCATTAGAAATCAAATTGAAGATTACCGGTATCTCCAATGATAATATACTTGAAGAGATAAGCGTACGACATGGTTGATGAGATGTGAAGAGAGAAAATTTTTTCTTCTGTTGATTTAATGGAAAGGTGAAAGAGAGTTTCGATAAACCTCTCTTTCTTTTCTCCTGTAAGGAGACTTAACCAGAAATATAAAAAGAAGATGAAAGGGTAAAGAATGTCTTTCAATTACTATAATAACTTTTCCTTTTTTCCAATTATGAAAGTAGAATGATTTTGTCCTGTGATTAAATTTGATCCTAAATATATTTTTATTATTACTGCAGATAATTTATATTTAACTCTTTATTATTGAAAAAAAGCAATAGACTAATTGGGGGACACTTAGTATTAGGGGTGTCAAACGGGCATGTTAGATTAAAATTAGAAATGTTAGAATGTATCAAAATAGAAATGAGGTTGCATTATAATCCGTTCAAATTTACTTTGGGCTAAAACGGATTGGGTTCAAATGAGCTAAAATCGGGTTGAATCATGGCCCGCTCAATATCAATAATTTAACATATTATCTTTTACATTTTTATAATCACAATTTGAATTTCAACTCAAAAAAATAAAAATAAAAAGTTATAAATAGATGGATAAACCATAGAAATATAAAATAGAAACATACATTGCATCCACAAGTAAACAGCCTTAGAACGGTTGAAACTGAGGATTAAATTTGGCTCAATTGAAGATTTTTTAAAATGGGTTGAGGCTTAAGCGGATTGAAATTGAGCCCAATTCAAATTATCTTGAGCCTAACTCATAAAATTTTGGACGATTTAGACAAATTACTTATAATTGGACTCATTTTTGACACGATATTATTGTGTGCCAACTATTTTGTCATTTAAGAATAAGGGCAAATTTAGGTTTATTTCACTGCACAGAGTTCAAGACAAATTTGACCATATCCTATTTATAATTATTAACAATAATATATTCGGCGAAAATTTATAAGTGGGGTCTGAGAAAATAAAATGTTTATCATTATCTCGTAGAGATAGAGAAGCTGTTTTCGAAATCTCATTTGTAATTATAACAATAAATTAGAAATTCAGACATTAAGCAACAACATATAACTTATAACATACCTGAAGTGACGAATTTATATGGATTTGTACTTGTGACCAAAAGAAATTTTATAATATAAATTTTTCCTTTAAACTTTGAGAGTTATCTTGAAAATAATTAAGATGCTTGCAATTGTTCAAATACTTTTGAGCTCAATGAATAGTATAATACAAGTAACAATAAGCACAAAAATGAATGCTATCTAACATTCTTACTAGCTTTCACTACAATAGGACTCCTAACATAGTGCTTGCTATCAGACCATATTAACTGGCCAAATACATAATCTTTTGGAGCCTTTTGTCCTTTAACTTTCAGAGTGATCCTGAAGCTTTTTTCTGCTCCAATCTTCTTAAACTCCAATGTGTTTGGCTCAACAACAACAGAAATTCCAACCGGGGATCGAATACGAGCTTTGTAAGTGCCCGGGGACCCTACATTCTTCAATGTTCTAGTCACAACGATCGAGCCACTGAGCTTAGGCACTGTGATTGAAGGTAAGTTCAAATTGCTGAAACTAATAGGGTCAGGACATTTGAAGTAGCCTTGTGTGAAGAAACTCATTTGAGTTTCGTTGTACCCTTGAGCACAGAGGAAGTTCATGTAATCATCGATTGTTAAGTCATAAACCAAGCCAGGGTCCATGGCGCGGTTTGGCCATATGTGTCCTGATCCATAAGCAAATGGTGATGCCTTGAGGTGAGTTGAATTTGTCACTGGGTTCATTGTGTTGTCTCGCGTTCTTGCTGCACCAGAAGAAGAGTAAACAAGACATCATGATCATATAAAATTTCCCATAAAACTCATGTAGTTCTTATTTCTGAAGCCTAACATGATCAAGACTTCAAGAAAAGTTGCAAAATCATATCCTTAATCGGAAGGGTTCTTAAGTCCTACCGGATGTCATAATGGCGGATTTGATGGCTGCAGGACTCCAAGTTGGATGGAGGGTCTTCAAAAGGCCAACAACACCAGCCACATGAGGACATGACATCGAAGTGCCTGTCATTGTGTTAAATTTAACTCGACGATTATCTATACCTATTTCATCAGGCCCTTGATCTCCAGTATAGGCAGCTAGTATGCTCACTCCTGGGGCAGTAATATCTGGCTGGAAAGACAATATCGTATAAGTAAATACTCGTAAAGATGAAATTATTTTCTTTAATAGACTCGAAACTGAAAAAAAAAGTACCTTAAGAATCTCTGGTGTCACCCTATTAGGTCCAATGGACGAAAAAGCAGCCATAATTGGCGCTGGTTTCGTTCCCAATTCAGTTATTGGCCGAGTAATGTAAGCTGTAGCTGTTCTGCTCAAACCAACAACAACATTTAACAAGAACGCGGAGTTATGTATACTAGCTCATTTAATTTGTTATACTATGACATAGTACTAGATTCGTAGACTGTTAGTTATACCTTGTTGAATTAACATAAGACAAGACTTGAAGACCATCGGAGTAACTGATCAGCGTTGCAGGGCAGAGGTAAGGTTCAGCATACTTTTCATTTCCAAAGAAATCACTGTTGAGTATAACGATACCAACTGCACCAACTATAGTTGCTTGTGTGCATTTCTCAGACGCTGGAATACCCCCTCTATGGCAAACCAAAATAGCTCCCTTCGCCTTCTTAGGATCCAACGCCCTCGCTATGCAAAAATTACTGCAGCATCACATTTAAAAGTTAGCAAAGTTAGATTAATTTGTATCAAATAGGAAGAAAGAGAGGTAATACTCACGCTTCTTGAGTTGTCGCATTGGAAAATTTAGCAGATGCACCAGTAATAATTGGGAACGATTTGCCTTCAGGCAGCGCTCCAGTTGAAAGGCTTACTCCCTAAAAACCAAAAATCCAAATACTAGTGAGAATTTTATTATTGTCACACGTTACTATATAAGTTTACTGTTGCAGATAAAAAAGAATAGTGGACTAAAGAAGCATACTCTGTAGCGCTTATTGTTTCCAAGGACGACATAGCTAGCAAACTCGCGATCAATGGTGCTTGCCCCGACAGTAATAAGCCAAGGTGCAGTGTTGGATATTGTACCAGGATAAGCACCCGAATTACCACCTGAGGTAACCACAACAATACCATGCTTAATAGCATGAAACGAACCAATAGCAATACTGTCTTGAGCATATGACACGGGCAGTCCTCCCATTGACAGTGAAAGCACGTCAACGCCATCATGAATTGCCATATCAAATGCAGCCAAGACATCGGCATCAGTACACGAGTCGGATGGAATAATAGGAGGCCAACAAGCCTTATAAGCCGCGACTCTTGCTCTAGGTGATCCTCCCTTTGCTGTTCCATTGCCATACCCGAAAATGTTAGCTCCCTCGACAAAATTACCTCCAGCTGTGGACAACGTGTGGGTTCCGTGCCCTAACGTGTCCCGTGGAGTGTAGAATTTGGAGGTTACAAGAGCTCCTGCTTCAGCAGCAAATCCTTTGATGAAGTATCTTGCTCCAATTAACTTCCTGCATTATTTAAAGCAAAACTCCATACATCAAAAGTTATCTTGATATTAAACTAGTATAAATTATAGTGAATTTTGAAATGAAAGAAAGAGAATGTACTTATTGCAACGAAAAGTGGGATCAGAACCAGTTTGGCAAGTTCCTTTCCACCTTGATGGAATTGGTCCCATTCCTTCATCACTAAAGCTTTCTGACTCTGGCCAAACACCTGCATTCATACACATCTTAATTTAACTTTAACTTGTTTCGCATAATAAACATCCAAAGCTGAGATCGTGAGAAGGTTGAATCTTCCTAAAAAAGATATTGATTTCAATCGGAAACTAACCATCCCAATTTTTAAAATGCATATGTAAACACCTAACTTTGACTACGTATTGACTGTGCAGTGTACCATCAATAAAAAAGATGATCATCAATTGAAATTCCTATTTAACGTCATATTCGAGATTGAATCATGTTTTGTCTAACCATCTTTCTTTAATACTTGTTTGGTCTACTTCTGTCTCTCCTCGTAGCCCTAGTATCCACGTCTTACACCTCCTCACTAGTACATTTACATATTTGTTCTTCGTATACCCAAATCATCTTAATTTCCTTTCCTTATCTTATTTACCCTTAGGTCACTCTCTTAATAATTTTTTTTTGGTTTCCCATCCAAAACCTACATTGAAGCTCGATTATATTCGGATTCATACCGCGTAGGAACCTATTTGGGGGTATCACTCTCTACCAAGGATTTTTCTATTTTAGGATTTAAATCCGAAACCTCTGATTATGAGGGGAGCAATCATATCCACTGCACCACATCCTTTGATGGTAATTGGTGAAAGTCATGTGGATGTAACTTTAAAATAAATAAAAACTTTAATATGAAATTAATAATTTAGCTCTCTAAATTCTTTCAACTAGTAAAAGTGGGACCATGATTGATAAATCAATTTTTCTAAATTGGAAAAGTCGTTTGTCATATGTGAAAATGGGATTGGCCAAGTTGGGAAGAATAATGTGATCTTGATTAAAAAAAAATTAAATAGATAGTTTATTGTCAAGTAGACACACTAAAGCTTCCCAGAAAGTGAACATTTTAATATTACAATTTGTGTAATTTAAAAAAAATTATATATTCAATAAAGTCAATGAACCACGTACAATTTATTACTACTCGTTTTTTTAATTTGCATACAGTAATAATAAATTGCAAAAGATATTTATACAAATGTGCTTAAGAAGCAAAAGGATGGATTCGATTTAATTACACAAGAATTTTTTTAAAAAATGTATTAAAATATACTGAATTATCGGTTAAGGAATTCAACTTGTACATTATTTATACAACTTCTTGCGCTAATTAAGGCATATAATTGGCACAATCAAATTTATCAGCAACAATCATCCTCTATAACAATATTTCACTATAAAAGTTTTTTTTTTTCTGAATCAACTTTTATGTCATATTATATTATATATTTTCTACATGTCGATATAAAATGTTTGGCTTATATACAAAAAAGCCGAGTGGGGCCCTATGCCCTACTTGGTCCCCGTCCCCCGGTACGATGGCAGTTTTGTAGCATGTCATGATTATTGGACCAAGGGACAGTTGAACAACTCAAGCGAATTGTCTTACCTTATTCCAACAAAGGGACAGAAGGGAGAAGGTTGTGAAGGTGGAATTATTCTAAATCCCTTAAAAAGACTCTCTTGTTGAGAAGTTTTACACAATATGAACTCGAATTAATCAGATGAGAAACCAAAAAATATAAAGAGTGCGAGTTCAAAAAAAATATACCAGAATCAATGTTGCCAATAATAATGTCTTCTCCAAATCTTGCCTTCTTCCATAAAGAGCTTTTAGGGATTTTTCCTTCATGTTCCAAACCCAAGAAGTTCCATGATCTAGTTGTGTGTAGTTTTTTTCCCTTGTTCAAGAATACTGAGACTACCTTTGGGTGCTCTGGAAAAAAAAATCGTTAAAAAATATTGAAAAATGAATTTTAATTTGGTGATTATTACTCATAATTAATTTAAATAGTCATGCACTATGACGTATTTGAAACGATAGTAAAAGAGTAAAATAAAAAGAGTCCTTTGATCAATTCGTACATTATTTGAATCTCATTAGTGAATAGAGCTCGAAATAACACATATTGAATAAGATGCAAATACAATAATACTACCCCATTGCCTCAAAGGCTCCCGCCCATTGCGGGATAAGGGGGGGTCGGATATACGCAGTCTGACCCCTATGTTTAAAACATAGATTGACTGTTTTCGGATGATCCATTATGAGTGTCGAAAGTTGCATTGACTAACTGTTACTTCACAATTGAAAGAAGCGCAGACAGTTTAAGGAGCCATTTTATGATGAGCCATTTGAATAAGATGCAAATCTTAATTGGATTAATCAATTAACTTTGTCAACTTAATTATTCATTTTTCGGTCGAATTACACATAAAATAAATAAAAATAATTAAAATGTGTAAGTTTAAGATGTGCCAGAACTAGGAATATATTTCGTTAAAGGTGCTTAAGGAAATATTCAATATTTGACTTATATATATTGTGTAATATTTCAATAAAGGACATTCAACTCAGGAACAAATACAGATTGCAGATTTATTCACACTCAATATTTTCAATAAATTATATATCACTAAAATATTGGATTTGACTCAATTCGTAAATAAAATGAATTAAATATTAAAATTTTTTAAAGAGTCAAAACTCAACAAATTTTAAATTTCTCTCGTTCAACTAACCACCCTTCGATATAGCTCCCTAAGCTTACGTTCATTCTTAACTCACTAACTTTAGAATATTCTAAAATTGACCTATAACACAGTAAAAAAAAGTGTACTTCAGTAAGAAAATTTAAAAAAATGCAGTAAATGGAAATTCAGACTATTTCACTTACTAGATAATTTTGCAGCTTCTTCATCTTCAAGAATTGCAGCAAAGCCATTAATATGTCTTGTATAAGAGTAAAAAATTGCATCCTTAGCCTTCTCAATACTGTTGATATTGCAAAAATGTTAGAAAAAAAAATACTTATTCTTTTATTTCATTTAAAGTTTTAAGTCGAATAATTACCTTCCTAAATATGATCCGAGAAATTCATGATGAAAATTAATAACTCTATCGAAATCAATCGATGTTGCTTCTTTTCCATGTGAGTGTGCACCCATATACACCACATATGACTATATAAACACAAAAATTACTTTCATTACATCGAAATTTTCAACGATAGATCATTGAAAAAATATGATGAAAAGAATACAATTCGTGAAGAGAATTGAAAGGGAAATGCTTACCTTTTTAATGGCAAATGTTGGGCTAAGCAATATAGTAAAAAGAATTGAAAGAAGAAGACATATTAATTTTTTCATATTTTCTTGAAAAATAAATTAGAAATCTCTTGTTCTTCTTCTTCTTCCCTCAAAGTAATATGAGGGAATCTGTTTGTTTTTTTTCCCAATAAATAGAGTTTCGATAATTTTAAAGAGTCTTATTGGTTGAGTCATTGACCATATATCGACTGAATTTTGTTTTTTTAAAAAAAAAAGAATTTGTAGATCTAATCTTTATTTGGAAGACTCATTGACTTTAGAAGAATAAAAAAGTTGTAGATATTATATTTTTATTTGTGGACTATGAAGTATGAATCGAATTATTGCATGTTATATGAATCCAATGATGTACTGACTTGATTGAAATCTGGAGTTATATTTTATATAATAGAGGGAATTTACTCAAAAGTGTTTACAAAATTTTATTGCTTCAAAGGCTCCCGCCCATTGCAGGGTAAGGGGGGTCGGATGTATGCAGCCTGACCCCTATGTTTAAAACATAGATCGACTTTTTCCGGATGACTCATGATGAGCGTCGAAAGTACATTGACTAACTGCTACTTCACAATTGAAAGAAGCGCAAACAGTTTAAAGAGTCATTTTGCTTTATTGCATCATATCTCAAAGCCAAAAAATAATAAATCTTTGGCTCCATCTAGTTGTGAAAATAACAAAAATTTTATTGGTAATTTCATTAAATTTTGTTATTTGTTCTGACATTTTGAAATTCCTCTCTGAATATATATATTTTTCAAAAAATATTAAATATTAGAATATGAGTAAGGGACCACTAAGAAGTAAGAAGGAACTATTAATAGAACGCATCCGGGCTATTTTATTATTTTTTAAAGTATTGGGAGAGGTGATTACATTGGATATGACGTAGTTTTATATCATCGAAGACATGATCTTAAATAAAAAAGAGAGAAAGTAGTGTATTAAGGTAGAAGGTTAGACGGCTAGTAGAAGTAATATAATGTTTGGCCCTGAGATATAGTATGTTAGTAGATGTAGTCATGTCGTCCGTCATTTATTTTATTATTCTATTATCTTTATAAATCATTATCTGTTGTCCACTTTAGCCATTGTTTCATATCTAGTATTTTCTGCTTTTTGGGATGATATTTTTTAGATGAGCATCTTTCGAAAACAATCCTCTGTCTCTATGTGATAGTGATAAGGTCTGAGTACGTTTTACCCTCCTTAAATCTCACTTATAAAATTTTATTGAGTATATTATTATTATTGTATTGAAAGTTTTAGTAGTTTAGAATATTAATTTATCTTTTTTGAGAAAAAAATAAAAATTATGTATGTGTTATTTTTACTAAATTTTATTTATAAAATTACATTAGATTAGTTTCTAAGAAAATGACAAATCATAAAAATGTAGGAGCAAATAATTCCATCCATGTGCTATGCAGTACCCCAAAAGTTATTTTGAATGGGCGATAAATACAAATATTTACCAAAGAAGATGACCCAAAGAAATCCTAAAAAGTAAAAGAGTGGATATCACTTTTTGCTCCTCCATTATTGATATATTTTGAGCTTCTTGTGAATTATGATATTTAAATAATATATTTAATTTTTAATTAATTAAAATAAATATACTTTTATTTTCTCTTATTAAAATAAAAATTTACAAATTTATCATGATGATTAACAATTTCATTACTTATTCTCTTTTGTGTTATATATGATAATCTTATGTTCCTTAGCTAAAGTTTACCTAATTATGTTTTATAGTTATAATTTTGTTTGTTGTGAGTATTTTCGTTTATATATTTTACTTCCCAATATACAAACAACATGAGTATACATAGATTCCATAAATACAATTGCGAATATTTCATAATTTATATAAATCAAATGTATTAACAAAATGTATACAAATAGCTAACAGTTATGAATATTTATAACTAATACAAATCAAATATCAACAAATTGTACACAAATAGTTAGGATAAACAACAAATACAACAAAATAATCAGTGAAAATCCTACAAGTGGAGTTCAGAAAGGGAAAAATATATCAGACCTTACCACTATATCTCATAGATATAGAGAGGTTGTTTCTGAAAGATCCTCATCTTAGAAAAGCATCCCAAAAATAGAAATACTAGATATGAAATGACTAAAATGAACAATAAATAAAAATATATAGTGACAATAACAAATAGTTTGGATAAACAAATGCAAATTTTACGTTTATACAACTAAAAACAAAATTATAAAAATTCTAGTAAAATCAATCAAACTATAATTATGTTCAATAATTAATCGAAATTATAACTAAAACGCATGTTTCACGAAATCTTTTCTAAGAAAAATAGAAGACGACGACAAAATAACTTATCCATGTGAATGGCAATTTTTGAAAACGATTTGTGATTGGATCTTTAAAATATCTAGTCGTTGCAACTCCATTATACATTAGTCTTATAAAAAAGAATAAGGAAAAAATAAAATAAAATCAGGTACCAAAAATTATCTAAGAAGATTAAGCTCTAACTATTACTCCCCTGTCGTAATTTATGTGACATTTTTTATTTTTCGAGAGTTAAATAGTATAAATTTGATCGAAAATTTGCACATCAAATCCTCAAAATTTTTTAGATGAAATTTATATATTTCTAAACTATATAAAAAGTACTATAAGTCACAATAATTGATAATTTAAAATATTTTTAAAAAATATATGAAAATTTTACGATCAAAGATAGACGGGTTTGAATCTCGAAATTCAAAAGGTGTCATAAAAATTGAGACGGAGGGGCTATATTATTTTTTTATTGAAATTCCTCATTGAAAAATATTCAGTGACTATTTTCACAAATAATTTAATTAAATCGATTTAAAAAATTTAAAACATAATAATGTTTTCATAAAGAAAAATCCGAAAATTTTCCTTCATTTGATTGAAAAACTATTTTCTACCATGTAGTTTTTAAGTGAGTAATTCAAAAGAAAATCAATGAAAATTATGTTTTATTACATAAATTTTCTACTGATTTATAATTGTTTTTTTTTCCAAAAAAAAACTTAATTTCTAATATCGTAAGATCTCGAGGGTGCATCATGCATGAATCAGAGTCAAAGAATGCATTAAACAAACTTAATTTTATGTGATAATTATGTTGACTTATATTTTATGTAGAATACAAACATAAATATTCCGCCTATATTTTATATCAAATGGAAGAAAAGAAATATTATAGAAGTGGCCAAAATTGAATTTTATTTGTGCGATTTGAATTTAATTAGATTTCAATATAAGTATCAAATATCTGTTAAAATTCAAAAAAAAAAATTACACATCACAAGTTAAACAGCGTTCACAAGTGAAATGAGAGTTTAAACAATGAATCCACTGATTATGAGTCGAACCTTCAATAATAAGTCCGAGTTTAGAAAGTCAATCAATCAATCCGAGATTTATCATCACCATTAAATTAATATAGAAATGTAGCTGCTAGTTTTAAGGAGTTGATTGTAGAATGAAACTCTGTCCCACGTGTTCGAATCCGTTGACATGCTTTTATAGTATTATTATAGAAATATGTATTCAAAATTAAATAGATATGTCCTTTGCTCATAGTATACATCTCACATATACATACCCTTAATATTTAATGGTTAATTTGAACAAACTTTTAATTCAATTAATAAGAAAAATTAGAGTTTTATTTTTCACAAAAATTTATTTTTAGTTTTATGTCCTTAGAAGAAATCTGTAATTTGAATATAGTCAAATTTGCTATTTAACCATAGTTTAGTTTTACATAGTCACGGTTTAAATCATGGCTAGATAGTATATTTTTACTTTTTATTAGTCACAATTTATTTTTATTTTTATTTTTTATAAGTTACGATTTGACCTTGTCCGTGGGGTATAGTAGGATAGTGGAATTTGTCACGTCTTTTATCTAGTGCTGTCATTATATGTCTTATATATGTTAATTATCTCGTATTTACATACTATCATGTTTTTGTAGTTATTAATCATTCTTCTATTTCCTTTTCTCTTCCTTTCTTGTCTTCCACATCTAGTTTATTATGCTTATGCGTTTTTATGACGAGGGTCCTCAGGAAACAGTCTGTCTACCTTTATGAGGTAGTGATCTGCGTATATTGTACCCTCCCTAGACCCCGCTTGTGGGATTCCACTGAGTATGTTGTTATCATTGTTGTATTTTCATTTACGTACTAAATTATCACAGTTTTAGCCTTTTTTTAAACTGTAGATTTGTATGACTTTTAGAATTAAACGTAGGATATACATACTTAAATATCTATATCAAATCTTAAAATACTCACGAAGCATAACTAAAAAAAATTATAGTTATAAAATATTATTAAACTTTATATATTTGTCATTTATAAAAAAATTTCATAAAAATATACTCCTGGTTGGTTTGTTTCATTTGGGTCTAATTATAGTCTTTTATTGATTTAATGAAGTGGGCTGAATTTTGTTTTTTGTTCATAAATGGACTGCTTTTTCACCTTTGAGTGATGGTTGATCTGCACAAAATAGTGAAGTGCGATTTCACTCTTTAATGTTAAATTTTTCGATACGAATTTGAATTAATTAGACTTCAATGTAAATATTGAATATCATTTTTTTAAAATGTTCTGCGCTTTAACTTTTGAATGTTAGGTGAAGATGACTGCTCAAAATATTTTTTCAATACAGTGTTCACCAATTTCATTCATTCTTTGTAATCGGCATTGCTAACCATTATCAACTAATATTGTTGCCATTCACCATTATTAACTATTATCATTAATCAATCACAACAATTATCCTCAATTATAATTATTATTACTATTATTTTCATTCATAACGTATAATTAGTTATCATTATCACTAACCATATTTTATGATCACACCAACACCTATTACCATGATAATCATCAATCGCAACTGACAATCATCATAATTATTCATCATTATATCTAACCAACAATCATTAGCAATTACTATCATCCACTATAACTATCAACCGCCACCATCAAGTTACACCATCAACAACTAATATCAACTATCATTACTACTAACTATTACCCACAACATCATTGTCCCAAATTAGCATGGACAAACTACTAAGATTAATCATCACTATCACAATAACCATATAGGTCTTAGACTTAACTCACATCCAAAAACTGGCTCAAAGAGAGGAGGATTTCCCAAACCTTATAAAGAGTACCCATCTCATTAACCACCAATATGGGGATTTTGTCATCATCAACACTCCATCTCACTACCAGTGCTTAGAATCTGGCGTGGACAGTTTTATTTTTAGGGGTCCAACATTGAGTGAGATGGTCATAATGTAAAATTAGGTCTTAAACCAAACTCGCACCTCAAAAATTAACTCAAAAGGGCGAGCTCAAATTTTATAAAGAGTCTATCATCTTATTAACCACAAGACTTTTGTCATCCTCAAATATATTCAAACACCTAAATTTTACCGCACATGTTAATTAATATTGATATATGTATTCTAATTCAAACATTTTAATCTTAATAAAAATAAATACAACTTAATTTAATTATATGCTAAATGTCATTATGTATTTAAACTAACATCGTTTAGTAATCACACAAAAATACAGTAGTTTAAGTGCACGTTGTTAATTATACTAATTAATAATGTTTAATGCACATGAAAGGATCCGCCAAAGACCCCAATCAAAGCTGGATTTGTCCCATGCAGTGGCTTTGGCCCTGTTAGAAGTCATAATAAAAGTATCAAAAATATATTCAAATTGAACTAGGGAAAATGGTGAAATTTTAATGGAACAATGCAAAATAAATTAAATAGATTTGTTCTCCATTAATAGTTAAGAGTCAAATATGTGCGCAACGTTATAAATTTGACCATATTTTCAAATGGTGAAATCTTAACACTTGGTAATGTCACTTGTCCTGTAAATTAAGAATTTATCTTTTAAAAGGCTGATAAATTTATCCTATAGTTCATGAGAAAATTTGATCATTCTGCTAATTTTGAGTTTTTAATTGTTTAATTCATGATTTTTTTTCTTTCTCTCTATCAATATAATTCGTGAACCCTATGTGGATTATCTATACTCAAATAGTATGTTATGTTGCGTGTTCAAGTCATTAGCGTATTCTCTTTTGGTGGCGGCGGAGGTACTAGCAGGGAGAGAGAAATAGAAAAAAAAAAAGGGGGGAGAGAAGTGCTAGAGGTGATGATGAAAATGGTGGTGGGAAGAGATACAGAGGTAGGAGAAAGAAAGAGTGATTGATAGTAGAGACAGCGAGGAAAGGTGAGAAGGAGCAACACTAACTCAAACGTATTTAAAAAGATATCGTTCCATCTCACGTACTTTAGGGATAATTTTACCCTTTTCCTATTGATCAAGTAATACATTTTTTCCCCTAAGTTAATCATGATGGGAGTGAAAAAAAGAAAAATATATCAAAATGGGAGTTGTAAGATGATCAATTGATCTTACCAATCAAAAGCAAAAGTCCAAAACTCCTAAAAATACACAAAACAATACACTACTTATTTGGTTTCATCACCATATAACCATTAAATTTTATTTATTTCCTGTAAGTTTTGTGGTTATACCTGCCGTCTGCTGCCCAAAGTGGCTTGTCCTCCATCCTTGTGCTTGGATTTTGTGTTGTCATGTCCTTTCTTCTACACCTTTAAATATTTCGTCAAGCGCTTCTTAAAAAGCATTCCCTGAATTAGTACTTCTAAATATACTTTTTCTTTCAATCACTTATCATGCGATACGCGGAGTCTAGTAATACCAAGTGAAGTAACGAAAAGAGTTACAAAATAAGGTAAAGGAGAGAATCTCTTCATTTAGCGACTATCATCTACCTAATCTATTCAAATTGGAACTTAAGATTACCTTGTTAGTGAGCTTGGAGATTTTATCACTACCCTGCTCCATATTATTCGTCGCTTTGGAAAATTGAATTTTTCGAAAAACTATATGACAGATAATATGAATCGAATATAACACTTGTGTTGATTTTGGGACACATGAGTCAACTTCTTGTTAACATTACATTTTTTTTTCTTGGAATTTGCAGGAATAAAGTATATCCAAGTTCAAAAATTGAAAATTATTCTGCCTGGCTCCCTGGATGCCAACTAAGAACAGCATTGTCAAAAAAATTGACACTCTTCCTAGTTGGTACCAGAGGAGACAGGCAGATCCATCAATATCAATTGGACACCTTATGATGCTCAACATATTTGGTAAATAAGTTTACTACTTAAATCTCCCTCTTCTTTTGCATAAGTAATTACTTTGCTATTTTTTACTAGTAATTATCGTAACGATTTAAGTTATATACATTGGCAGTGTGAAGATATTTATAGTTGATAGTTACTTTATGTTGTAAGATACCCTATTGGACTTTGCTATACAGAGTTACATATTATTATCAGTTGCAGAGTCAGAATTTTCATTAAAAGGGTTCAAAATTTGAAGAAGTAAGACACACAAATTAGTCGAAGGAGTTTGACTTTTACTGTATATACATAAAAAGAATATTTTAATCATACATAAATAGAACCCCTGAACCAAATGATAATTCCGTCGCCCTTAGTTATTGTAGGTTAAATTAACAACTTGTTGATATCAAGCTATCCATTCCACAACAAGAGGAATTAAATTCAAAAAACAGACTATTAGCCCTACTAATCTAGTAGAAGTATAATATTGCCTGTATGCAACAAGTCCACATATTTAACACAAACACAACCAAAAAAAAAAGAATTTAAA
>JAOTQR010000011.1:3979008-4027088 GCA_025774065.1 Solanum ossicruentum
GGTATCTATGTATTATATGGATACTTTTGTTGATTTGATTGAGTTAGAGATGGTTGATTTTGATGTGATCCTTGGCATAGACTGGCTTCACTCATGTTATGTCTTTGTTAATTGTAGAATCTGGACAGTCAAAATTCAATTTCTGAATGAGCATGTTATTAAGTGGAAGGGAGATTCTTTTGCGCTGAAGGGTAGGTTTATTTCTTACCTCAAGGCTCGAAGACAAATATATAAGGGATGTATCTATCACCTCATGTGAGTTAAGTATGATGATATTGAGCCTTCGACTTTGGAGTCCGTTCTAATCATGTGTGAGTTCCCTGATGTATTTCCTGAGGATCTGCCTGGAGTCCCTCCTAATAGGGAGATTGACTTTGGAATCAATGTTCTCCCCAATACCCAACCTATCTCCATTCCACCATATAGAATGGCCCTTGTAGAGTTAGAATTGAAGGACCAGTTGAAAAATTTGCAAGAGAAGGGATTTATTAGGTTGAGTGTCTCTTCATGAGGTGCTCCGGTATTGTTCGCACAAAAAAGGATTATTCCCTTTGAATGTGTATCAACTACCAGCAGTTGAATAATGTGATAGTTAAGAATAAGTATCCCCTCCCGAGGATCGATGACTTGTTTGACCATCTTCAGGGTGCCATTGTTTTCTCTAAGATAGACCTCCGATTAGGTTACCACCAGCTCAAAGTGAGAGAATGTGAATCCCAAAGATGAATTTCTAAACTCGATATGGTCACTTCGAGTTTTTGGTGATGTCCTTTGGGTTTCCAAATGCACTTGCAGCCTTCATGGACTTGACAAACAGAGTATTCAAATAGTATCTTGACATGTTCATTAACCTTTTGCATTGATGATATTCTGGTATATTCCAGAGATGAGGAGGAGCAAGTTAATCACCTCAAAATTGCTTTGCAGACGCTCAAGGATAATGAGTTATATGTGAAGTTTTCGAAGTATGAGTTTTTGCTCATATTTGTGGCATTTTTAGGCCATATAATTTTAGGCGATTGCATTTGAATGGATACTCAGAAGACTGAGGCAGTTAAGCACTAGCCTAGGCCAACCTCTTCGACAGATATAAGGAGTTATCTGGGATTAGCTGGCTACTACCACAGATTTGTTGAAGGATTTTCTTCCATATCCGCACCGTTGACTAGACTGACTCAAAAGAAGTTTAAGTGTCAATGGTTTGATTAGTGTGAGAGGGGTTTCTAGGAGTTGAAGATGAAGTTGACTACGTCACCAATGTTGACCTTGCTTGATAGAACAGATGAATTTGTCATATACTATGATGCTTCGAGAGTGGGATTGGGATGTGTGTTGCTGTAGAGAGGTAAAGTTATTTCCTATGCTTCTAGACAACTTAAAGTGCATGAGAAGAACTCTCCGTCTCATGACTTGAGTTGGTAGCAATGGTGTTTGCTCTCAAACTATGGCTCCACTACTTGCATAGAGTATATGTGGATGTATTCACAGACAATAAAAGCCTGCAATATGTCTTCACCCAGAAGGAGCTAAATCTGAGGTAGAGGAGATGGCTTGACTTACTCAAAAACTATGACATAAGCATCCCCTACCATCCAGGTAAAGCTAACATAGTTGTTCATGGAAAGTACCTCCTATGTCGAGGAAGAGAAAAAAGAGTTGGGTAAAGAGGTTCATAGACTGGCACAATTGGGAGTTCAACCAATTGAATCAAGCGAAGGAGGAGTTCTTTTGCATAATGGGTCTACATCATCTCTAGTAGTGGAGGTGAAGGACAAATAAGATCAAGATCCCATCTTACTGTAATTGAAAGCAGATGTGCATAATTAGAACATGATGGCTTTTACCAAAGGGGGAGGTGCAGTATTGAGGTACCAAGGAAGATTGCATGTTCCATATGTTGATGGTATTCGAGAAAGGATCATGATAGAGGCCCATAATTCCAGATATTCAATCCATCCAGGATCGACTAAGATGTACCATGATTTGAGGGAGGTTTATTTGTGGAGTGGAATGAAAAGAGATATTGCTAACTTTGTCTCTAAGTGCTTGAATTGCCTACAAGTGAAAGTTGAGTATCAAAGGCCATGTGGGGCAACTCAGAACTTTGAGATTCCAGAATGAAAATGGGAGATGATTAATATGGACTTCGTCAAAGGCTTACCGAGGTCCTGCAAATAGCATAATTCAATTTGGGTAATAGTTGATCGGATGACAAAATTTGCACACTTCTTAGTAGTAATTAGGATGACCACCTGCCTCTGATTAATTTTTCCTACAACAACAGTTTCCATTTGAGTATTCAGATGGTGCCATATGAGGCACTCTATTGGAGGAGATGTAGATCACTGATTGGATGGTATGATGTACGTGAAGTAGAATTGATTGGACCAGAATTCATTCACCAAGCTATGGAGAAAGTAATGATCATTCGAGAGAGGTTGAAGACTGCACAGAGTCGACAAAAATCCTACACTGATGTTAGAAGGAGAGAATTAGAGTTTGAGATCGATAATTGGGTGTATTTGAAAGTGTCACCTATGAAGGATGTAATGTGATTTGAGAAGAAAGAGAAGTTGAGTCCAAGGTATATTAGCCCTTGTTAGATCATAAAGAAAGTGGGCAATGTAGCTTATGAGTTAGACCTACCACCAGAGTTAGCGGCCATCCACCTAGTCTTCCACGTTTCCATGCTTAAAAAGTGTTTGGGAGACCCACTGTTAGGTATGCCTATTGAGAGTACTGGAGTAAAAGAAAGCTTGATCTATAAGGAGATTCCTGTCTAAATCCTTGACCTTCAGGTTCACAAGTTAAGAACCAAAGAGATTGCATCTTTCAAGGTGTTGCGAAGAAACCAATTTTTAGAAGAAGCTACTTGGGAGGTGGAGGAGGATATGAAGGCCAAGTGCCCCTATTTATTCCTGCTTGTTGATGATGAGAGAATTGACGATGGTGATCTCCTTCTAAATTCTGGAATTCCTATTTCTTGAGTTCCCCTTCCATTCTGAGTTTGATAGGCGATAAAGATGTAACGACCCATTAGGTCGTTTCAAGAACTAGAGTTTCTTATTTCATAAATAATTTATTTCGTAAAGTTTTAATAGGTACTTTGGACTATTTTATAACTTTTGTTATCTAGCTTAGGGGTAACTTTAGATAATTAAATTTGTTTATGGGTTAAAGTGATAATTTAGTTAAAATCATATACCAATTATTCTATATTAATTAAAATAAATAGGAGGATTTATTATTTGTGTATAAAAATAAATAAATAAAAACATAATATATATATATATACACACACATATATAGGTAAAAAGGGCTACATTCAACAGCCCTATTAGAAAAGAACAAAAATGCAGAAGCAAGGAATAAGAGAAGTCGGCGGACGAACACGAGGAGAACAATAACAATTCTTTTAGGTAAAAATTATCCTATTTCCTCCATTACTTTCTCTTGGCATCAAAAAGGTGATTTGTATATGGGATATATAGTGGTAATACATTAAAATAGTTTTAATAGTAGAGAATTAATTAGGGGATATAGCAATGTGTAAGATTGTGGTTGGGATTGAGAAATACTAATGACCAATCATTGATGTAAGGTAGCTAATATGGGAGCAATTAATTGAGATATAAAATTTCTGATACATATATGTTTTCACCCTTTCCCTTGGTTAAAAGCAAAATTATTAGAAATTTCGGTAACCTTGAATTTGTATTATAACGTTATGTACGGTATTATAAAAATTTGATTTAGTTTTTGAGATATTGATATACATAATTGAGTAAAAGGTATATAGTATTATACAAATGATATGGGAGTCATGTTATTTGGAGGAATTAAGACCTAATTCTAGACTTGAAATTTAAGAACTAGATTGTACAATTAGTTGAATTTTTAGGTCTAGGATAGGCATATAAAAAATACGGTTTCATATTCTTATAAAGATTGTATATTTGATTGATTTGAAACATTCAGAGGTATTGGAGAAAGGAAAAGCACAGGTGGATTAGCTCACTTGATTTCGGTCCTTCGGTTTAGGTAGGTTGTGGTTTGTTCTATCTAATAGAGAGACTCTTAATAACGATTGATAGTCATTGAGTAATGCTGTGATATTTTCTATGCACTTAATTGTTGTGGTTTTATTGACTGGCATATTATTGTGATTGGTTTGCAATCCCAAGACCATGAACCCCATATATAATCTTGGACTTGATCTCTTAAAGTGATGCCTTGAATAAAGAAGACTTGTTGAAACGTTGGTAATGGAGTGAGAAGTAATGATGAAGAATAATGAATTATATATATTATTAGATTGGGTGACACGTTCCGACACATATATATTATAGGATCGGGTGTCACGTTCTGACACATATATATTATAGGATTGGGTGTCAAGTCTGACACATATATATCATAGGATCGGGTGTCACGTTCTGACACATATTATTATAGGATCGGGTGTCACATTCCGACACTTATATATTATAGGATCGGGTGTCACGTTCCGACACATATATTATAGGATCAGGTGTCACGTTCCGACACACACACACACACACATACACATATAGGATTGGGTGCCACGTTTCGGCACGATAATAATAAAGGAAAACATGTTAAAATGATTTAATATACTCAATCCCAAATAACTTATCTCCCAAAAGAAGCATGGTGTGGAGGCCTGAGTCCTTATGTGTATTCTTGATTTTGTTGATTGGTTATGTACTTGTCTTTTGCTGTTGCCCCATATTAAGTGTTATAGTTGATTTCGTACAATTATTTTATGCATATTGATTTCTATTTAGAGTCGGTCGATGATACCTACTCAATATATGTGGCTCGTACTGACTCCTACGTATATTTTTCTTTGGTATGCCTTTACGGAGTGCAGCGAGTGTTCCATTGACTTGACTCGCCCTCAGCTCTAGACAATCATCGGTATATCAGATTTCAGGGTGAGTTAATCTTCTAGCTCGGGTTGGATTCTATCAATTATGGCATGATGCCCTTAGTTTTTAGACATAGACTATTTTATTTATCTATTTTGGTGTTGTTATTCTTAGACTTAGTATTTGAGATTAGATGTCCTTGATGTGATGACTTTCAGGTTTTGGGAAATGTTGTGTAATAAAAATTATAGGTTTTGTTATTCCTGTTTTTATAAGTTAAAACTCCCGCATTAATATTATATTTCATAAGTTGAATATCTAACATTGGTTGAGATTTGTATCATTGGTTCGCCCACTTAAGGAGGTTAGGTATGGGTGCTACTCACGGTCCATTTTAGGTCGTGACAAAAGCTCTAGAGTCCGAGTGAGGATTGATTTGATGTGTTGATTGTTTAGTTGTTTTACTTGCTGAGTTTCTTGACTTATTGATTGTATGAGTGTGATGAGAACTGGTTGATTGTTAGAGTCCATAGGGAGATTTGTGCCTTGTCTAAGTTTCCTAGATTTCTCTTCATTCGAGGATGAATGGTCTTAAGAGGGAGAATGTAACACCCCCCTAATTCTTTGCACCTAATCTGAGTATATGCACGGAGAAAACTAAGAAAATGACTAAGAAAAATTATTGGAAGAGAAACCATGAGGGCTATCTATGGCCCGTAGTTGAAGCCTCGTAGATCCCAAGGTGACTTGGTGTAATGTTTACGAGACAACATACGATACATATAAAAATCCACGGCTCATAGATTAGGTTTCGTGAGTTGGTGATCCAGAAAGCAACTTTTCAGAATATTGAGTTATAAGTTATCAGACGGCCCATAGAAATATTTACGGCCTGCAGAAGAGGTTTCGTAGATCCCATGCCAAATTCCATTAACCTAAACTTTTAGACACCTTACATACGAGAGGTCATCTACGGTCTGACGTGGTATCATGGATCTTTTCGGCAGTTTTTAAAAATGCATGACATTTTCTAGTGTCTAGATATATAAACCAAATAATCGTTAGTATTCAACCAAATACAAATAGACGATAACACAAAGTAAGAAGATAGAGTTAAGAGTTTGGGCTTTGACCCATTTATCCAAAAAGGTTGCTGCAGATTTTTGGGCCTTTTTAGCCCTTTCTGCTGTATCGCACCATTGTATACAAGTGTATATCAGCGTATAAGGGCTGTTTTGACTCAACAGGGTTCACATGCATTATAAGAAGATATATAAGAATCAATATATTTAACCTTAGCTACACCAACCTTAAACAAATTCTATAGAAAATTGCTCAAGCTACTGCATTAAGGTCTTGAAAATAGAACTCCAAACATGACAATTTTATATAGCTGCCATGCTTAAAATTATGTAAAAGAAAAATAAAAAATGGGATGGATTATTTATTTACTAAAAGAAATGGAAAACTAACCTACATACCGTATCAGAAAAGCAACATAATATGGCCTCAGCCAAATATATATTCAACAAAATGTGACCAAAAGACCAAAATCATGCTTCAATGGTTAACAAACTAAACCCAAAGGCGGTGTTTTAGGTAGGGGTGAATAAAATCAAATCGAAAACCAAACCGCAAATCGAGTCAACCTGAGAGAAAAAAATCCGACTAATGGTTTAGTTTGACTTGGTTTGGTGTTGGAAAAAATTGACTATATTTGGTTTGGTTTGATTTTAACTTTAAAAAATCAACCCGAGACTAAACCAATCCGACAATATATATATATATATATATATATATATATATATATATATATATATATATATATATATTATATTATTTACCCTTTTAACATATTATTTCAAATTTGACTTAGAATTTTGGATGGTCTAATAAAGGCTATAGTCCATAGATATTAGTAGGGATAATTACCTTGTTGAGTTTTTTGCTAGAATATTTACTATTTTTAAGCATATTTTTTATTTATTATCTAGAAATACCGTATTTAAAAAATATTTATCATCTATAACAATTGCACTATATATTAAAAGTGAATTATATATGTAATATATATGAATTATAAACGTATTATATTTACTTGGGTAAAAAAACTGCATCATGTGTTAAAATGAATTATACATGTAATATAGATGTATTATACTATGTATAAAAATCAATTTACATGTAATATAGATGTATTGTAAGTGTTATAAAATGTATTAAACTTATTCTGATAAAACAATCTTAATTATATATTTAAAGTAAATTATACATGTATTAAGATAAATTTATATAGCTATAAAGGGTAAATAATTTTTAAATATAGTATATTTAGGTAAGTTTCCATATTAGTAATTCTAAAGCACAAATAAAAAATCAAATCAATACTAATACTAGCAAATAATAATAATAATAATCTAACACTAAGAGTGATAACAATAATGAATATTTATTATTTGTTCTTTAGTTTTACATTAGATTAGATAATTAAAATACATAACCTAATTTTAATTTTTTTTAATGTTTACTCATATACTTAATAAGTACTTATCACATTTATATATTTTAGCATGATTTAGTACTTAAAGTTATGGTATTTACATTATGACTTATTTTAGTATGATTTAGTAATTTAAAATTAGGATCTGCAATATTTATTTTATGTGATCTCATTATTTTATTTTATTGAATATTTTTGTGTTTTCACTAATATCATATTTTGTGTTTTCTTTAAAAAAGCATCCTAGATTTGTGTATTTTGGTAATACTAAAGAAATATTTGAATTTTAATTATATGTATTTATAAATACTTTATCAAAATATCCAAAAAAAGAAAAAAAAAACTCGAAAACACGAGATTTTGGAAAAAGTCCAAAAATTTGAGAAATTTTGAAAAAAAATTCGAAAAATCCGAAAACCCGAGAAACACAAAAAAATCCGAAATAACCCGAGGTTGAAAAATCTGAATTTTATTGGTTTGGTTTGATTTGTATAAAAAACCCGACACAAATGGTTTGGTTTGATATTTAAAAAATTTGAACCAACGCAGTCCATGTACACCCCTAGCATCCCTATAAAATGATTGACTATTTTTTAAATAATTACTTTGGCCGAACAACTATCTACTATAATTATCCCAAAATAAAAACTATATGAAAAATATTACTTTCATGAAACATATAGTATTGTTGAAATCATTAGCTTCTTCTTTGGGATCAAAGTACACAAACCTCACAAACAAAGCAATTCAAAGGAAAAGATAATTCTTTCTTTAGAATAGGTGAGTCCTTCTAAAGAAGTTGCTTCAACTCATATGTCACATGATTCCAAGAATTTTAGTAAAACCTTTTTTGTCTTCTTTATATATATATAAGTCTTTATTAAACAGTAATAACACATAATCTCACCCCCTTGAGGAAAAAAACTACCTTTTTGAGGTTCCTTTGTCTTTTTTACTTGCTTTCTTCACATTTTTGTGCTTTGTGAAAAATGGGTCCACGTTTGTTGCATGGCACTCTTCATGCTACCATTTTTGAGATTGATAGGATAAGGGCTGGTTGTGGTGATTGTTGTGGACCGGTAAGTTTTCGATTCGAACTATGTATACATTAATTTGAAAGTCATATTTTGATTTGGATGTTTTTGGAATGTTGCTAAAAGTCAACGAATGAGAAGTATTTTTTCTTATGTGGATCCTATTTCTATGAGAACTTGATGAACTGATCCACCTACATGTCTTGTAACAGTTACTCCATGTATTGCTTGATGTAAAATGGATAGAGGATTTGCTTGTCTTTTGTTGAATCTTTTTCACGGCTCATTAGATAATTTGATAAGCCAATATTTTTTGTGATGTTTCAAAATACAGTTAACCAACATGTTAACTAGTCGATTACGATAAATTGGATTGTCTCGCTACCTTGCTAGGAGGTTTAGTGGGCAGATAGTATTAGCATTATTTACGTAGTTTCTTGTTTCATGTGCTTTGTTTATCACATTATTTTGCATCTATTGTGCTTTCTATATTATTTACTATGTCTTATTTGCTATGTCGTGGTCTACATCTGTATTGTCTGTTTCAAACTATCGTGTTATGTGTTGGTTGAGTCAAGGATTTCTCAAACAAGTTCTCTGTCTCCACAAAGTAGAAGATAGATTTGCATATATTTTACTCTTCCTAAGCTCTACTTGTGAAAATTTTGTTATTCATACAATCACAATTATTATGATTTCACCGATTCTAGATACTAAATTCGCCTCTATAATTCCAAAGTAGGAAAGGTTTTCGATTCTCACACCTCCCAATTATCTGACCCAAGAAATTAAAGGACTTACAATCGTAACTATAGAATCAAAGCCTTTTGAAGCGCCATTAGGTGAGGGTAAGTCTTTCATTGTAGCAAATAAGAATGTGTCTGTCTGTTCAATTTTATACAAGTTTAAATGCTTACTTTTACACACCCAAAGTTAGAGGGTATATACGTCACCTAAGACAAGTTAAAAGACACATTTATGTATTATGCTGAAATTATACACTCATTGTACATGATCATACTCATATTATACATGGCTTATACACATATTATACATATTTAAGTGCTGATTAATATTTTATATTTGATCCACTTTATAGCCTCTAGCATTTTTGCTAATCTCCATGTTTTTTACTTGTAGACTGCATCTCCCCAGAAAACATCAAAAATAGTTTTGAACAATGTCAAGAAATTGTTCTTCTGCGTGCCAAAGGTATCGTCTTTAAAATAACTAACTTATTCTTGTATTTATTACTCGCTCTGTCTAAATTTATGTGACATACTTTCCTTTTATTTAGTCCATCGCACAAAGAGTGCCATTTCACTATGATTTGAAATATCGCCCCTATAATGAAATAATTCGGTAAATAAGTACTTTAGACCACAAATTTCAAAGCTTCTTTTTCTTGAATTTTGTGTCAAGTCAAATGATGTCACATAAATTGGGACGAGTGAAGTACTTTTGTATTGTCTTGGCAGTGTCAGTTGTGTCTATGCACTTTAAACCTCTGACAATCTATGTTCCTGCAGATTTCTGCTACAAAACTTTATGCAACCATAGATTTAGACAAGGCTAGAGTTGGAAGAACGAGGATCGCGGAAGATGAGCCTTCCAACCCTCACTGGAATGACACATTTCGATTATACTGTGCACATGAGGTTTCTAACATCATTTTTACAGTAAAAGATGAGAATCCTGTTAGTGCAACACTAATTGGAAGAGCTTATCTCCCTGTTGAAGAAGTCTTGAATCGATATGTAGTCGACAGATGGGTACCTATATTAGATGAAGATGGCTATCCAATAAGTGGTCATTCAAAAATCCATGTAAGGTTGCAGTTCTTTAGCGTAAAACAAGACAGTAACTGGTCTAGAGGCATTACTTCCCCTGCATTTGGAGGAATCCCGTATACGTTTTTCAAGGAGAGACAGGGATGTCAAGTTACAGTTTACCCCGATGCAGACATTTCAGATGATGATATCACTAGTTATCTCAAGTCACAAGGACTTTTCGAACCTCAGAGATGTTGGGAAGACATTTTTGATGCAATCAACAATGCAAAGCATTTGATTTACATAGCTGGATGGTCTGTATACACGAAAATTACCTTGATTCGAAATCCAAAAAGGACAAAGGTAGGTGGAGAACTTACTCTCGGAGAGCTCCTGAAAAAGAAGGCGAGCGAGGGTGTTAATGTTCTTTTGCTGATCTGGGATGATAGAACTTCAGATGAGCTACTAAAGAAAGATGGATTAATGTCAACTCATGATCAAGAAACCGCAGATTATTTCAAGAACACGGATGTCCACTGTTGTTTATGTCCGCGTAATGCTGATAGTGGAAAGACAGTGATTCAGGGGTTTCAAGTTGGTACAATGTTTACTCATCATCAGAAGACGATCGTGACAGACACTGAAATTCCAGGAGGGATGTCACAGAAAAGAATGATAGTGAGTTTTGTTGGTGGTATTGATCTTTGTGATGGTCGATATGATACTCGAGATCACTCATTATTCAGGACATTGGACACAGTACATAAGCAAGATTTCTATCAGCCATGCTTTCCAGGCTCTTCAATCGCTAAAGGCGGTCCAAGAGAGCCTTGGCATGACATTCATTGTAGGCTAGAAGGGCCAGTTGCATGGGACGTCTTGTATAATTTTGAGCAAAGGTGGAGGAAGCAGATTGGAAATAGATTTATCTATTCAATGGATGAGGTTGATAAATTTCTCATTCGTCCAACGGAAGTTACAGCATCAAGGGATCGAGAAACTTGGAATGTTCAAATTTTTCGATCCATTGATGGTGGTGCTGTTATTGACTTTCCTGAAACACCCGAAAAAGCTTCTGAGGTAGGTCTTGTTACTGGAAAAAATAACGTCATTGATCAAAGTATCCACGATGCATACATTAGTGCCATTCGTCGAGCTAAGAATTTCATTTACATTGAAAACCAATACTTTATTGGAAGTTGCTATGGTTGGAAGCCAACAGAAGATATCAAGCTCGAGGATATCGGAGCTTTGCATCTTATCCCTAAGGAGCTTTCGCTCAAGATCGTCAGCAAGATTGAGGCAGGGGAGAGGTTTACGGTCTACGTTGTTATTCCAATGTGGCCAGAAGGTATACCGGAAAGTGATTCTGTTCAAGCAATCTTAGATTGGCAAAAAAGGACAATGGAAATGATGTACACAGACATATGCAATTCCCTTAAGGCTAAGGGAATCCCCAATGCTGATCCTAGAGATTACTTGACATTCTTCTGTCTTGGAAACCGTGAAGTCGAAAAGCCTGGAGAATACAAACCTCCTCAGAAACCAGTTCCTGATACTCATTATGCAAGAGCTCAAGAATCCAGGCGCTTTATGATCTACGTTCATTCAAAAATGATGATCGGTGAGTCAACCATTTTAATTTGTTTATCTCACATTCCTTTTTAATCCATTCCACAAAGAATGTCTTTTTCCCTAAGTTGCGTAGACTCTTCATTTTCAATGCCACACCAGTGTCGGATTCTCCAAAAGTACTTTGGAGAATCCGACATTCACCCGCTGACATTTTTGAAAAGTCCGAGCAACATAGCTTTTTCCTTTTCTAGCAACTCTTAATCCTAACTTCCTATACGACATGTTTAAGACCACAAAACTAAAGAACATTCTGGTACATTCTACTCATCTTTAGTTTAGGACTATAAGATTCAAAAGTCGTCTTTACTTTCTTAAACTCTATGTCAAGTCAAAACTAGACGAACTTTTTGAAAACGGAGGGAGTACCATTATCCCTATTAGTAGAATTTGATCAAAACTAACTAATGCTTGCTTCTTTTGATCTTTATTGCAGTTGATGATGAATACATTATAATTGGATCTGCTAACATCAATCAAAGGTCAATGGATGGTGCAAGAGATTCTGAGATAGCTATGGGTGCCTACCAACCATACCATCTTGCATCAAACCAACCACCTAGAGGGAAAATATACGGTTTCCGACTGTCCTTATGGTGTGAACATCTAAACTATGCAGATGACTCATTCGCGGATCCCTCGAGTCTGGAATGTGTTAGGAAAGTAAATGGCATGGCTGATGAGAGCTGGAAACTTTATTCAAGTGATACATTTGATCAAGATCTTCCAGGGCATCTTCTTCGCTACCCTATCGATATTTCGAGCAATGGACAGATCACAACACTTCCTGGATTCAAGCTATTCCCAGACACAAAAGCTGCTGTTCTCGGGAACAAATCTCAGTTTCTCCCACCTATTCTCACTACATGATGTACATTTATATCTTGGTACAAACCAAGAACATGTAATATTTGTAAATCTGACCATTTGGAATTTTCTTTTTGAGTAACATCCACTAGGCAAGGGCAAGTCTGGTGCATTAAAGCTCCCGTTATGCACAGGGTCCCAGAAAGGGCCCGATTACAAGAGTATATTGTACTCAGTCTTACCTTGCATTTCCTCCAGAGGCTATTTCCAAAGTTTGAACTCGTGACCTCCTGATCACATAGAGACAACTTTATCAGTTACTCCAAGGCTCTTCGTAACATCTACTACTTACCAAAAATTACACCGCAAGGCTCAATTATTTCTAAGAGTGCCACGCTTAATAATTATACTTTCTATAAATATATATACCAATATACATGTATATACAAATTTTCAACTGAGATCACCGAGTGGCATGGCTCCCCCTCTAGTAAGCCCTATGCGACAGGCTTGACTCATTTAAATTCCCCGATGTCACGGATGATCAATTTACACTTAACTAAACACTATTTCTATATATAGCAGTAGCACCACTATAATATGCACATGAGATGTTTATATATATGATCTGAAAAGATAGGATAAATCATAATCATAATCAAAATCATATAGAGACACTAATTGTTCATTGTTATAATAATCAGACTCCAATAATAGCCAGGATTCCAATCTCTTATATTCTTCACAAAAATCCAAATCTTTGCTTACTTGATCTTGAGGTGGTGGAGATGATGAGATAATTGAACCATTATATCCAGTGAGTTGTTGAACAAGATTCTTGAAGTTACATGACTCAGTAATATATACTTTTGGTTTCAACAATTTTATCAACTTTTGAGATTGGGAATTATTCATGATGATTTATGTATGTTCCCTAGAACAAAGGAAATTGTATTTTGGGGATCATAAGAAGAGGTATTAATATATACTCATTTTGTAAAGGGAAAGACTTGGTATATGATAATGGTATTTACAACAACAACATTACCCCACTGCCTCAAAGGCTCTCGCTGATTGCAGGGTAAGGAGGGATCGGGTGTACGCAACCTGACCCTTATATTTAAAACATAGAGCTAAAAATGATACTAAAAATGATGTTTATTATACACTAGGGTGTGTGTTTTAGGCTTACCATGACTCAATGGATTTTAAAAATAATTTCTTTTATATATACTTAAAATTTCTGAATATTTATCACTTTAAAAAATTATAATATAACAATGAAGATGGTTCAAAAATTAAACAAGTTCAAATCTCGTGTGAAGAGTTCTTTTCATTTCTAGAGTCTTCTAGTTCAAATTTCTAATTTTGCCGCTGTATTTGAATCTGAAGTATCTGGAGTAATGTTGTTGTTTGTATTTGAATATGAAGTATCACATACTTGAAAATTTTTTGAATTCTTAAGTTTAAATTTTTAATTTCGTTTCGACTCGATCTTCGAATATGATATCAAATTATATATGATCTTGTTTTTCAAGAATCCTTTAGCTCAAACTTCTAACCTATCTTTAGCATTACAGATTTGTAGTTTTCAGAATTTCCTTATACAAATTTCTTACTGTTATTTACTATCTTTTTCCATTCATGTCAACACAAATTTTGAACTTATTAAGAAAATGCTAAGAATTGTAATTATATGGATTGATGGTTTGTTTTTTTGTATGATGGGCAATTAAAGACATTAGCCACTTCTGTTGGATTTGACAGGGTAACGATTGTGAAATAGACAAACAATCAAATAACAAAGTTGTCTTATTATGCTGGTACTAGCATCCAAAGCTGAGAGAAGATTAAATAAGTGGTGAGAACTAAGGGCAGACATAAATACTAAAAAATCACCAAAACTAATTAGATTTTTCTTTTTTCCTGGGAAATTTGGTTCCTCAATTTAGTGTTCGCTATAAGGGTCATGATTCTTCGATCCACACTTTTTCAAAATCATAACACCAAAGAACCGAATCGAAATTTGCTAAAACAAAACCTCTAGTGAAAACACCTTTAAATTTGACTCAAATTATTACTTTTGCCTCCAAAAGCTTTGGTGCACATTCCAAACCGAACACTGAAGAATCGAACCGAAATTTGCTAAAACCAAACCCCCAGTGAAAACACCTTCAAATTTGGCTCAAATCATTACTTTCATCTCCAAACTATTCATAATACTAAAAACACCCCTACACTTTTTTAAAACTATTCAGCTAAGACAGAACTGCAACATAAAAATTAAAGCTTAAAATAAAATTAAACAAAAAGAGGCAACATTGAGCTTCTTCCCTGTAGACTTGAGCTCAGACAATATACTTTATTCCACCCTTTTATACAGCATCAGGTCTTCATGCCATCACCAATTAGCCTGCAGGGAGTTAGTAGCCATGCAAAATACACTCTTCACTGACATTAATCTGAGGGGAAAAAAAAGGAAAAGTACTACGGCTAAAAGATCAAAAGAAAACGAAATTACTTGCAACAGAAAAATACTTTTTTATAATTTAAGATATAAAACACCAGCAGTGATTTAGCACGAAAAAGATTATGGTATGAAAGTGAGAAAATTGCCAGAAGTAGGAAAGTATGTTTTTGCAAAGGAGAAAAGAACACTAACATGATGTCTTAGTAGTCTTCGTCTTCGGAATAAGAGTCGTCATTGTATTGGTCAAATATCTGATATTCTCCGATACTTTGATCATCTTGCTCATCATCCACCCCTGTTGTACACGATGGGAAATTGCCAAAGAGCTCTTGCAAGTAATCTCTTGAAACATTATCATGGTTTGTATCTGCGTAGCATATAGGAAACTAAAATTGCCAACAAAATCCTTGGCACACAATGTCAAAAGTTGATAAATCAGAAGTTGATCGCTAGAAAACCCTGGAAAGGAAAAGACTTGAGGAGTATGGCTCTAAACAACAGAGTTAGGCCTTGAAGGTACTTGAGCATCAAATGTAATCTATTTGAATAATCATGTCATTTCCATCTTCACTCCAATGCGCACCAACAAATGTCGTTATTATGACCCAAAGTGAACTTCTCTTTTGTCACAAAAGGGAATCATCACTTCACAACAGAACATTTTTCCCCCACTTTCTTCTTGTCTTGTTAGGACTAGGCTTAAAACCAAGACTCGACTAGACTAGGCCCCAAAGGGAGGGTCTAACGGTCCAGAGCTAGAGTGAGAATCTTAAGCAAGGCTCAAAAAACATAAATGTCACTAAGTGACTTCCCATCTGACTAAGCCTTGCTGAGCAAAGCTGCCCAACACCTTTGCTGGTGAGCGTTGGTAGATAAATTGGAGGAACAAGCTACTCCCCTATACATTTATCCATGTTACTACAACATTCTACCCTCTAGTTCTTTTTTGTTAATTACTTTTCTGCTTCTTTTGTCAGCCTGTGGAAGAAAAGAAACAACAATTACTAAGGATAAATCTCATCAAATTTCCTAGAAGAATTCTTTTCCATACTAGAGCAATTCTCTTGCAGGTTTACTGATCATTCAACTAATCTCATCCATCAGCATGTAAACATAAGAGAAGAATCATATTAATACGGTTTTATTCCAAGGATACGTGGATCATCATGTAGAGAGACATCCCCTTCCTGAACAACCAAAGAAGACGATGCATCAGGTGACTTTACAATGAGGAATGAATATTACAAAGTACTTGTGGATGCATCTCATATATAAATATGAACTTACGAGGTCAAGAGATTCATATGCATCCATCTCTTCAACATTATCATCCTCAAACTCATCTTCATAATCTTCTAAATCATCAGGTTCATCAACCTCATGGTTTTCTGCCAGTTCATCGACTTCATTGTTTTCCGTTTCTGACATTTCAAGGAACTTAATTAAGAGAAAATACTTGAGTGAAGGCACTAACATTATTACAATGACAACTAGTTAGAAGACAAAATATATCAAAAGTAAGGTTAAAATAAAATCCAGAAGTTTGAAAGTACTCCAGAGAGCAAATCAGCTGTAGGAATAATTTCAACTTTAATAATTGCAATTCAGAAGTTTCCGAAAATACTACAGTTAATTACATTAACCAGTAAGTTTCCTGATAGATAATTATGTCAACAATTAAATTCATAAAATAGACTACAAAGACAACTGACTGCTTTAAACCTTTATTGACTTTTTCTTGCTCTTCCGATCTTGCGACTTTCACAAAATTGTGATTTCTCTTTGCCTTTTCGAAGCGGGCGGACATAGAATTTAGTAAAGACTCAGCACGGGGATGAGGACATACTGACATAAATCTCACATCAATACAACGTCTCAAGCAATCAACAGTATGAAAGGAGAACCATCCTGTCGCACTCTGCAAATTAAATAATCAGAAGAAAAGTATCATTGGTGATTTCTTCAGTATTTTCGGAATACACAAAGATGACACCATTCCAGCAAATCAGAATACAACACACACGCACACAGCCAACCCCCAGAAAGTGAAAAACCAATTGTCTAATATACATAAGGAGGAACAAGGCACCAGGCAAAGCATGTTGGATATAATTAAAGAAGTTCATAGGGATGCATCCAATTGGAGAACCAAAAGACAGAGAAAAAAACGGAAGTTAAAAGAATAGATGAACATCAAGAGGTAACATGAACCTAAGCACAAAGAGAAAGTAAAAAAATCAGTCTCTAGTGGACAAATCCATTGGCATCTCTTCTACACTAATTGACTTCTAATCCTCAAGATTTTCAAGTCAATTGATTTAATTTATCTTTCAGAATAAGAGGTCTTTTGAAAAGAAATACGACTTTTGACAATATGTGTGTGGTAATCCACACAGTGAATCACAAAAGTCTTTTTTATCTTCTGCAGGAAAAGGTAACCAGCAAATTTGATACACCTGCGTCAGAAAATCCAATCATACTGAACAACTAAATGTTTATGTTGTTTCTGATTAGTAGAAAGCAAGGGCATCATAAGCACCAAAAACCATCCATGCATCAACAAATATTGTATACTGTAGCAAACTTACATATCACAAACCTGAGAAAATATATAGGCGGCATTCTCATCGAGAAGCAATTTTTTACTAAATGATAACATACATTGCAAGTTTCTTCCTTTGGAGGTTTTTTGATTTCTTGTTGAATGTAGTCATCCTTGAGTTCACAAAGCTGCAATGCTAGCTGACATTTACACGGAAAAACACGAAAGGCACATATATCATCCCATCTATGTCGTAATCTGTAGGAAAAAAAAAGAAAATACATTAGCTGGATTTTTTGGAGATTTCACAAAACCATCAAGAAGGCCTGGGAAATGATTCCTCCGGTCATCTTTTGGGTTGTGTGGAATGAAAGAAACTGTAGGTGTTATGATGGGATATCAACTCCAACTTAAGCCCTGAAAACTAGATGCTTAGTTGTTTTGTTTAGATGGAATTTTTTTACTTCTGTTAATAGCATGGACAGTTTTTTGGACTTTGTTAGCTCCATGGTTCTGGTATAGGTTTTTTGTAATAGGAGCTAACAGTTATTTTTTGCTTCAAAAGCTTAATGGCTTTTGCTTTTGTAATTTGGCACCCTCCAGTTGCCATACATCAATGACAGCATCTTACTTCATCTTTAAAATAGAAAAGAAATTACGGCATAGAAAAGAGTATATCATTTAGCTATCATTATCCACTAAGACCAAATCAAACCAGATTTATGTAAGATCATAGTGGATAGTTGAGTTGGATACCAGACTTAATTTAATTGTTTCCCAGTTAAACAACATGAATAGAAAAGCAAAACGTATCAGAACAAGAAACTGCAGAAAAGAAGTTAGCAACT
Source organism: Solanum ossicruentum (assembly GCA_025774065.1). Taxonomy (NCBI): domain Eukaryota; kingdom Viridiplantae; phylum Streptophyta; class Magnoliopsida; order Solanales; family Solanaceae; genus Solanum; species Solanum ossicruentum. The sequence continues at coordinate 3,997,506 of JAOTQR010000011.1, forward strand.
GCAATTATTCATTGTATCTCTTGGATTCTATATACACATAAAAGAGGTGTTAGGGTGTGGCCTAGTAGACAGTGCTGTGATTGAGAACCATGAAGTTTCAAGATCAAATCTCAGTGGAAGCAAAACACAGAGTGTTTTCTCCCCATCTGTCCAAGCTTGAGCAGACTGAGTTACCTAGTACTTGTGTGTTGGTGAGTGAGTGTGAACACTGGGAAATTAGTCAAAGTACGCACAAATTGGCCCGAATACCATGGTTATCAAATTAAAAAGAGGTATAAGTTTGTTCAAACGCACATCAGTTGATGTGGAATTGGTCATCTTAAATGGCTTTGGGCAATCATCTTTAAAGTTGAGTAGGCCAAAGATTCATATTGTTACATGGTATCATAGTAGGTAGAGATCAGGAGTCCCAAGTCTCAACACCACCAACAATAAAAGATTACATGCTTAGCTCATCAAAAGTAATCATGTTTGTACATAGCGTGTTCAAGACGTAAGTAATATAAAAGTGTGCTGTTTTTGAGATAATCACAAACTTCAAGGAAGCTAATGAAATTGACATTTCCAAGCACTTGAGTTTGATAGGGAAGTGCTTGTTCTCAATTCCTTTAGTGAACACCTTCTCCACGGCCATTTCTGTCATTCTTCTAATGGTTTCAAGGCTAAATACATTAAGCTTTGGTGTCAACGGCTAATGAAATATGCATTCAAAAGTGACATGATATCTAATGCAATTATTGATAACTATTATCCATTAAATCTAGAAACACTCACAAAGTAATTAAATTACTAACCTTCACCCAAAGCTAAAAGAATGATAATTATCATCATCAACATTACATAAAACAACACATTTCCTCATGAGAGAGTCTGAAATTAAACATTGATATCAAGGCTCGTTTCATTTTGAGTGAGAACTTAAGTCTATGGACTGATTTTGAGAGGTAATAACGCTCTCTTACTAATCATTTTCATTTGAACCTAATTCAAACATTCTTTAAAACTCTATGCGGCCATAACTGCATAAGCTAAGCAAGTTACAGAACAATCTCTAAACATAAGGCTCTCTGTTCATAGTAATTCATAGATCACGAGCGACAGGAAATTATTGCAATCTACATACACCGTAAGGCCAGCAACATGATTGTTTTATTCATAGTAGTTTTAGCTGAATATGCTAAAGAATTGTTATATGTTTTATTAATTTATTGAACTTTATAGCTCGCCGACATTTATTCCAGTTCAGTCAGTAGAACACAACTCAAATAACATGGAATCCCTTTCGCATCTGAAATCATACATATAGGAAATATCTTGAGGTATTTCCACAAAACCCAAAAGTGCACTTTGCACAACACAAGCAAACTTTTTTCAATTTTAGATAATTTAAGCTTAAAGATGGATAAGATTCACTTTGAGATAAAGATTACAACATTCTTACCTACAAGAGTTCAGAGAATTTAAATTTTACAGTACACATATATATGAGTTGTGAATGGAATCAGTACCCGGATGACGAACGGCTCTCACAGTAGCTTCGTAATTCATGGTGCACTCGGAAATCAATATTTTGGTATCTGTTAAGCAAAATGCAAGAAGCAAGCCACCATAATGAAGGGTTCAAAAGAAATTCCTACTGTAAATAACATGTTATAATTGATTTTGAGTATCTTAACGCTTAAGCAACACTAGATCAAGAAAAATGCATATAACATACAAATGGATCACATACCTCTGGTTGTTGAAAATAAAGATGTTGATGTAGGAAAAAGAATTCCTTGGCAAGAAGTGTTTAGTACGTAGCAAAATGAAGAGAACAGTTTTAAATCGAGAAAGTTTATATATGTGTGGACCCACATATCAAAGGAGAAGACAGCTATAAAAGGGTAGAAACCTATTGGTCATATCCTCCCTCTTATTTTACACAAAATAGCAACTGAAAGTAAAAAGTATCACTTTACTTTCGTCCCCCTTTTCCAATCTTTTTCTTCCTTTTCTTAGTTTACTAACAAAGAGTAAAAACTTACAAAAAAAAAAAGAAAAAAAAATTACAAAGTGGAAGAGAGTTGAAAGAAATAAAGTTCTCTCTTTATCCCACTTGTGGGGAAGAACAATCAGCTCAAGTTAGGAGAAGAAGACGACAAATGGGGCGGGCCAAAGATAGAGGGGAACAACTGAGAAAGTGGCATTCCATCTCTAGGCTAGAGCACACTTCTAAATCTGGTCAGTTTCAAGATTTACGTGTGAACTCTATTCAAATTAAGTCCTACACTCTGTGCAGTCATAGGATTTCTGCCAACCTCTTCTAATCTCACATGACCGCAGATATCATCTCTTCAAGCAAAAACTTACAGTTTTTCCAAGGTCTGTGTGGATATAAGATATACAACAGAACTATGAACAAGCTAGTACAAGATACATTTCTGATAACATACATAAGACAGACTCTAATAAACCAGGAAAAGAGGGGGAAAGCTCAGAAAGCATTGTCAAAGTAAAGAGTAAAAATACATAAGAAAGAAAGAATTATTGTTTCATTCTTACATGCGGGATTCAGGATCCTTCCGAGGATCATAGCCTTTTTTAATCCAGAATCTACGGAAAGGCCCATTCAAAAAGTAATATGCTACTCCACAAAGAAGCCTGCATATTTATGGAGATAGACCAAAACTTCATACTAGCAATATCCATTTCCAACAGACAAGCAATTCAATCCATATAATAGAAGTGAAGACTGAATAAGAATTGTAAATGCTACCTTCTTAGCATGATATCTCGAAATTTCAGGCCCCTATCATGCAAGCGCTCAGCCAATGACTCTTTGGCCCATATTTTACGCTCTTCAAACAATTCAGATACTGCCTTCTGCCATCTCCAACGATCTGAGCCCTGAGGAATGTACTTTTCCCAGTCCACTGGCTTCGGAATCTGTATGAATGTTAAGCAGAAAAACAAGCAGCTGCAATACAATCTTGCTGCAGAATGACTTTATTGTTTTATATGTATATCTGGGGGTTGGGGGAGGTGATTAGACATGATATGGTGAAACTTGATCTCACTGAGGACATGACCTTAGATAGAAAGAAGTGGAGGTCGCGAATTAGAGTGGTAGGCTAATTGATAGGTTTAGGTGGTTGCATGCTTTCATTATTTGTCGTATTATGTGTGAGTTTTATCACATTACATACTGCCATGTGATATTCATATTTAGTCGCCTTATCCCTTCCCTTCCCTTTCCCTTCCCTTTCCCTTCCCTTCCCTTTCTTTCATTCTTTCTTTCTTTCTTTCTTTCTTTCTTTCTTTCTTTCTTTCTTTCTTTTTCTTTCTTTTTGTCATATCTAGTTCTTTCTGCTTATGGGTTTTGAGATGAGGGTTTCCAGGAAACAACAGGAGAGGTAGTTGTAAGGTCTGCGTACATTCTACCCTCCCCAAACCCCACTTGTGGGATTTTGCTGGGTATATGGTTGTTGTTGTTGTTGTATGTATATTTGATAAATAATGATGTCCATTGTCCACTTTTCAAGATAATATCATCTTCAGACTTCTCCGCAGGGATGATGAGAAGTATAATAACTGGCTGCAGAGTCTGTAATGAAAAAGCTAGTGCTTCCCAGCCATCATTAATTAATGAATCTCACCATGATTTTACCAAGTCTTCAAAACTTTCCACACTTTTACTTGAAGACACGTATTTCAAAATTGATGAACAGAGCCAAAGAGAGAACCAGTTTCATGTTCGGTGCAAGATAATGAGTGATACATGTGTAATGATCACTTCTTTGGCCGAATCGTTTAATTTGACTAGAAAGAAGCAGCCATCGCCTTACCGGTTCTAATGGTTCAATGAATATGGTGAACTTAAGAGTGACCAAGACCATGATGATCAATTTCAACATTGGAAAGTACTGTAATGAGGTTTGGTGTAGCATTTTGCCAATGCAACTTGACAATATGATAAAGAGTGCAGACCATGATGGGAGGACCAACAACTATTTTGTTGTTAAAGATGGCTAAAAGTTCATACTTCATCCCCTGACCCTGAAGCAAGTGAGAGAGGACTAGAAGAGATGAAGAAGTTGAGAAGGCGGAAGTGAGCAAGAATGTAACAAACCAAACCCCCATTCTTATCTCTCTCACCAGTAACTACATAGTTGACTACTTCATCTACCAGAGGCTATGATATCACGTGAAAAATAGGACAAAAAATTAATTAAGAAACTCTGCTTCACTATTCTCACAAGCTATGGGGTGTTTAAATAGCAAAGCACATATGTTCTAAATTAGCAAAGCAAATCAAGAATTACATTATTACTGAAAACTAATCATTCTAATTGGTTATTCCTGATCTTAACTGATGTACAGAATATTACAATATCCTTAACAATATCAATTCCTATAGATGAAATTTTCGCAGAAAGAGGACAGGCACTTTCCCATGGTGTAAGGCAACAAAAAGACTGCTTTAATAGATACTTTCAAGGAGATCTGAGGTACTTATCCAAGCATCTGTTTTCTATGTATTGTAACTTCAGGATACCTTCTCCTCACAAATCCTACTTACCTTCTTGCCAAAATCCCAAAAGAGAGTCAAAGTTGGAAAAAGCTTTAAGGTCTCCCCTTGTAGGTCATTAAAGCGCTCTACAGGCAAGGGTCTCTCTAGATACATTAAAAATTGAAAGGTGTATGCATTGCAGAACTTAAGGATATCTTTGACAGTAAAATCAATTGCAAGACTGGGCTCCATCTCCCTCTACATTAAAAAAGAAAATAAAAATTCATCAGTAAGATATTAGTGTGATAAGTATTTGAAGTATGTAAGGAGTACGTCACGTAGGAGAAAACAGAGACAGAGTATGTCAAGCATGCAGCTCTATAACACTAAGGAGATGGAAGATAACTTGAGGAAGAACAAAATAATTCATAATGGCCTTATCACATATGAAGACTAATAAGAAAGAGATGGGGAAAAAACTATTAAGATCCAAGAAAATAAGTCAAAACATAGAGGATAAAAGACAAAACAAGATGAAAATGACTACCCTTGTGTTGTTTGTAGAGAAACAACAATTGGATCAATGAGCAGAATTAAATGGAATCAATTATCCACACGTTATTCATGAGGCCCGCAAAATGTTTTCAAAGAGGATCAAGACTCTGGAGCTAACATGTGCTCGTTCCTCTTGCAAACAAAATGTTTTTAAAGAGGATCAAGACTCTGGAGCTAACATGTGCTCATTCCTCTTACAAACTTCATAATTCTACTATGTTGGTATTGCTTTTGGAATTACTTCAATATCTTACGATTGTTTTCATATATAGAATTGAAAGTTTTCTGGCCTAGGTTTGCAAGCATAATCGGGGGAAATAATATTTCTACCATTGTGCCAAATTAACTTATATACAGTTCAAGTATATTTCCATGACTTGTTTCCAGTAATCTTTATTTTTTTCTTACATGAGCAAATGTGACTTACGCATAAAGTACATGAGTAAATATAGTACAGATGAGGTAAATCTTGGTATATCATAAGAATGCAAAAGAAAAAGGAGCTCTTCCATATAGGCATTGCAGGAGAATATCTTTCTGGAGTGATGATTGGTAAGGATATAGGCCTCTAAAATACTCATATCCAGATTTCTTCAGTTTGACCTCTACAACTGAAGCTACAATTGAAGATGCAAGGAGCCAGCAAGGATGGAATCCCTCTTTTAGAAGATTGTTAAATGATTGGGAGACTGAGAGGGTAGTTGAAATCCTCAATACAGTTAAAGTCTTTCAAGGTATAAGAAATACCGATATTCAGTGGTATTGAATGGAAGCAACAACAAAAAGTTTACAGTCAGTTCTGCTTATCTTTCTTCTGTCAGATACTAACTTTAATAGTTCTGATAGGCCTTGAAAGTCTGTGGAAAGCCGAAGCTCCTTTTAAAGTGGTCTGTTTCACTTGATTGATGGTTAGAAAGGCATTTTTGACGCATGAAAAGTTACAGAAAATGGTGATTCAGTTGAATTCCAAGTGTCTGGAAGAGGCAGATAACAATAGTCATCTGTTTCTTCACTTCACGGTTACTGATACAATATGGCAAGTGTTTTTGTCTTTGGCTGCGGTCAAATGGGCAATGTTAGAGTTATAGGTTCAGAGGAACTGGAAAAACGCAGCAGGTAGTATCATGCAGAAAAAATGGTGGCAGGTTGTCCCAACCTGGTTAAGGTGGACTGTGTGGAAAAAAGGGAATGCTATCTACTTTGTAGCCTTTCGGGTGTAAAGAAAGCTATCAAGAGAGTGCAGAAATAATTTTAAATTTTTCAAATCCTTCAACAAGGCCTTTGTAATCTCGAGAAGGCCTATGACAAGGTTCCAAGGGATGTCCTTTGGAGGTGTCTAGAGGTGAAAGGTGTCCCAATGGCATATATCAGGACGATTAAGAACATGTACGACAGAGCCAAAACTCGGGTAAGAACGATGGGAGGAGACTCAGAGTACTTCCCTGTTGAGATGATACCCCATCAAGGATCTGTGTTGAGCCCTTTCCTGTTTACCTTAGTGATGGATGAGCTAGCGTGATCTATCCAGGAGGAGATTCCATGGTGTATGCTATTTGTAGATGACATAGTATTGATTGATGAGACTCGGACTAAAGTCAATGATAGGCTGGAGGCATGGAGACACGCCTTGGAGTTCCAAAGGATTCAAACTAAGCAGGACCAAAATAGAATACTTGGAGGGCAAACTTCAGTGTTGCGAGAGATGAAGCAGAAAGTGATGTGAGGCTTGCCACTAAACCTATCCCTAAGAGGAAAAACTTTAAGTATCTGGGGTCTATCATCCAGAGTAGTAGCGATATTGACGATGATGTCACACATCGTATTGGGGCAGCATGGACTAAATAGAGGCTTGCCTCGAAAGTATTGTGTGACAAGAAGATACCACCTAAACTCAAAGGTAAGTTTTACAAAATGGTGGTTAGACCATCTCTGATAAATAGGGTGGAGTGTTGGTCAATAAAAAATGCACATGTTCAGAAGATGCACGCCGCAAAGATGAAGATGTTGAGATGGATGTGTGGTCACACCAGGAGTGATAAGATTAGGAATGAGACCATTCGGGAGAAGCTAGAGGTGGCCCCTGTGGCTGATAAGATGAGGGAAGCGAGACCGTGATGGTTTGGACATGTGCAGAGAAGGAGTACCGATGCTCCTATTAGGAGGCGCGAGAGGTTGGTTTTTGGAGCTACACGAAGGAGTAGAGGTAGACAGAAGAAGTATTGGGGGGAGGTGATTAGACAAGATATGGCAAAACTTGATCTCACCGAGAACATGACCTTAGATAAAAAGGAGTGGAGATCGCTAATTAGTGTAGCAGGCTAATGGGTTGGTACGGTTAGGTGGATGTCTAGCCTTGGGGTTTAGTAGGGTAGCAGGAATAGTCGTGTTTATATCATGTTTGTCATTATCTGTCGTATGTGTGTAATTTTATTGCATTTACGTATTGTTATGTGCTCTTCGTTATTAGTCACCCTTTCTATTCACCTTTCCTTTCTTTTTTGTCATATCTAGTTTATTCTGCTTATGGGTTTTTGAGACAAGGTTCCCAGGAAACAACGTCTCTACTTCTATGAGGTAGTGGTAAGGTCTGCGTACATTTTATCCTTCCCAGGCCCCACTTGTGGGATTCCACTGGGTATGTTGTTGTTGTTGTTGTTCAACAAGGCCTTTGTAATTGTAAATGTTGATACCAACACCTCCCTGGTGATGATGAATACATGGGTTACCATTCTCGAAAAAAGGGATCTCTGTCGAAGTGTAACAGAAGAAATCCAACATTTGGGAGACCTGGATCTCAGCAAAGACCCAAAAATAAAATGGTGGTTTCTGTTCATCAATCTAAACTTTGGTGGGTAGAGTTACCTAATATCTTGGTTGATAGGAAGTAGCAGGTACCTAGCAAATTGATCAAGGCGCACACAAGCTAGACAAAACGCCACTTGTAATCAGGTACAAAAGATCCATTTTCACGCATTAGTTTAAGTCGGTGTCAATATTTAATTGCACTTTGTATAGTGTACATATTAAAATACTGAGTAAACTACTTTACAAAATAGACCAGTTGTTTATTGTTGTAACATCAGTGCTAGAATCGAGAATGCAGACACACGTGCTTCACCTGGATTGCTTCAAATGAAGCAATTCTGGCAAGGACAATAGAAGAAAAATTGGTTTAGTCAACGATTCTATATGTGCTTACGGGATTCGGCGAGTGTCAATCATCTGCTTCTAATTGCCTATTTGCAGCAGATATCTGGAACTTTTTTCTGCCTATTTTTGGTCTACAGTGGGTCACTCAACATTCTGCAAAAGATTCTTTCACAAGTTGGATTTTTTAGAGAGTCGACAAATCCATCTAGATCTGGAGAATGATTCCAGCAGTAATTTTGTAGTGTGGCCAGGATGAAAGGAACCGCAGCTGCTTTGATGGGATTTCAACTCCAACTCACTCTCTGAAATCTAGACATCTAGTTCTTCTGTTCAGTTGGTACTATAGTGTAAATAGTGTTGACAGTTTTTTTGGACTTGTTAGCTCCTTGGTTTTAGTTTAGAATTCACTCTCATGGAGCTAACCAACTTTTGTACCTTTTTGCTCACATGGCATTTTCCTGGTGCTTTTCAATGACAACTCTTTACTTCATCAAAAAAAAGAATTAAGAATGCAGATGGTTCAACACAACGAGGAGGATTTAAGCTTTTATTGGTCTTTCAACATGAGCCAGATCAGTAATGACCATTAACTAGAGCTAGATATCACTACAAGAAAAAAGTGATATTCCTATAGACTCAAGACATGGGATAAGAGAGTGCATCAAAGGTAATCCAGTGTCCAGAATACTCTAGCATGGAACTATGAAGAACACTTCCTTGTTAAGGAACGTACTACTGCCTAGGCAGCATGACTTAGGATCTGCAGTGTTCCTGTTAGATTGATTGAAAAGATTAAAATAAAAATGCAGAAAATATTTGACTGAAAATAAAGAATTTAAAATAAGAGAGAATTCTTCCATGCAAGCAGAAGAAATTACCTCCCAATTGTATCGTCCCTCTTGTTTTTTTTTTGAGCCCACACTTGTACAAGATTTTAACCTGAAATTACAAAATGTTTGAAATTTTCCCATAGGAACACACCTCTCATGAAGAGAATGATTAATAAGACAAGGACAGTGGTCTGCATCAAATAACAAATTGCGGTGAGACAACTAATGCTACATGCACTTCATTTGCCTCCAACTTGATCAATTGCCATGCGTGATACATGCAAATCCTCAAATTACACAACGATTGTGCTAAAAGGTGTACCGCCCAGAACAGAGACTTGCGCCCCAGCAAATACATACCCATACGAAGTTCACATAACATCTGAGACAATAGGCATAGAGGAGGAAAAAAGAAGAAAACCAGCAATTTTTCCACTTACAGCAACTCAGATAGAGAGAGATGTAGACAATGACGGTAAGGAGTAGTGGCTTGCTAAAATCATGGTGCAACAAGAAAGTGCATATGGGTATACAATATCTAAAAGGTAAAATTGCAAAAGAAGATATTAACAAGCCAGAGCATCTTACACAATATTATCAGGCATATCTTTTGAGGAGAACAGAGAAGGTTGTAAGATCATCAAATCCTCCTGATCAACATCCATAAGACCTCCCTTCTCTACAAGCAGTAAACTCAAGAAATTAGGTATCAGAAAAGAGAATTTCCCACATTTTGAGATTGCAGGAATAATGAGAGAATGGCTGACCAAATTTAGGTTCCACCTCTGCCCACTGTCTCTTTTTCCTTCTTGAAACATCAGCATGAACAGCGAGAACATGCTGATAGTCTACCATTCCTTTGAAACCAGCACAATTGTGCAGGCAAAAGAAAAAATGAAACAAGAATAGAAAGTTAATACTCAAAGTAGAGCAAAAAGAAAAATTGATTTAGTAGTCTACATTAAAAGTAAGTTCTCACCGTTAAAATGATAAGCTTCAGAAACATGAGAAACAATATTAGCCGAGAGATGCTCCTGCAAATTAGTAGCTGTCTGCTCTTCAATTTCGTTTAAAGCATCAGCAGATAAACATCTGGACTCATTCACCTTCTGTGCAGCTAAAGATTTTTCTTGTTCACAATTAACAGGACTCGTTGAAGATTGTATCAATACTCCACAGCTACTGTTGGCAGATTGGGCATCCCTTACTTTACACTTGGATATTTTCAACAAAAAGTTATTGCTATGCTTAAGCTCCCCGAAGGCAGGGTGTGAATAAGGATCTTCTGGCCGGAAATGGAGCTCCAGCTTATTTGACTGTGAAGATCGAGCCTGAATTACAAGGAGTGACAGCAAAGATCAGATTGTACAATTGACATTAAATTTACCATATGTCTACACAGCGAAAAATATCAAACCATAGAAAATGGTACATCTCTTTCAGCATTTTCAGACTAAAGAGCTCAGCAGACTGAAGTTATTTATAGGTATAGAGGCTGCTCAATCCAGATCAGCTATTGTTATTTCTCAGCGCAAGTATGTCTTGACATTTTTGAGCAGACAAGAATAATGGGATGTAGACCCATTGACACTCTTATGAATCCAAATGTTAAACTCTTGCCAGAAAAGGGTGAGCCACTCGCTGATCCTGCAAGGTAGGCAGCCGGTTGAAAAGTTGAATTGTCTCACATTGACTGTAGCCAATAACTCTTCTCCTGTGAGTTTTGTTAGTTTATGACTTCCCTGGAAGCTCAAGGTAAGGGACTACTCTTTGAAGATCAAAGCCATGAATGAGCATATCATTGGATATACAAATGGACAGGATCACCCTCTCATAGACGTTCTACATCCAAATATTATGTTTGAGTAGGAGGTAATTTGGTGTCCTGGAAGAGTAAGAAACAAAGTGTGGTTGCTCCATCTAGCGTAGAAGTTTAATTTCGAGCACTGACTAGCAATTTTTGAGCAAGTGTTGATCAAACCGTTACTGAGAGACCAAAGATTAGAAAAAATTGGCTCGATGGAACTTGTGTGCAATAATTAAGCGACCTTTCATATCACATCAAATTTAGTATGTGATGAGAGGACTAAGCACATTAAGATTGATTGCCACTTTGTTAGCGCCCCAGGAAACAACCTCTCTACCTTTGTGAGGTAGTGGTAAGGTCTGCATTGAGATTCCACTGGGTATGTTATTGTTGTTGTTGTTTCCACTTTGTTGGAGAACAGATACTCCTAGGAGATATTGTAACAAAATTTGTCACATCGAGTGATCAACTCAGTACATATGACTTGTATGTAAGTTGTGGAATCTTAACTTTTAATGCCACACCCGTGTCAGATTCTCTGAAAATACACTACTTTTAGGATCCGACACGCACCCGCTGACACTTTTGAAGAGTCCGAGCAACACAGCTGGTATGCACCAGGTTGAAGAGGATTGTTAGAATAGGAATAGAAATAGGAATAGTATATAGAATCCTACATGAAATGGAATTGTAATATAGGGCCTGAGTAATATTGTAAATGCACGATTCAATAATATTTTTCTCCTTTATTTCTTATAACAGTCGTCATCAGCACTTTTTGTACATCTGTTATTCCGTAAATATTCACTACTTCATGTTTCCTCAATAAATTGCAATCTGGGATACAACAAGGCTAGATGAGTATATATGCTTTATGAGGAATGGAGAAAGTTATCAGTTCATTACATTCACTTTTTAGAACGGTTGTACTTGACCAATTATCCTCTATTACACTTGATTGACACTATCTCTCAGTTCTCTTCAACTTATTAGAATAGGAATAGGAATAACAATAATATCTACAATCCTACTTAAAATAGGATTAGAAATAGTAATAGCATATGGAATCCTACTTGGAAAAGGATTATATTATAGTATCCTAGTTGGTAAAGGAGTCTAATATAGTATCTATAAATAGGATCTCAATATAATAATGTAGACAACACAATTCAATAATATCTTCCCCCCATATTTCTCACATGGTATCAAAGCTTCTACGATCTTGGTAGAAAATCAAAGAGCTTCCGCTGCCGGCGGGCGACTATAACCCATATATACCGCCCGTCTGTCAATGATTATGTTAGCAAAAAAAAGATTAGGTCATTGTGCGTCAATTTTCGGTGACTTTCTAGGGTTGTTTTGTGTCAATCCCACATTTGTCAGTGTCTGTGTAGCACCGTGCCATCATTCCGATGACTATTTCTTTTATATCTAATTTGTGTAGCACCATACCATTTTTTGGGTGCCATCTTTTGGGTGACTACTTTTTCATATTTATCATGTATAGCATCGTGCCATCTTTCCAGTGACTACTTTCTCATATTCGAATTGTGTAGCACCGTGCATCTCTCCGGACTAGTTCTCATATTCAATTTGTGTAGTGCCGTGAATTTTTCGAACTACTTTCTCATATCTGAGTTGCATAGCATTGTGTCTTTTTGGTGACTCAGATTTGATTTGCGTAGTTCCACTTGTTTTTTCAGTGACTCATCAAATCCAGTTTGTGTAGAGTCGTACCACCATTCAGACCCCTATCCATACAATTTCTCTTTTCCAGTAATGTCATGCCGTCAATATGATCCTACCTATATGATTTTTATTTTCCAGTAGGGTCGTGCAATCATTCCGACCCTACCTATATAATTCTTTTCTCAGTAGAGTCGTGTCAACATTCCAACCCTACCCATATAATTTTATTTCTCGAATTATGACCACTTTCAGCCATCATATCTGATAATCCAATGCATGGCTTTTTTTATCGATTGGACATTAAGAATGGCTTTTTTATGATGGTCTCAAGGAAAAAATTTATATAGAGCAATCACCTAGTTTTATTGCTCAGGGGGAGTCAGGTAGACTTGTATGTCAATTTGTAGGTTACTCTATGATCTAAAACAGTCTTCTCAACCTTGGCTTGGAAAGTTCAACATTGTACTTCATAAATTTATCACTCTGTGTTTTATCAATATTATGCATCAAATTCAGTATTTCATGAGAAGACTAAACACATTGAGGTTGATTGTCAATTGTGAAGTCATGTGATCAACTTGCAGATATCTTACCAAACTCTTCGGCACATAATGACTTATATGCACTAGCTTGAGGGGGAGTGTTAGAATAGAAATAGGAATAAGAATAATATCTACAATCCTACTTAAAATAGGAGTAAGAATTGTAATAGTATATGGAATCCTACTTGGAAAATGATTGTATTATAATATCAGAGTTGGAAAAGGAGTCTAATATAGTATCTATAAATAAGGTCTTAATGTAATAATATAGACAACACAATTCAATAATATTTTTCCCCCATATTTCTCACAAACTAAATAAGGTAGCAAGTCCAACCTATTAAATTAAAAATTAAAGGTAGACAAAACAAATAAGTTCAATTGCTCAGAAAACCACTCACACTACTTTTGCTCTTTTTTGTGGAATCCTTTTTTGAACTTGACATACATCTTCACTGTCAGTAAATTTCTTGAATGATAGGCAAAAGAGTCAATGGCCTACACTAACTTGACACTCTTAGGCAATAATAGATCCCAAAAGAAATTATAATTACTCAATAAGCTAAATGCTACTTTTTCCTATTTGACTCTTCTTTTCTTTCCAAATGAGTTTGGTGGCTTAAGAATGAAAGATTAGATAGAGAGGCCTCGACTGTTTGTATGTCCTAAATTTTAAATGATTCGATAATCGTAAGAAGGGATCAAACTCTTATGTATCAAACAGCTTCATCAAACTTCAAGATGCTCCATGAAGTTCTTTTTCTGGAGAGAAATTCCACTTCCCATAATGTACATTCTTCAAGCAATAAATGTATGACCACTTAAATCTATTTTCAACTTCTTTTTATCAGGTAACAAAAGATGACAGCCACATAATAGGTGAATGAATCTATTATGACATGCACTATTCGTTTGAGATTGCTCATTAAATTTTGTTTTCAAACGAATCCATTACAACATGCACTATTTATACAATTAGTTAAGTAATTTCTAGAAGCTCAGTCATTTTTTGGGGCTAAAAAATCAGCTGAGTATTTGTCTAAAAGCTCGGACACTTTTTGGGCTAAAACAGTTAGGAATGTTTTCAAGTTTCCACCACCATCAGGTAAAAAAGGACATTCTTGCACACTGGGTTAGGTGCTCATTGCCCTTGGAAACTTGAATGAGCTCAATGGTATTTAATTAGACAAGTGAACATTCCGCTCCAAAACTAAACTAGATGAACTTGCTTTTCTGGACTATTTTTATGAAGCAAAAAAAATTAAGAGATCAATACTCATCAATAGCACAGAATGTGACTAAGAAGTGATTTCAAATTTCAATGCGGGTAATTTGCAAAAGTATAAGGAACTATACTAGCGACCTACCCAATTTATTGTAGAAATTTTCACGATCAATGATTGGACCATGCAAACTAGAAATGCTTTTTCTTTTATTACAATATGAATCAACAAAATGTAGACATGGTAATACCTTGACAATACCTTGAATGCCACCAAGAGTCTCAACAGCACGTTCCACTGAAGAAGGGTAAGCAGGGTAATGAACAGCAAAGACATTGTTAGTGGGTAATTTTCCTGATACTGAACCATCTTTTATAATCCCCATACCCTGTTATAAAACCAGTAAAAACTCAAATACAGAAGTTGCAACGATAGTAACTTCGGCATTTGTGTAAAAAGCATGGAAAGTAGGTTGTTTTTCTTTCCAAAACTAGCTCAGTGATGATAGTTTTGGTGAAATCAATAGGAACTCAGTGAAGAAATGATACAAAGACAACGAGAACCCACAACCCCAAGGATAATTTTCTCCACAATTTGCGAAGTTTCAAAAGGTTACAAACATGAAGGAAGACAATATTACCTTTTGATAAGTTTTATGCAAAAAATATCCTTAGATTTATCCAAAGCTCAAATACTTCCTTAAACTATAACGCTGACACAACACATCCTTGTTTCAGAAAGAGAACTGAGAAGATTGAGACAAACAGGATGAAGCACTGAGCATTAGACACCATAGTTAATTCCAAATGATCTCTACATTTTGAGCACATACACGCATGTGAAAATTTGAAGGGAAAGATTTTCAATTTAATTTGTATAAACATGTCACTGCCCAATTAAGAGTTGTGACTGGAGCTTAGGAGCAAGTGCCCCAAAGTAAGCCATAACGGTATTTTACAGAAACTTGGAAAGAGTTTCCCCAATTCGTAGGACTATCAAAAAAAGTTGTCTCAGAATCAACAGCACAACCAGCCAACAGTGCCAAAACAAGTCACAACTTTCATCAACTAATCATTCGCAACGCAATAATACTAATTAAATAATAATCAGTCTCATTATTATTTTGTGTAAATAATAATCAATCAACAATTCAGTAAAAACTAGGAAAACACTGTCATATCAAATATTTGTATGTTCGCGAGACTTCCTAGAACAACGTTACCAGTGAAATCCCCAAGTGGGGTCTGGTTTATTGAAGTTAAAAATGAAGAGAAGTAAAAAGAGTTGTTTAAAAATATTCAAAAGTAATCGAAGTCTCAATACTTCCTTCAACTTTGGTTAAAAAATACTGCAATTGACACGGAGTCTGGACAAACTTTCAAGAGGTAATTTTAATAAGCTCTGAAAAGACAACCTCATCAAATACTCCATGGAAAAATCGACGAAAAACAAGGAATGGCAAAATATAAACTTGTGCCACATATGTTCAATATTCTGGAACAGTTTAGCTTAGAAAATAATGAAAGGACATTTATCTTTAAGGAATCACAAACTTTCTTTAACAACATCTTGTCAACTTAATTGGCTAAAGACAGAGACATGAACAAAGCTAAAATCTTTAGTGTTGAACTTATTTAAAGGAAGACAAGGAACCATAACTTATTCTACACGTAGAATCAATGTAAACCTTGAAGAGATAGTCAGCAATTGAAAGAGACAAAAAAAGGGCTACAGTAACTCATTTCATAATGGATTTTATTCCTAATGTCTCTACTTATATTACTCCACTTATGAAAATGCTAAATAAGAATGCTCCAGTCTAGGGAACCCTAGTTTGAAGCAGGCATTCGTGTCATCACTGCCTAAGTCGCTAACAGGGCACACCATGACCTAAAGTTACCACCTTCGCCAGCAAATTACCACTTACGTGATACCCACCATGTTTACCTTTCCCTCCGAGGAAGTTCAGCCCCGTAGTTCCGGAGCAGGGTGGGGTCAAGGAAACACTCCGGCAAGCTGAACTCTAAAAAAAATGTCAACAACAAAGCATATTCCCACGAGATACTCGACAGAATGCAGCGTGTAACCTAATGATGAACAATTAATATCCAACCTTAGGTTCAACATTGTGAGATTACATCCAGATTATTATGGAAGTAAAGTAGCAAGATAGAACAAACGAGTAGATGAACCAAAGCATACACAAGTGTAATATTTAAAACAATATGAAAATGCCAACACGAACATGACTAGTTAGAAACCACCAAGCCAATCAGATTCTAGCACATGAAAAATCAAACATAGAGCATCTAGACAGAAAACGTAAGACGACTAACATTAAATAGATTGAAGTTGAAGAAAAGTTTTACCTCTTCGTCGGAGTGAATTAGGGTTGAAAATTGGGGGAAATTCGAATTTGAAATTGGGTTCGTTTGGTCGCTGTTGTTGTTGGAGAGAAGAAGTGTATGGGGTCTGAGCAATACGTATTGTACTGTAACTATTTGGGGAAGAAGGGACGAAGGGAGAAGGTATGGGGTCAATGGGATCGGGGAAAGAGAAAGGTTTTGAGAAATTAGGGGCGCGTGGGACACACGCTCCCGTATTTTGATTTAAATTTTTTATTTTTTTTCAAAATAGTTAAAATAAGATAAGAGCTTTGATGATTAATTTAACGCCGTAGAGGATAAAAGTTGAGTGTCAATAGTATCAATATATTTTCTATTAATTTAAAATTTAATAAATAAATTTATGACTTCAATAATTTTCTTTTAACTATTTTATTTATTTTTAAAAGAGCTCAAGGTATGCCGAGGGGTATCAATATACTGACGTATCACAAAAATATATTATTTCTTACTAATTTAGAGTTTAATAAATAATTTTGTGACTTTAATAATTTTCTCTTAATCGCACTTTTCTTAAAATCAAAAAGGAGCTTAAAACTATATAATACCAATAGGGTATCGATATACCGATAGAATATCACAAATAATTAATCTCTATTCCTATACTAGACGGATGTAGTATCAATATATCAACGGAAATCACAGGAAATATAATTTTTTACTAATTTAGAGTTTAATAAATTTTTTAGTTTTCTTATTTGTTTCTTAAAAATAAATATATAATTCTATATATCAATAGAGTATTAATATACCGGCAAAATATCATAGAAGATTGAATTCATTCTATATGATACAAGTCTGATATATATACAGCTGGAGGATTATTTCATATAGTATTCGTGCTGACATCATGACTCATGGGCGAAATAAAAAGGAAAAAATAAGATAAAAGGTAAATAGTTTGAGTTATGAGTCTACTAAGAATAATTAGTTTGAATTGAGTCCTTAATAATCAACATTATATCTATTTTGTGTAGTTTTCCAAAGAAAACAGCTTATACCCAAAAAAGAAAAATATTTATCCTGCTCCATTACTTTCATACCCCCTTTTTATTTATAATGATGTAGATTTATTTTAAAATTCACATGCTAACATCAGTATTTACTATGTATGATATTGATACAGTATCAATATATTAACAAAGTATCACAGAGGATACTTGATATGGTATTGAAAGAAGGGTCTCTTTTAATTTTATTGGTGCTTGAAATAATTGTCTTCTTTGCATTATTATATTGATGTCTTGTTAAGGGAAAGACAAAGTAAGAGCATGCTATTGGAAATGTTCCAACATATATCGAGAAGGCCACCATTAAAAAATCTACTGTTTGAAATAGAGTGAAACAATCCAAAATCTCATAAGCTAATTCAAAATTACCTACTCGATTGACAAACATAGCTTTAATAAGTGTTTTATAAGTTGTGTAAACTAGAAATAAATTAACAAATACAAATCAAAACCGTTGGAGTATTACAAAGAATACCAATCTGATATCGATATACGATTAACCTCTTAAAAAAAGAATTTTTACATCCTTAAAAATTGTGTAAATTTCCAAACAAACATATTAATGGTAGGGATAAAAATAGAAGAAGTTTAACTGATTTTATCCTAATTTAATAAATGATAGTACTATAAAATAACTAATTTTAATAAGATGCTCATTTAATACGGAAGAAGAAATAAAATAATAAAATTCATATGTATAATTCTTTGTTCTAATTTATTTATTTATGAGATATTTTTCTAAAAAAATAAAAACTTTAAATCGAGCCTAAGTGGAATATAGGGTCCATCTTCGTCATTTACCAAGCCACGGGTCCATTTTTTAGCATGAGTAATTTGCAGGGTTTAGCTCCAAGCTCCAATCCGATTCAGATTCCAAATTCGAATCCGAATCCGAAACCAATTACGGATTCAAAATCCCTGTCGTTCGACCAAGTCTCTAAGTTGTTCAATTTGCCTCTCTATGATGCTGCTGAATCCCTAGGTATTCTCATTCTCTCAACACTCTACTGTGCTTGTTAAAATGGCGGATTCTAGCAACTGGATGGAGAAAAAGAAGAAATTCTTTGAGATATAGTTGTGTTTAAGGTCTGGTTTGTTTTAGAATTGCGAATACTGAGCTTGTAAGCTCAAATTTTGAAATTTTGCCTTGTTTTTGAACTATTGAACTCGGAACTGTTTAAAAAAAGAAGCAAAGATCTTTTTTTTTCCCCAGAAATTCGTAAATGAAGTCAGGGAAGTAGTTGCGATTTGGGATATTGTTGCTAATGGTCGTATGAAGTAACTGAATTTTGGAATATCCTTAGTTTTCTGTGTAGATTGTTGTTTGAGAAATAGAAAAGGGGAACATTGTTTTTTTAATTTGTGCACATTGATTTCCTGATTGGTATATTACAAAATATAGATGTAGAGAAATGGAAGAAATCTGGAATAATGATTCCTGAAGTTTATCGGATGCATGAGTATGACTGCATCTTTGAATTCCTGCACCCCCCCAAAAAAGATATGGTTTTAACACTTTATTAAGATCTCTTCTGTGATAAGTTGGGCAGCACTAGTAACGTATAGAAAAGGAACAGTTGATTTTGGAGAAGAATGAGGTACCAGGAATAGAAAGAATTTTGTTTACCCACCTCACCGCTGGACGAAATAGACTGCCAATTATGAGCAAGTAACTTAGATCCTCAAAACCTGCATGGCTGCATTACAAACCATAGAGATCTGTTCCTATTGAAAGTATTCATAAAATCTTGAACTTGCTTGTTGGTTTTGTTTAGCTGTTTCTTTATCCCATCCCTGTGTCACTGCAGCAAATTTCATTCATAAATGACAGTTCTTGTATTACACTTTATGACTTGACCAAAACTTCATCTTTTTTAAAGAGAATAAGGAAAGGATAGTTGATCATACTGCTTTTTAACTGTGATGTTGATCATTTCTCCTTTTGAACTGTTATCAACTCAGTTGTGTGCAATGTTTACCATTTTCTTACATATTATTACAATACACCAAAATATTTTGAGCTAATTGGCATTTATCTTCTAGGTGTTTGTGCAAGTGTTCTCAAGAAAATATGCTATGAGAATGGTCTGGTGAGGTGGCCGTATCGAAAGGTAGGCTAGCAAGGATGAACTATTGTACTCATTCTAGAAGTAAACTAAAAATTTCACCATTTTGAAGTATCATCATTATGTCTCCTAAGAAATTCTATTGCTGAATATCTAAGAGAATAGATAATCACTTAAGTTCACACTAGGTTGCTAACTTTTTCACCCTTTGACAACTCGTGTATCAAACTATTTACGACGGGCACTTTTCCGATTACAATTCTAATAAAGATTGTAATTTACATCTTGGTTTCATAAGAAATGAGAAGTTAAGGAAAAAAGATAAAGAAAAAGAATGAAAATGAAAAATGATGACCAAGAGAGAGAACAAAAATTTAAAGTTTCATGTTTCTCCTCCTCTTTTTTTGCTTTGACTTGTCTGACTTCTTTTTAAAAGATTAATTGGAAGGAAGAGGTAAAATTACAAGTGCTTGATAAGCTCGTAGGAGAAGATATAACTAAAAATAAGTTGATGGTAAGTTGTGAAAATTTTCAAAATCTTATGGCCTTTGAGCAATTTATTCAAGAAGAAAACCAATGTTTTCCTGATAAGGGTGATTCCCTTTGCTTAGATTATTTTGAAGATAATTTTCTCATTCTTGTAACTGAGGATGATAACTGTATCTATTCCAAGTGGAAACACATGGCTTCATGCCTAGGATATGAGGCTTCTGAAATGGGAAGTTCAACACAATTTGGATTTTTTGTAGGAAGTCCGAATACATGAAACTTGAGAAGTCCACTAATATAAGTGACTATTAGTGTCGACTGTTGATTATTTAATTTCAAAAAGTCCTGTACTGTACTGATAAGAAAATAAATATTTTGAAAATATATATTTGACATGCCTATCTCTTATTGCTACTAACAAAAAGAATGTCCTATCCGATGCTACCAAAATATATTGATAAGGAATTTTTTTTGGTGGGGTGTGACTAGAATGGATGAATGGAGAACAGAAATGAAAAATGATAGTTGGCTGGAGCTTAGGGAAGGAACATGATTTTATTTCCATTTATGTTGGGTATACTGTCTGACAGTTTGAATTTAAGGGTTTCCAACAAGATGGAGAAAATGCTAGATTATCGGACCAGATTTTTTGATAATTCTGTGATGAAGAATTACTTTGTCGATTCCAGATAGTAGAATATTGAAACTTTGTGTAGTGATATTTCCTGGTCAGATCAAATATTATTTGATCTGTTTATAGAGCCCTATTAACATAATATTTTTGGTTAAATTTATACTGTTTGCTGTACACAAGTCAGCTTGAGTATTGCACGTTAAATTTTAGCACTCACATCACCTGAAGTCTGTCTGAAGGATCTGGTAGCTTGAACTATTACCTTTTCTCAAGTTGTTAAGACACTTCGAATGCAATCAATTATATGAGATGATTCATGTGTTTACTTTGCCCAATAAGCATAAACATTAATGTGGTAATGAGATCCAAAAAAATGCTAGTGTGTTGCCTGTTTATGCATCATTTATTTGAGATTTTCAGGTCATCTCTGGAAAGAGCATTGATGATATAAAAAAGGAGGCGTTGAGGGAAAAACAGGAGCGATCCGTGGAATTTCCTAAAGCTCCTGGAGAAAAGAGTGATTCTTTAGCCAGCTCTGCAATCTTATCGTTTTCGTAAGTTATTAAATAGGTTATAATTTTCTTAGTTGAGTTCAACTTATTATGTCTAATCATATCAATAAAATACTTCAGAAGAAAAGTCTATCTGACTCTAACCGTGTGTATACGTAAATTAGTTATGTGGTCTTGGACTTGATGTGAGAAATGCGTTTTTCAAAGCATTACTTTTCATGATTCGAGTGCTGGATGTTTGTGTAAGGTCCTTACTGATTGGTTAAGAACACGAAGAACTTTACAGGTAAACTGATGTGACTTATGGATAGTTTGGGCCTAGTTTCTGTCATCTTCCTTCCCTAAGGACTGTTAGAGGAGATAAAATCCATACAGTTGAAACCTCTCGAGATTTCCTCTTTTCCGATGCTAAAATATCTGCAGCTACCCATTATACCATTCATGAGTATTAACTTTCAGTACAAATTTTGTATTGTCTAGATACGGGACACTACTAAGCAGTTGTTTGTTGCACTCATGGTTTAAGCTACTAGTATTCTAGGAACTTACCAACTTTAAACCATTTTACTAGAATGAGGTCTCAGGTTGGGATATGAATGTGCTCCACCTCTAAACTTTTCCTTTAGAAAACAATTTGGTGGGATTAGAAGCTCAATTATGAATAAAAGCATGCAAGAGATTCTTAATGGAGCTTTATGGAAATAAATTCTTGTTGTTTGAAATATAATATTTTGTCATTTTGAACACTCCTTTTTACCCTGCCTTATCTCACCTAGTTCTCTGTTTGGTACATACTGCATTAGACAGTTGCCCGAAAGCATGCAGCTTGACCATGTGATCACGTTAGGAATATGTGAAATAGTAGATGGATCACATTTAGGAATTTGTGAAATAGTAGATGGCTTATGTATGTGAGTCACCTGCTCAATTGACAACAGAGCGGGATGAGAGGGGTGCATGCGGTACCTGTTAGTGTGTGGATGTACCACCATATTAGCAAAGTAGGGTATCTCATATTATTCAATATCGCGTGATATGTGCTATTGCTTATACATTGATTGAAATTCAACAGCATAAAGCCTAAACGATGATTTTAGCCCCTGGATTTGATGTGTGATACTATGGTTACACTGAACCAGTAATCGGATCTATACACCAGCCAGATGTGTTATCTATTGCATTAGCTTCAAACTACTGTACTACTACAACAACATAATACCCAGTATAGTCTCGTAAATAGGGTCTGGGGAGGGTAGAGTGTACGCACACCTTACCCCTTGTTTACAGTAGACCAAAATACTGAACCACAACAGAATAAATCATTAGCGTCTATTGAGATGCTTCCATCAAATTTTTCTATGTAGGGGCTCCCCGTCGCCAATCAAGAGTATTAGCTCCTTAACGGAAATGCCAAGAGCAGGGGCCTTCTCACAGCAGCAAGGGACCAGGAATTTTCAATCTGGAAGTTCACCGCATTTCCGTATCTCGAACTTGACAAAAGGAGCTTCAGTCAATTATGATGAATTTAAATATGGTTTTCCATCCAATGGCTTGTCTACTACAACATATAGGTGGTGGGGAAACAAGAGTCCTGATGGTGACCAGGACATCAAACTGAATGATGACAATGCCAAAAACAGCACGGAGCAAACAGATGATGTAGCAGATAAATCCGAATGCCAGACAAGTGTGGATTCCATGGGAACAAGTTTACTGACTAATGTGAGGAAACGAGCTGTCAAAGAGGGGAAAGAAACGCTGAAGCTTGGGGTTTATAGACTACGTAATTCAAACAAGCTTGATTCAACCAAACGAAAGATTCTTCGTCAGGTATTCAAATCATATTTGCATGTCCATGGAGATATGTGACTTTGACTCATGACAAAGGATCAAAAATCGTCTTCTCTCGATATGATGGTATGAACAATGATCATTTCAAGATTCACACGACGAGGGGATATGTTGCATCTAGGTTTCAGTGGTGTGTGTAGAGTTTACCAGGTTATTTTGTGTAAGTTATGTTTTCTTTGACCATAACTGAGATGAGATTCTTGAACTCCCATAGGCATGATCAATTAGCAATATATGGAATTTTAGCCTGATCTTGATTATTTCTAGCTTAGTTTTTTCCTGTGAAAGTTATCTTTCTGGAATTTATGCTCCTGGAATATTTGAATGATAAGAATATTCATACAAAACATGCTATTGGCGTGGCAATTGAGCGGGTTGGGTCAAATTTGAACGGATTACAATGGGTTAAGACACCAAACGGGTCAAGACTCAATTCAATCCAAATTTGCTTAGGTAAAAATGGGTTAGGTCAAAACAGGTTATAAAGCGGGTCAAGCTCCAAGCCGGCTCAATTTTTATTAAGTTTTACTTAATGCATGTGTTATTTTTCAATATTTCAATACTTAATTAAATTATATTTTTCTTTATTATGACTATATAAAACGTATCAAAGTGAAAAAAAGTGTTTTAAAAATATTTTAACAAAATCTCTCTCAAGTTAATTTATATTGCATATCAACCTAATTTTAAATGGGTTGAAATGGATTAGGTTGAGCTAATAATAATCTACTCAAATTTCAACGTGTTGGACTTAATTTTGCCATCCCTACATACTACCATAAATTTATAGGACACACTTGTACTCTATTGTAAAATCTTTTTATCAATAGTAAATTCATTAACTTCATGAATTTTAGGATTTAAGTGATCACGATTACGAGAAGCGAATTTAAAATTTAAAATTTATAGGTTTTAAGGTTCTTGCATTGAATTCATTATACTTTAATAATTGTGGGTTTATAGTTACTGTTTATTGCAGTTTTAATGACCTGTTTACACATAAATTTATGCTTCGTGTACTGTATTGCTTCCCCCTTCCTCATTCCCTAGTTTTTCCTTGTGCATTCGGTGTTCGAAATTTACTATCTCATTAATTTAAGAATTAAACATTTTCTATCAAGATATTTTATGATTTCAATATTTAAAATCAGAACTTCTAATTAAAAGCGAATGATCTCAATCATCCTATCATGGTGGCTTTTCTCAGAGTTGACATTCAATCAAGTCATTACATAAGTTTTCATACTTCTACTATAGTTTTATCTGATTTCATGGAAGTTGGCACACTTTGGTGCTTATGCTTACTGGAGATTTCTAATCAATCACTAGTCCTTTGCCTACTATGGTGGGCAGGTGGCTAAGTTTTACACAATATGATCCATTATTGTTGGATCTACGAATAAAATTTGTATAACTTACACAAATATCATATTGAGAGAAAGAAATTTTAATTTATTTCAAATTTTTCTATATTTACAAAAATTCTCATAAAGAGAAAATTATGTGGATACACTCTCATTTTTCGGATATACTTGCAACATACATGATTCATTATTTAAAAATTCCATGCGGATACACTCTCATTTTTCGAATAAACTTGCGCCATACATGATTCATAGGTCATGATTTATCGTAATCAATATTTGATGCAGTAAATCAAACATGTGTTAACTATTTTATTGCAATAAATCATATTGTATGATCCATTGTCTCAATGAATCAACCCATTAATATGATTCGTTGGTGTATCATCCTTGTATGATGCACCTAATGAATCATCAAAATATAACAATTAGAAAAACTGTATCAATGAATCAATGTATTCAATCCATACAGTTCTCATGAATTAACAACATATATGAATCGGTGTTTATATATAAATGAATCACCATATTTAATGAATCACCATAAAAAGTTGTAAACAACTGATAGTTTTGAAATGAATCACCATACAAGATACATACTCTCGGTTTTATATATAGATGAATCACCATAAAACATTGTAAACAACTCATAATTTTGAAATGAATCACCATACAAGATACATACCCTATACAAAATACATACCACACACATGAATCGCTATATCTTTCTAAAACCCATATAATCCTATGAATCACCATATTTGTGCTTTCTTCTTCAATTTTTTTTTGAGATTTTTGGATCTGGGTAATTTTGAACTTGAAGAGGGTAGTTTGAGGTGAACTTTGAACTTCAAGATCAAGTTCAAAATGGATTTGGAATTTGAAGCAGAAGAAACAAGATCAACCATTGATTTTGAATTTGTATCCACAACACCAGCTAACCAACCATTGCCATGGCCATGACTGTATCCTTACAGTTACACACTCCCTTCTACCTTCACACGTCCCCAAAGAAGCACAACAAATACATCTAAAACAACATCCCCTGCTCTTATTTGTGATTTAGAAAACCATATGAAATTAGATTGGAGAAGATAAATTAACTCACCTTTTGATTTTGAATCAGTTTGACTTGATTCTCGTTGAAGAAATAGGGTTTTGTGGGAAAGGGGATGAGTGTATCAGAAAGTAGCGAAAAATGAATTTTAATAATTTGTAAAAAAGGTAGAAATTATTTGAAAATATTTTAACATAGTGTGGAATTTCTGTAATTTTTCCATAAAATTTCATATTAGTATATGAAAAGAAAAAAAGCTATTTATAAAATTTTGAATATTTTAAATAGTCCGAGTCTTTTTTTTTTTTTTTTAAAAAAAGAAGTCATACTAATTCATCTAGAATGGATAATATCATATCCTATTGAGAGTATTTATTATTGATATTTTTAAAAATGATTCTATAGTGTAACTATATTTTAAATTATTAATGTAAGCTTCCATATTCTTCATATTTTTAACCCCCTTATTGGTCATTAATTAGTTGACTACCTGAGTTTTCACCTTAATGATGAATATTCGATTTCCACTATATAATCCCTATCCCTAATTTTCCTTTAAAAAGAAAAGAAAAAGAAAAAGTAATAAACTCATGTTTAATGGAATATTAAAGGCCTATTTGGATGACATACAAGTTAATTTTGATAAAAATGGGGACCTAAAAATATTTTTCTTGCTAATTCAAATACTAAACAAATCCTTTAAAATTATTTTCGCTTAAAATCATCTAAAACAAATTAATTCAAACAAGCTTTAGGTTAGTGATGCAATGAATACCTCACTAGCATAAAGTATATAAATATTAGGTATATAGGAATAAAAAAAATAATTTGAAAAATTGATAATATCTGAAACTTTTTAAATAATATTCATAAATCACATGAAATGGAGGGAATAATAATTAAACTAATTCTGACTTTATCCTACATAAAAGAAAAAGTCAATATTTCATTGCTAATGATTAATGGCCCTTGTATTCTCATATTCACGTTTATATTGGTTTTATATAGATTTTTCGTCCACTATATTAAAATTAAATATTTATTTGTAATTATTTAATTTAAAAAATTAAAGTATAAATTATTATTTATATCTATTTCATTCTTATTATTAAGTATCAATTATTTTCAATTCACTTTCCAATAATAATGCTGATATATTAAAATTATCAATTTTTAATATATATATCGTATTAAATATGAATAAGTAAAAATGAATTAGTATTATCAATCGCGCTTAGTACTTAATATTCTAACAAGCTCAACTATTTGATTTCACCTTGTTAAATTAATAATAAAACAAAATTATAGGAATAAAGTCTCTAAAATTTATTTCATTTTCAAATAATCAGATTTTTTAAATCAAAATATCAAATGTTGAAGTGAAAAGTCGTACCAAGAGACTTTTGTGGCTATCTAATTAACATCGTGTAGCTATTCAACTCAAATTATTATTCCTATGTTTGAAAATTTATTTAGTATGATAAAATAATTTATTCAAAATCTAGTAATTTTTTTAGAATTGAAATTTATAAAGTGAAAATTTAGTTCCAACTTTATTAATCAGAGTCTTTATAGTTACATAACTAACCCTTTTTTATATATTTGAACTATTGAAAAATTTAATCTCCTTATTATTATCACTTAAATTTATAACTTCAGTCAACATAAAAATTCTCCAATATATATATTTCTATTCAACAGGGAACAAATAAGTTTTGTTCAAAATTTATTATCATCTATTTTATTTCTCTTCACAATTAACAACAACAACAACAACATACCCCAGTGCCTCAAAAGGCTCCCGCTCATTGCGGGTGAGGGGGGTCGGATGTACGCAGTCTAACCCCTATGTTTAAAAATATAAAACGGCTGTTTCCAGATGACCCATGAGCAGCGTCGAAAGTTGCATTGACTAACTGCTACCTCACAAATGAAAAAAACGCAAATAGTTTAAAGAGCAATTTTGAATCATACTCCAAGGCCTAAAAATAGTCAATTTTTGGCTCCATCCGAGATT
The DNA here is from genome assembly GCA_025774065.1 of Solanum ossicruentum. NCBI lineage: Eukaryota > Viridiplantae > Streptophyta > Magnoliopsida > Solanales > Solanaceae > Solanum > Solanum ossicruentum. The sequence goes on from JAOTQR010000011.1 coordinate 4,025,199, forward strand.
GATGGAAATATTTCTCTTCACAATTATTCACATATTTAACATATTTTTTTTTCTTTTCATTAATTTCTTGAAATATAACTTAAAACTAAATATTTAATTGTAATTTTTTCTTCTATTGTTTTTAAATTTTCAAGTATTACTACAAGCATATTAAGTGGGGACCAAATTATCATCTTTTTGAATCAAATTTTATGGCTCTTAACTCTTACTTTTATTTAAATTTTGTCTACTTATTGCTTTTAGAATTATGTTAAAAATTCATATTATAATTAATTATCTTAGTGAAAAGATATTTTCAATTGCGAACTGATAAAATCTTACCTAAAACTAATAATTGAAAGAAAAAAATATTCGAAGAAATCATTTGCCAAAAGACAATAAATAAATTAAGTAGTACTAATTTGCATCTTAAAAATGTAAGAAAAATAAAATATTAAATAAATAAATTTGTTTAAATTTAGGCCACTAATTGGAATTTCGCTTTTAGATCTCAGTTTATGTTGATTGCCACTGATTGAGAACTAATGAAAACTTGATTCCTAAATGGTTACTATAATAGTCCAACCTCTAATGATATTGTTCACCTTGGATCTATGTCCGCACGATTTTAAAATACATCACTAGAAAATAAAGATTGTTTACTTATATACTCAACATCTCTTCTGTATTTTACCGATGTGAGACTTCTATCTAAAAATTAATTATTACAATTACTTATTCAAAATTTAAACGAACTTGTCGAAATTTCTAACTCCGCCATTATATGGGAGTGATGAGTTGAAATAATCTAATTTTTGTTAGGGTGAAGTCTATGTCAATTATATTCTTAGCTGCTGCTAGTAGTGCTTTCTCAACCTAACAATAACCTGCTCTCTTTTGACTTTCACAATTGTAACATTGCCATTTCACTCTAAATTTTCAACAATGTCATGCTCAAAACATTAATTACATGTACTCCATAGTCAATCTTCCATTCACTATCATTTTATAATATCAATATATTTTACTCCTTTCCTATTATTGACACGAGACACTTTCATTTTTACAATAACAATAATAACATATTCAGTGGAATCCCACAAGTAAAATTTGAAGAAGGTAAAATGTACACAAACCTTATACTATATCATAAAGATAGAGAGATTATTAAGACCCTCGGCTTAAAAATATCAGGCTCCGTCCAAAAGCAGAACATACTAGATATGAAAGAGAAATAATTAAAACGAAAAGCAAGTGATAATATGTACATACAATACAAGAAACAAATTTTATACTTTCATTTTAGCTTGCTAAAAAATAATAATCATGTTTTCTTTTAAAAATTTTATTTTACTCATAATAATATAAACTAATAGCCACACAATGATCCAAAGATTCTTGCAAATCATAAATTTAAAAGTTTTTTTTTAATAATCGGATCAAATAGTATCACATAAATTGAGATTAAAAAAAAATTGTAACAACGAATAAATTATAATATCAATTTTATCAGGTTACCAAACTTATCAATGATGTTTCCTTATCATTGATTTATACTCCCTCCTTCCTATTTTATATGGCGTTGGTACGATGTTTAAGAAAAAAGTAAAACCTTTGAAACTTGTGGTCTAAAATCATTTTGAAAAATTTGTGTGATTGAGATTCATTTGGGTAAAATGGAAATTTTAAAGCCAAATTGTTTCTAATTAGAGTAAGGTGACATTCTTTTTGGAACAGACCAAAAAGGAAAGGACGCCATATATAAAATGGGACAGAAGGAGTAAGTGATTTGATTGCATGAACAGTTATGCTACTGATTATCAGAAGTTTGCAAGAACTCAATAATTTTGATTCTAAATTTTATATATATATTAAAAAATTCATTAAATATGTTAAAAAAAATTCAAAACT
>JAOTQR010000011.1:4027188-4040492 GCA_025774065.1 Solanum ossicruentum
GAACTCAATAATTTTGATTCTAAATTTTATATATATATTAAAAAATTCATTAAATATGTTAAAAAAAATTCAAAACTGATTTTAACACTTCAAGTGGATGTCCTAAGCTTGAACTCATATAGATTAAATTTCGAATTCTTGAAAAAGAAAAAAAAAAAAGAAAAAGGAAAAAGAGAAGGGATATACATGGAAGCAAAGGAGGTGACCCCAACATTACGTGTTTCAAGCGTTAAAAGTTTGATTTTAATAACAATCTAACACATTATTATCACATTTTATCGCGATCCTTATGAGAGTTCATCACCACGAAAATCATATTAATTGAAAAACGAAAAAGAATTTGTCTACATTATAATTTTTTTTCTTTAGAAGAGGAGAAATCATATAATTCATGGAAGATCCACTCTATAGGAAATACGATGTACAGATCTAAGAAGAAGAAGGAAGATTGAGGAAGAAAAAGTTCTTCCTAAAGAGAAGGCAGAGAAAAAATAATCTATTTAGAGAGAGAAATATTTTCGTAGTAACATCCAATGGGTAAGCTCCACGGCGATAAGGTTATATATTAATGATATTCGGATATTTACAATTATACAGAATACATGTATACACGGAGAATAAACAGTAGCACCTAATATTTGGGTCGAGCTTTGCCCCGAACCCCGGCCTTCGGGTGGGGGACTCCTACCCCCCACACCCCAACAACCTCACTGATTGAACCACGACTGTACATAAATATAATATCAAGCTCCACAACCTAACAGTAGTGACAATCAAGATTGCCACTAAAGATATCACCTTTCATCGCAGCATTTATGAATCAATCATCATGAAAAATCAAATTAAATTCAACCAGGTATTAAAATAGTCGATGCTACAACAAAACAAATTCCTTTTTCCTCAAAAAAAAAAAAAAAGAACTCATATAAAATTCCTTGCCATTGTTATTTTCCGTGGCGGCAATATTAAAAAGCAACACTTGTCGATACGAAAACCTATTTTTTGTAGTAAGCTAAGATGGCTCATGTTTTTGGATCCATGATGCATCTTGTGTGCCTCCACCAAATAGGTTATATTCTGAACTTTGATAATAATAACTGTTATTATAGGCCGCAGAAGTAATGAGGAGATTTTGGTTGGTTGGTGGAATTAGCATTTGGGAAAATAGTTGTGGAGGAAAATTAGGTATAAAATGTGATGAAGATAAGAAGGATGCATTTCCCCTAAGAGTTGCTGGACAATGATGATTGTGTTGGCCTTCATATGTAGTTATCACAATTGATGGATCTTCATATGACCTTTCCACACGTTTCTTCACACTGCACTTTTGAGTTGTGCATCTATAATAGTTCCTACAAAGTCCATCACCGGATATATGACATGTGAAACGTATAGATTTTCAGTACTTAACTGATTAGTTAACCTGCATTAATTCACTTAACTATAGTATGATGAAAACGCTTGATAAGTGTTTATCATATTTCTAATTATCAAATTCATATTCCATGTGAACATATGGGCACGCGATGCTACAATATTAGGTTCATGAGTTTCGACAAACTAATTATTAGTCTTTGCTTAAATCATGTATGTATATTAGAAAATTCATTAAATGTGTAAATATTTAACTATATTGTAAACTTCAGTAATCAAAACGAATTTAGTATAAGTTCAGATTTCATAAACATCAAATTTTGACTTCGTCTATGCTTGTGATCACTCCTCTACTTTATGTATGTCCTGCTTAAATATTACTCTTCCATCCTTTTTCCTAGATGTTCCTTGTTTACTTAACAATCCCCTTAAGAAGTTATTTTTTAGAACAATTTTACTAAATTATTCTTATTAATTATATTTTAAAAATCTAAGTTTCACTATTAGTACGATACATTGTATAATTACTTAATAATAAGACCGAGTATATAATATTGAAAGAAAATAATAAAATCTCTCTTGATTAGCTAAAATTGACAAGTTAAAAAAGATCTGTTTAATATAAAAGACAAATAAAAAGAAAAAGAGGAAATATGACTAGTTCTCTTTCTCTCTTGACTTTCTCCCTAGTGACATTCTAATCCAAGTAATTAATAATACTATTAAAAGGAAAAACACTTTCTATCTGAATTTTCTCGAAAGACAAAGACTAAACAATAACAACATTACCCCATTGCCTCAAAGGCTCTCGTCCATTGCGGGGTAAGGAGGGGTCGGATGCACGCAACCTGATCTCTATGTTTAAAACATAGTAATGTTTGATATATTGTAGTCCTAATTTTTTTGTTTAGATAATTTAAGATTGAATTTAATTCAATGAAATTAAAGAAACACAAATTTTACCTAGGGAAAGGGCTGTTCTTCACTGCCTTTTGTCCATATTTTCTCCATCTATAACCATCTTCAAGATTGTCAATCTCACTCTTTGTCATGAAGGCAAATCTAGGTTCTTTTACCTTTTTTTCTCCTTTCTTTTTTCCTTTGCTCCTGAAATAATATAATTATCAATAACATTTTACATGACTAATCTATCTGTCTTCGCAATATATAAGACTGAGTAGACATTATCCTCTTCAGATCTTACTTGTGTGATTACGTTGAGTAGGTTGTTATCATAAGAAAAAAAATTAGGGTTTTGTTGAGTATTTCCAAAACACTAAAACTATAAAACAAAAAAAATGAAACAAATAAAGGTGGAGAATATTGTCAAAATATTTATTTACAATTACGTGAAAGAATCTTGGAGAATACTAAAAAGTGTAGTCAATGAATAATTAACCTAGAAACTATGACTAGCACATATTATTAATCAAATCAATACGTATCACCTAATCATTGAATAATTAAGAATTATTTTTGAGAAGAAATTATTGTTATGATCAAAAACAGATGGAAGATTTAAACTTCTTATATTTTAGATCGAAACTGAACCATAACCCTTTGATCTATTGATTTTTGGAATATATTTTTATGATTAATTTAGTGAATCTTATTATTTTTGTCCACCTCTACTTATTATATATGTGTGCAAATGAATTAAAAAAGACTTACTCTTTCTTAGACTTGTCTTCTCCTTCTTCTTGAACCTCTTTTTTCTTGATTTTGGAAGAATCTTCTTGCCCCCCAGCTTCATTAGATGTAGAAGATATCGAAGAATTTGGCGTTCGAGGAATTTCAACATTCATCTGATCTTTGAGAGGCGAATCTAAGACAGGTTTCGCAGTAGGACAAACATTGTTTTTTCTAGTAGAGTCTTGATTATCGATATGTGGACAAATGACTTCGGAGGATGATGAGCAAGACATGCCAAAAGCACTTGATAAAGTGTTGTAGTCCATAGAGCCATGTAAACACTCAGTAAGAGTGATATAAGAAGAAGGAACAAATTGTTGATGTTCATGATTTGGATTTTGAATATTTGGAATAATTGGTTGGTCATAATTTGAGGGATTTTCACCAAAGAAAGGAAATGTGTTGATCCCTCCACCAATTCCCATGTAATCATGATAAAAAGAATTATCAGACATATTGAAGAAAAATATTATTCGAAATTCTTAAATTACACTAATAATATAATTTTTTTTTGCAATAAGAAAAGAGATGATAATTTTGAGAGATGAGAAATGCTTTGGAGAGAGAAAATAAAGAGCATGTAGCTTGATAGGTGTAGTAGAAATGGATGGTCCTTATGAAGTTTTTATGTGTATTAGTTTCGCCAAACTTTTAAAATCTACTTATTTGTATTTTTTTTATTATAAGTGTATTTTAATATAAATAAAGAAACTTTTGGAAATTAACATATTTGTGTTTGACTATTGAATCTGAAAAACGTGAGTACAATACTAGAAAGTATTTATGCTTGATCACGATTTTAAAAGTACTTCTTGTAGCAAAAAAAAAAGCATTTCTTTTGGTTTTTGAAAAATATTTTTTTCCAACTATTCAAAATACTTTTATTTTTCCCAAAAGACATAGCGGAACACCTAGTTCTCTAAAATAAAAAATTTAAAAAATTAAAACGATAATAACATATCCAGTGAAATTTCACAAGTAGAGATTGAGAAGGATAAAATGTATGCAGACCTTACTGTTACTGCATAGAGATAGAGAGACTGTTTTCAAAAGACTCTTAACTCAAATATATCAACCCCAAAAGCAAAAAAATACTAGATATAAAAATCACTAGAGTAAAAAGCAATGAACAACTCATAAATACAATAAAAAATAGCAAAATATAAATAACAACGATATTTTCGACTTCCCAAAAAACTTAAGAAATCAGACTAGAGAAATGATTATGGTTTAGCTGAATATCATCTCCCATATAATATGGCTAAATTAAACACTTCAAACGATTACTACATGTCATAAAAGTCATGTGAAATTAAAGATTTTAAATGATATTTTACGTAAATTTCCAAATAACAATAATTTTCAAATTGAATAATGTTCCTTTCATTTGGTAGAGTTGAATATATTGGATTTTGATGTCTTTGTCATTACCTAGCAGATTGGTATAAAGTAATAGATATTCTTCTAAGTGTGTAAATGTATTTTTTTAAAATGTGAGTTTAATGAGAATTATATTTAAATTGAGAATATTTAAAATATATTAAATTTTGATATAATTATTTTATCTATGTAACATCATCAATAAGCGAAATTGGTATAAAGTAATAGATATTTTTCCAAGAGTGTAAATGTTTTTTTTTTTTTAAATGTGAGTTTAATGAGAATTATTTTTAAATTGAGAATATTTAAAATACATTAAATTTGATATAGTTATCTTATCTATGTAACATCATCAATAAGCGATAAATATTTAAATTGAGAATATTTAAAAGAGTTCAAAATTTAATTGAAGATTATATAAGAAAAAAATTACCCAATCAAGTAATTAAAAGATAATTATAAGTACTTTTATTTAACAAGTGTTGATTAGTAACCTAAAATAAGTGGCAAATAATTGATTGAGTAAGAAAATTTATATGCTATCTTTTTTTTTTTTGGATGTATACTATCAAATTATCATGACTTAAGTACGTTTAAATGTGTTCTATTGGAAGAGGTGTTAGCAATATTTTTTTTCTTCAAAATAAATAAAAATTCTTCAAGCTTGTGGGTACAAATATATTTATCCCATGATTCTTTTCTCCTAATTTTTTTTTATAATTCGAGGAGTGTTCGAGGAGTGTTAGATGTAATAGACCGTAACAAATCTAGGGACTAGGCCCTTGATTGGAGAAATAAGAAAATAACAATAAAATAAAATTAGGGAACTCACAATTTTATTTGAAAATCTTCTTGATCGAAGGAGAAAAAAAATCAAGATTTGTTCCATTAATCGATGAGCTAAGATTTGATTACAAACTCAAGCAATCCTAAGGATTAAACTCTTAATCTCATCTCCTTATAATAACTTACAAGATATAAACAATAATTATATTGCTCACTATATTAACTAACTCTAGTTAATATAGATTTTAGCAATGCAACCTAAGCTAACCCTAGCCATACTCTTGAATAATGTGTTGTTCTCTGTTGTATCTACCAACCATAATAGATGATGTCAGCTTTACAGTCATTTTCCATTCCGACCTTGATAATGGTTTATAATTGGGACCTAGTACCTGAAATAGGTTTAATTATTTCTCAAATCATCAAACCTCAATACAATAACAGTCGTTAATGGCGTATTTCTCGAATTAAAATGGTATGGACCTCTTTGAGATTTATTTGATCTCCATAGAATGATTCTTTAATTATTTAGTTGTCCAAAAGAGTTCGGCCACATCTTGTTCACTTTAAAATTATTTCATGAATTTGTGGATCTTAATTCTTAACGTATATATTTAGTTGACAAAAAGGGTTTGGTCACACTTGATCTCTTTCTGAATGTTTAATAAATTTAAGAAATTTTCAAGATGACTTTTCAAGGGAATATATTATTTTTATATAGATAATATTTAGGTTTTAGGATAGAATAATGTCTAAGAACATTAATGAAATTGAACTCATGTTATATTGAGAATATATAGTTGATCATTAGTCAAATTGTTAGTGTCTAATTGAAGTTAGTTAGGTGGTTGATTGTTAGTTAGCCAATATGTTAATTAGTTAGGGATTGGGAGTTAATCCCATTTATAGACATACACATTATACATATATGCTATACATATACATACATAGTGTACATATATATATATGTATATTGTACAGTTTTTATTTTTTGGGAAGTAATAAAAATATCCCTAATTCTCCAGACATTTCTCTCTTCAATCTCTCATTTTCCTTTCACATTCTCACTTTCCTTCATGGTATCAGAGCTAGAGAGCTCGATAATGGTGCTCTAGGTCACAAAGACAGCCATTGACGAAGCTCGAAGACGATTGAGGCAATGACGAATTCAACAGCTGCTGCAAGTTGAGTTTCAGCTGAAACTTTGGACCAAGTTTCGAAGATCCATAATCATCCTCTATATCTTCATCCTTCAGACACTCTAGGCTGCGTCTTGACCTTAGTTCAACTCACAGGAGCTGAGAATTACTCGCTATGGAGTAGGTCGATGATGATCACAGTGCATGCAAAAAGCAAGTTAGGGTTTGTTCTTGGTACATGCAAGAATTCTGATTACAAATCTGAGTTGGAGGAACAATGGGAGAAGTGCAATGCTTTTGTATTAGCTTGGATTATGAACATAGTGTCCAAGAAATTGTTGATGGGATTGTATACGCTTCAGATGACACGATAGTTTGAGCCGATTTGAGTGAGAGATTCGATAAAGTTGATGGATCCAGGAGCTATCAGCTTTATCGAGAGATTTGCATATTAAATCAAGGTAATATGACAGTCTCATCCTACTTTACTAAGATGCGACTGTTATGGGATGAGTTCGATGCTTTGGTACCACCACCTGCCTGTAATTGTGACAAATCTAGAACACATGTTGATCCCATTTAGTATCTGCAACTATTTGCCTTTTTAATGGGGTTAAATGAAGTATATAGTCATGCTCGTAGTCAAATCCTTATAATGAATCCCCTGCCTAATGTAAGTAGAGCTTGTGCAATAATCATTTCTGATGAGAGCCAACATGTAACTGCTGGATCTAAGGCTACTGGAGAAGTGAATGAATCTATGGCACTATATGCTGAAAAAAGGAACTCACTATGCAGGGGCTGGAGGCAGCAACATAGGTCAATTCAACAACAGCCATAAGTAGAGGAGGAACTGGAATATGATCTATGACTATTGCAAGATGCATGGACACACTAGGGATATATGTTACAAGCTTGTTGGCTATCCAAATGACTAGAAGTTTAAGAAGAAATCAGGGCCAGCATCAATGCAGCACAACAGGTTGCAGAGAAATCATGATACAGTGAATCATATGGTTGCTTCCAAAGATGAGGTAGAATCAGTTGATGACTTTTCTCCAGCTGCTCCTATGATGAAGGGAAAGGATGTTGAATCAGGCATACAACCTACTTTTACCCTAAGTCAGTACAATAGAATTTTACACATGTTGGAGAAGGAAGATGCAGGTTCAAGCTTCAACAAGGGACTGAACAACATGGCAAACATGGCAGATATGACTACCATATCCAATGCTTTGTCTGTAAGTAATGATAACACACAGACTAAGATTGAGCAAGGAGAGGAAAATTGGATAGTTGACTCAGGTGCCACATATCATATAACATATAATCTGAATAGGCTTTGTGAGACATCTAGTAGTGTCAATAAAATAGTACATTTGCCTAATGGTGAGATTGTGCAAGTGTCACACACTAGCTGCTGTGGTATAACTGATGGAGGTGTCTTGAAGGATGTACTAGTGGTGCCTACATTCAAACACAATCTACTTTCAGTGTCTAAATTGACAAGGTAATTACATTGCTTAGTTAATTTTTTTTCCTGAGTTCTTTGTGCTTCAGGACCTCTCAAGTGGAAAGGTGAAGGGGATTGGTAAAGAGATTGGAGGACTATACTACCTTCCTGCAGGGCTGCAATGTAAGGAGAGCAAGGGGACTCAAAATGTGCTGCAATGTAAGGAGAGCAGGGGGGTCTCCAATATAATGGAGACAAGCTACTGTGGCCCAAGAGATTAGGCCATCCTTCTGCGAAGGTGTTGCAACATCTCTTCATGGATAAAGACCTCAGTGGAAGTGATGAATGTAGCAGGTGTCCTGTCTGTCCACTAGCTAAGCACGCTAGACTACCTTTTCAATTGAGTATATCTAGAACACAGTCTGTTTTTGATTTGATTCATGTAGATGTATGGGGACCTTATAGAGTTGCTACTCATAATGGCTTCAAATTTTTCTTAACCATAGTTGATGATTACTCAAGAATGTGTTAGCTGTACTTGTTGAAATTCAAAAGTGATGTTTTTTCAGTGTTGAAGTCATTTCTGTTATTGGTAAGAACACAATTCTGTAGGCATGTTAAGAAGATGAGAACTGATAATGGCACTGAAATTTTTAACAATGAATGTTGTGAAATGCTGAAATCTTTTGGTATCATTCATGAAAGTAGCTGTCCATACACTCCACAGCAAAATGGAGTGGTTGAAAGAAATCACAGGCATATACTTAAAGTGGCTAGAGTAATCAGATTTCAAGGAAACATCCCTATTAGATTTTGGGGAGAGTGTGTATCGTCTGTTGTTTATCTAATAAACAGACTTCCTACTCTAGTTTTGCAGGGGAAATCTCCATATGAGTAATTTCATGGACACAAGGCAAACATTGATCACTTAAGAACCATAGACTGCCTATGCTATGCAACCAAGGCAAACAGATAGGACAAGTTCTCTCCTAGGGCTGAAGCTTGTGTGCTGCTGGGGTACTCACCAACTCAGATGGGGTATCTTCTATATGATTTGTCTCAAAGGAAGCTCATCATCAACATCGATGTCATTTTCAAGGAAAAGGCTTTTCCTTTCAGGCAAATACTCAACAAAGAGGAACAATTGTTCCCCATTGAGCTAGCTACAATCTCAGATGACTTCCCAGAGTCATCTGCACCCATTAGATTTGCACCTAGATGATGATCCCATGGTCATGAGTGATGCCACACCAGAATCACAAGATCCAAATAATGAAGAACATGCTGCTGAGCCTGATAGTACCAACATCAGAAGGACTGAAGAACCTGCATGCAGAAGTTCTACCAGAAATCATCATCCTCCTATCTGGATAAAGGACTGTATGACTCCAACTGGACCTCATCAACATTCTCAGAGCAATTATGTCTCTTATGACAGACTATCATCCAAATATAAATCCTACCTGTCCATGTTCTCTACAGAGGTTGAACCAAGGACTTTTGAAGAAGCAGTCAAAGACATTAGGCAGATACATGCTATGCAACAAGAGATATAGGCCCTGGAAGACAATGGAACCTGACAGATAGTGGAATCGCCTAAAGGAAAGAATATTGTTGGGTGCAAATGGGTGTTCAAGATCAAATACAAGGCTGATGGGCAAGTTGACAGATTTAAAACCAGACTAGTAGCTAAGGGATACAACCAAACAGAGGGGATTGACTACCAAGGGACATTCTCCTCAGTGGTGAAGATGGCAACAGTGAGATCTATCATAGCATTAGCTGCTAGTCAATATTGGAGCGTATTTCAAATGGATGTTTTTAATACATTTCTACAGGGAGATTTACTTGAGAAAGTGTATATGGAACTACTTAAGGGGTTTTACGGTGCTGCAAAGGACATGAATCTTTTCTGCAGGTTGACAAAGTCCCTGTATGGGCTTAAGCAGGCCTCAAGACAATGGAATGTCAATCTGACTAAAGCATTGCTGAATTCAGGCTATTCGTAAAGTCATCCAGATTACTCCTTATTCACAAAGAAGAGGGGTAATGGATTGGTGATAGTCCTAGTATATGTTGATGACCTACTACTCACAGGAAATGATGTAGAGTTGATAGAAGACACTAAACATGTCCTACATAGTCACTTCAAGATCAAGGATCTGGGTGAACTCAAATACTTCTTGGGCATTGAATTTCTAAGATCTGATGCAGGTATTGTGATGAACCAGAAGAAATATGCTCTCGAGTTGATAGCTGAAGCAGGACTAGGGAATGCCAAGCCTAGCATGACACCATTAGAATACAACCAGAAGCTGACTGATGCTGAGTTTGATCCAGAAACTCCATATGAAGACATCCTAAGGTATCAAAGACTAGTTAGAAAATTACTCTACCTCACCATTACTAGGCCAGATATAGCCTTTGCAATCTAGTTGTTAAGCCAATTCATGCAGAAGCCCAATGTCTCACATTGGAGGGCTATACTAAGGGTGATTAGATACATCAAACTGGAACCTGGAAAGGGGTTGCTCATGAGCTCTAAGCACAAGAAGGTCAGTTACTAGTTTTGTCCTAAAGTTTGGTGATTATCTTATTTCCTGGAAATCAAAGAAGTAGCCCACAGTATCTAAGAGATCCACAGAAGCAGAGTATAAGATCCTGGTTACATTGACAACTGAGATTGTATGGGTGACAAATCTATTCAAAGAGCTAGATGTAAACTTGAGAGAGCCAGCTATACACTGTGATAGCAAATCAGCATTGCAAATTGCTGCCAATCCAGTATTCTAAGAGCGTACTAAACACATAGAGATCGATTGCCATTTCATTCGTGAGAAGATTCAAAAGGGACTCATCAAGACCATCTATGTTCATACCAAAGATCAGCAAGCTAACCTACTCACCAAGGCATTAGGAAGAACACAACATGACTTCTTACAAGGCAAGCTTGGTTTATTGAATCTTTTCAATACATCCAGCTTGAGGAGGAGTATTGAGAATGTATAGTTGCTCATTAGTCAAGTTGTTAGTGTCTAATTGAAGTTAGTTAGGTGGTTGATTGTTAGTTAGCCAATTAGTTAATTAGTTAGGGATTGGGAGTTAATCCCATGTATAGACATACATACATAATATACATATATGTTGTACATATACATACAGAGTGTACACATATATATATTGTACAGTATTCATTTTCCGGGAATTAATGAAAATATCCCTAATTCCCCAAACAGTTCTCTCTTCAATCTCTCATTCTCCTTTCACATTCTCACTTTCCTTCATCTTATAATGCCCATATTTTTTTTATGTCTATAAATGTTCTCCAACTTGTCAAAATATGGATCCGATGAAACTCAAAGAAATACTCTGTAATGACCCGTTAGATCATTTTGAGAATTAGTGCGCTTGATTTGCTATAAGATTTATCTTGAAGTATTTTAAATGGGTATTTTGGACTATTCAATAACTATGACTATTTAATTTATGGATAAATCTGGATAATTGATTTAATTAGTGGACTAAATATTAATTTAGTTAACATCCTATACTAATGTGTACATGTACTTGGGAATAAATTAGCATAATATGTGTTATCTTCTAATAAATCAATTAAATTGGAAAAACAGGAAAAAGAAATAAGGAGATTAGGGTTGAATGAGATTAACCATCGACTTCAGGTGAGATTATAATCCATTAAATTCTGTGTATTCCTCCATCTAAGTAGAGTTATAATAACATTTAGATATTGGATGATTAATGAAAGAAAAGAAACAATAGAAGTTATTTTAATGTTGGGTGAAAAGTGAGGAACTTAGAACTGTTTGGCGTTCTATTTAAGAATATATCACTTCTGATCTGTGTTGTTTTCCGTGACAGTCTCTTAGTTTCTTCGCTTCATTATTTCATATCATTTTCCATTGGTACTAGTACAAGGTTACTCCTCTGCTAACTTCATGCACATGTTGTCTGCCTCTGGACACAAATATGGCTCAAAAGAACATCTTTTTGCACTTTGTTTATATTTTTCTTTATTTTTTCTTTTGAAAAATTAATAATAGTAATATATAATTAGATATTAAATGTGTCATATTTTATAAATTCCATCAAATTTATATTATTCGGAGGAATTAAGACTTAATTCTAAGTTTAAATTTAGGAAAATTGGTAATAGAATTAATTGGATAATTCTCGGGGCTAGATGAGGTCATAGAGTAACATGGGAATTGTTGATTTCAAAATCTTATTGTGAATTCTTAATTGGTTAGATCGTGGTGCTATGGATTCCATTCGGAAGGAGAAGACTCAAGTATTTGATTGATCATTTTTGGCTAAGGCAAGTGGATTTCTTAACCTTTGTTAAGTATATAGAATCTTGTACTTCTTGTGTGAGGTATTGAGAACAATTTATGTAGGCTTTGATTGAAATATTTTGAATTGGGTAGTTATCCTATGGTGATAGACGAATTGTGGACTAATGATAGAGGTTTATTATATGTGAAATAATAATTATTTGTTATTTATATCGAGGTGATACTTACTTCTAGATGTGAATGTTGTTAAGGTTGTGATGGTATTGAGATTGAGGATATTGCAATATTTATGTTATTTAGCTACACATTCTTGATTTTGAGATATATGAATTCGTATGGGCATCTTACATATTTTATTTCCACGAACATGATAATTGTGCATTTACTATGTGATTGCTGGATGTCTCAAGAAAAGAAATGAAAAGCCGATGGAAAATGATTCGCTGGGTCGGATCACACGCCGTGATTGTGACTATGATTGCTGGATCAGGTCACACGCCGTGATAGTTACTATGATTCGCTGGGATGAGTCGCGCGCCGCGACAGATGCATGTACTAGGAGTCCCCCATGGGTCCCGGACTATGTTACAGCGGGTGTGTATCATTAGGACAGACATACATCATTCTAAGTGACATTGCATTGCATTGCATTGTATTACATCGCATGGCATCTATCTTCATCTCAGAATGTTATGACCTGTTATGATTATATGGAGTGCTATTGGGATTGGTTATCCATTATATCATTGACTGGTTCGTGTCTTTACATAATTAGTTTTGGTATTGATTTGATAACACTTGATGAATTAGCGAGAACTTGATAGATTATAGAATTTTTCCCTATGACTTAAAAGTGGGGTAAATGAGGATTATACTATTATAGGCTCGATCATAGAGGTTTCGGATGGTGTCATTGTGAAGGTTATGAATTAGGTGCTAGTTGTAGGGGTTTGATTGGAGTGTTGGGAGTACCGGTGTTCTATACTACTTAATTCTGTGTTTATTAGTTCACTTGCTGGGTACCGCGTGTTTGGTACTTACCCCTCTTGCTACAACATTTTTGTAGGTTACGAGCTCAGATCGTCGTGATACTATTTACTCTTCCTTGTCCGTGGCTTTCTGCAGAGATTGTGAGAGGTAGTTGTTTGCCATCCCAGCTGACTTCTT
>JAOTQR010000011.1:4046885-4057090 GCA_025774065.1 Solanum ossicruentum
GTTTGTTAAAGTAAAAAAGCATTTATGAAAAATTAAAATATAAAAAACATAATAATTAGTGTGTAATTTTTTAATAGTAAAATATGAATTAGTATTATAAAAAAAAGGAGTGAAGATTTTGAATATTATTTTATATTGTATTAAAAATAATGTAAATATACAAAGTGAGATATAAAAAGGGTGTAAAAGGATATTATTGTCATTGATCTTTTTATCCCCAGATAAGTATACCGCCCATTAGAAGGGATAACAACTTATCCTGTTGGCTGTACTATTTATTAGTCTTGAGATAAGTTATCCCACCTTTATCAACCAAACAGTCATTTAAGGCCCACTAAACTTTTATCCTGGATTATTTCTCCTTGTCCTTTACACCAAACGACCCCTAAGTTACCTTGAGACCATATTAATTACAGCACAATTTTTTATTTTTTATTTTAGCATCTTCACTGATTACACGTATTTTATTTTGGTTATAGTATCTTTATTGATTACATTCTTTTTTGTTTCTTTCATAAGGTAATTCTTTCATATTTGATACGATTTTGATGGATAATTGTTCCATAATCTGGGCGATGATGTGATTTTATTTTCAAATTTTGAGGGATGTAATTTTCATTTTCTTTGAACTTCCTATTTTGTTCAAGACTGAAATAACATGACATCAAAAATTTTGTTCTATAACATGGTGACAAATGATATTCTTTAGGTACGTACTAATTTAAGTAATATATATTTGTTGTGAAAAAAATTATTTTGTCAAATAAGTTAGTTTTAATTTGTCAAAAGATATTGGCTATCAAATTTGATAGGCAACCATCCTTACTTTTTGTCAATTCTGGTTGGCAACTTTATCAAGTTTGCTGGTCAAACTTTCCCTATATATACCTTTGCAATTGCAGCAAAAGATATAGAAAGGAATACATACACAAATATCTTTTTCACTTCCTCTCTTCTGATTAAACTTCTATTATTCCTCCATAGAATTTATTCTAATTAATTCTAGATTTATTTTATAACACGTTATTAACACGAGATTCTACCGAAGAGTGAAGGTTAAGTTTCAAGGCTAAGATATGGATAATTCTCAAAACAAGTTGTCTAATTATGAAGACATTTGCTTGATTGATTCTGGCACAACGCACACGATATTCAAAAATGAGAAATATTTTTCTGATTTGAGTACGAGCCATATAAATGTTACTACAATTTCTGATAGTACAAATTTGATTGAGGACTTTGAGAAAGCCATTATAATTTTGCCCAAAGGAACAAAACTCACAATAAATAATGTTATGTTCTCTCCTCGATCTCGGAGAAGTTTGTTGAGTTTTAAAGATATTTGTGAAAATGATTTTCACATTAAGAAAATTGATGAAATGAGTCTTGAATATCTTATTATGATTAAAAATGTCTCTAGGCAGACATGTGTTATTGAAAAGTTCCCAGCATTATCATTCGGGTTGTATTGGATAAAGATCAGTGTAATTGAATCACATTCTATAGTAAATCAGAAATTTACTGATTCAAATACTTTTGCACTTTGGCACAATCGTTAGGGACACCGTGGATTCATAATGATGAGACAGATCATAGAAAATTCAACTGGTGATCTATTGAAAAATATGAAGATTCTTTTAAATGATGAATTTTCTTGTGCTGCTTATTTTCAAGGCAAGTTAATTGTGAGACCTTCACAAATAAAAGTGGGAATTGAGTCCCCTGCGTTCTTCGAACGTATACATGGAGATATTTCTGGACCTATTCACCTACCTAGTGGGTCGTTTAGATACTTTATGATTCAAATAGATGCATCTTTGAGATGGTCTCATGTATGCCTGCTATCATCTCACAACTTGGCATTTGCAAAATTGTTGGCACAAATTATACGATTAGGGGCATAGTTTCCTGATAATCAGATTAGAATAATACTCCTTGGCAATGCTGCAAAACATCCCAAGCATTTAATGAATATTGCTTATCAATTGAGATAAGAGTTGAACATCATGTAGCTCATGTTCACACTCGAAATGACATTGCTGAGTCATTAATTAAAAGATTGCAGTTGATAGTAAGACCACTGCTTATGAAAACTATGTTACCCGCTTCTGTTTGGGGTCATGCAATTTTTCATGTGGCAGCACTGATTCGTCTCAGACCAACACATTATCATAAGTTTTTTTCCATTACTATTGGTTTTAGGTCAAGAACCTAATATATCTCATTTAAGAGATTTTGGATGCATTGTATATGTTCCTATAGCACCACCATACTGCACTAAGATGGGACCTCAAAGAAGGTTAGAAATATATGTCGAGTTTGAATCACCGTTCATCATTCGGTATCTCGAACCACTGATTGGAGATATGCTCACTGCATGATTTGTAGATTGTTGATTTGATGAGACATATTTTTTCAAATTAGGGGGAGAAAGCAGTGAAATCAAAAGAGATTTTATGAAAAAATTCATCTTTATCTCATCTTGATCCACGTACTTCAATTTGTGAGCAAGAAGTACAAAATATTATTCACTCGCAAAAAATAGCAAATCGAATGCCAGATGCATTTACTGATTTGAAATGGATAACTAAGTCACATATCCCTGCTGTGAATGTGCCTACCCGGATTGATGTCCCAAAAGGACCATCTGCTAGTATCACAACTTTTGAATCCCAAACACGCTTGAAGCGTAGTAGACCATTGGGTTCAAAGGATAAAAATTCTAGAAAGAGAAGCTTAAGAAATAATAAAGATAATACTGCAAAAGAACCTGAAGAAGGTCAAAACTTGAGAAATCTTGATTTTTCTGAAGAAAGACTCAAGTGAATGAAGAACTTCCTATCCATTCTACTAGTGATGAGATAAAATTAGATTGATCGAAAGTTATAGTGAATAACATTTTTGCATATAATGTTGCACTTAATCTCATGCAAGATAGTGAGGATCTTGAGCCTAAATCCGTCGAAAAATGTTGGCGCAGAGATGATTGGCCTAAATAGAAAGAGACAATTCAATCTGAGTTGAATTTCACTCTCTAAATATGAGGTATTTGGACCTATAGTCCAAACTCCTAATGGTATATAACCAGTTGGCTATAAATGGGTTTTGTGTGAAAGCGAAATGAGAGAAATGAAATTGTAAGATACAAAGTACCCTAGTTGCACAAGGCTTCTCTCAGAGACCTGGCAACTATGAAGAAACATATTCACCTATTATAGATGGAATAACTTTTCAATATCTCATAAGTTTGGCTATACATGAAAATCTTGAAATACATCTAATGGATGTAGTTACAACTTACCTTTATGGTTCACTTGACAGTGAAATTTACATGAAAATTCCAGAAGGATTTAAATTGCCTGAAGCATGTAATAAGTTTCGAGCAATATTCTCAATCAAATTGCAAAGATCATTATATGGTCTGAAACAATCAGGGCGGATGTGGTATAATTGCCTCAGTAAATATTTGATAAATAAAAGATATATAAATGATGTCATTTGTCCATGTATTTTCCTAAGAAAACGGTATCAGAGTTTGTACTATTCGCCATTTATGTTGATGATATAAATCTCACTGGAACTCCAGAAGAGGTCCAAAAGGCAATTAAATATTTAAAGAAAGAATTTGAGATGAAAAATCTCGAAAAGACAAAACTTTGTCTAGGTCTATAAATGGAACATTTAGCAGATGAGATTTTTGTTCATCAATCTGCCTACACTGAGAAAATCTTAAAACAATTCTATATGGAGAAAGCACATCCATTAAGTACTCCAATAGTTATTAGATCACTTGATGTGAATAAAGACCCATTTCGTCCTCCAGAAGAGGATGAAGAACTCCTTAGTCTTCAAGTACCATATCTCAGTGCTATTGGAACACTCATGTATCTTGCTAATTCAACTAAACCTGACATAGCATTTTCTGTTAATTTGTTAGCAAGGTACATTTCTTCTCCAACGCGAAGGTATTGCGCCTGTATCAAGCATATTTTGCGATACCTGAAAGGTACAATTGACATCAGTTTGTTTTATACTAACAAAAACTGTGCATACCTTGTTGGTTATGCAGATGCATGTTATTTGTCAGATCCAACATAAAGCCCGATCTTAAGCAGGCTATCTTTTTACATACAGAGGAACTGTATATCATGACGATCTACAAAATAGTCCGTTGTTACTACTTCTTCAAATCATGCTGTAATAATAGTAATTCATTAAGCAAGTAGAGAAGGTGTGCGATTGAGATCGATGATACATTCCATCCAAGAGAAGTGTGGACTAAAAAATGATGTCAAAGTGCCCATGGTCACATTTGAGGACAGTGGTGTGTGTATAGCTCAGTTGAAAAGTGGCTTCATAAAAGGAGATAAAACTAAACACATTTCACCAAAATTATTTTTTACACATGATCTTCAGAAGAAAGACGAAATTGATGTACAACAAATTTGTTCAAGCGATAATCTTGTAAATTTATTTACTAAGGCATTAACAACGTCAATATTCTAGAGATTGAGATATAAAATGGGATGCATCGTCTCCAAATTATGAAATGAAGTTTTTATCAGAGGGAGAATATGCGTTGTACTCGTTTTTTCTTCACCAAAGTTTTATCCCACTGGGTTTTAATGAAACAACTAACGATGCCTATTAAGATCATGTAGAACCTTCCTTTTACATAAACAATTTAGGGGAGTGTTGTGAAAAGAAATTGTTTTGTCAAATGAGTTAGATTTAGTTTGTCAAAAGATATTGACTATCTTGCTAATTCAACTAAACCTGATATAGCATTTTTTGTTAATTTGTTAGCAAGCTACAGTTCTTCTCCAACATGAAGGTATTGCACCTGTATCAAGCATATTTTGCGATATCTGAAAGGTACAATTGACATGAGTTTGTTTTATACTAACAAAAACTATGCATACCTTGTTGTTTATGCAGATGCATATTATTTGTCAGATCCACATAAAGCCCGATCTTAAACAGGCTATCTTTTTACACACAGAGGAACTGTATATCATGGCGATCTACAAAATAGTCCGTTGTTACTACTTCTTCAAATCATGCTGTAATAATAGTAATTCATTAAGCAAGTAGAGAAGGTGTGCGATTGAGATCGATGATACATTCCATCCAAGAGAAGTGTGGACTAAAAAATGATGTCAAAGTGCCCATGGTCACATTTGAGGACAATGTTGTGTGTATAGCTCAGTTGAAAAGTGGCTTCATAAAAGAAGATAGAACTAAACATATTTCACCAAAATTATTTTTTACACATGATCTTCAGAAGAAAGATGAAATTGATGTACAACAAATTCGTTCAAGCGATAATCTTGTAGATTTATTCACTAAGGCATTAACAACGTCAATATTCTAGAGACTGAGATATAAAATGGGATGCATCGTCTCCAAAGTATGAAATGAAGTTTTTATCAGGGGGAGAATATGCGTTGTACTCTTTTTTTCTTCACCAAAGTTTTATCCCACTGGGTTTTCCTACTAAGGTTTTTAATGAGACAGCTAATGATGCATATTAAGATCGCGTTGAACCTTTCTTTTACATAAACAATTTAGGGGAGTGTTGTGAAAAGAAATTGTTTTGTCAAATAAGTTAGATTTAATTTGTCAAAAGATATTGACTATCTTGCTAATTCAACTAAACCTGATATAGCGTTTTCTGTTAATTTGTTAGCAAGGTACAGTTCTTCTCCAATGCGAAGGTATTGCACCTGTATCAAGCATATTTTGCGATATCTGAAAGGTACAATTGACATGAGTTTGTTTATACTAACAAAAACTGTGCACACCTTGTTGGTTATGCAAATGCATGTTATTTGTCAGATCCACATAAAGCCCGATCTTAAGCAGGCTATCTTTTTACATATAGAGGAACTGTATATCATGGCGATCTACAAAATAGTTCGTTGTTACTACTTCTTCAAATCATGCTGTAATAATAGTAATTCATTAAGCAAGTAGAGAAGGTGTGCGATTAAGATCGATGATACATTCCATCCAAGAGAAGTGTGGATTAAAAAATGATGTCAAAGTGCCCATGGTCACATTTGAGGACTGTGTTGTGTGTATAGCTCAGTTGAAAAGTGGCTTCATAAAAGGAGATAGAACTAAACACATTTCACCAAAATTATTTTTTACAAATGATCTTCAGAAGAAAGATGAAATTGATGTACAACAAATTTGTTCAAGCGATAATCTTGTAGATTTATTCACTAAGGCATTAACAACGTCAATATTCTAGAGACTGAGATATAAAATGGGATGCATCGTCTCCAAAGTATGAAATGAAGTTTTTATCAGGGGGAGAATATGCGTTGTACTCTTTTTTTCTTCACCAAAGTTTTATCCCACTGGGTTTTCCTACTAAGGTTTTTAATGAGACAGCTAATGATGCATATTAAGATCGCGTTGAACCTTTCTTTTACATAAACAATTTAGGGGAGTGTTGTGAAAAGAAATTGTTTTGTCAAATAAGTTAGATTTAATTTGTCAAAAGATATTGACTATCAAATTTGATAGGCAATCGTCCTTGATTTTTGTCAATTTGGTTGGGAACTTTATTAAGTTTGCTGGCCAAACTTTTCCTATATATACCTTTGCAATTACAGAACAAAAGATATAGAAAGGAATACATACACAAATATATTTTCCACTTCCTTCCTTCTGATTAATTTTTCTAGCTTCTATTATTCCTCCATAGAATTTATTTTAGTTAATTCTAGATTTATTTTATAACAAGTTTTGACTTTTGTGATGTATTGTTACATAGTATGGGGGCTTGGTTTGTAATTTTGTTTTTTGGTTGATTTGTATTGCTAGGTAAAAATAATATATTATTGGGATTCTTCAAGTTCGTATTAATTTAAGTAATATATATTTGATTTTTGTGATGTATTGTTACATACTATGGGGACTTGGTTTGTATTTTTTTTGTTGGTTGATTTATGTTGCTACGTAAAAATAATATATTTTTTGGATTCTTCAGGTGGCCTTTTTTAAGCTACAACTAGTGCAATTATGATATATTTGTGATTTTTTAACAAGCTAAAATATTATAGTGTTTATCTGGGTGAATAAAAAAACTTGTAATAATTGATTTATTTTGGTATTCTGAAATATATTCAAAAAATAAATTTGCAGTGTTATATGTGTATATAATTGATGTATTTTTGTATATAGTAAGTTATTTTAAGTGTTTTATATGAGGATTTTTTTTGGATGATTCCTGATTTTTTTCATTTAAGATATTTTTTTAATTTTTATATGATTTGTGAGTTCTTGCATTTAACTTTATTTCATGGCTATTCAAGTAGGTAGATATATTGATTATGATTTGGACAGAGTGTTATATGGTTCAAACACTCTCTATAATGGTTGAGATAAACGCAACAATTGATAAAATACAAATTGAGTATTTGGTGAGAGATAGAAGCCCACCGTTATCAATACACAATGACATGGGTGTTCCTATGTATCTAGACCAAAGAAGAGGTAGTGTAGAAATCAATAGAAATTTGATTTTGAAAAGGACTAGGTATCAAGATTTATACTCTGTTGATTCAATACGTTTAATTGGCATTACATCTAACGAAGAGTTTCATGATGTAGATGATGATGATATATATATAATAAGTGATTCTAGAAGTTTTGAAGTACATTTGAACCAAGTTTACAAGGACAAAAATGTGTTAATGGATGTGATTAAATACAACACATTTGTCAATAAATTTCGATTTACAGTGATCAGGTCTAGTGCAACATGGTAAGTTACTTGTTTTATATATATGTATGATATATTGTGGATAAATCTTGTAGTACTTTTCTATAAAATATGTATATGATTTTATTTTTTGAATGCAACTATTATCTTGTGTGTCCTTTGAAAAAATATTCTTGATTTTTGAATGCATCAAGTCTTAATCAATCTACTATTTTCAAGATTCGAAAATATTGTAATTTTCAAACATTCTCCATTAAAGAAAAAATATGTGCTAGACGTCAAGGAATCGTTGATGTTGTCGCTATAATTATAATAAATAAATTTGTAGATGAAAAGAAGATATACATATCAAAAGATATTGTTGAATACATGCATGCTGAGGCTGCATGGTGTCTGCTTAACTTATATGCAAGCTTGGAGAGCGAAAGATATAAGATGTTGTATGATGATCCAACAGAGTCATACAAGTGTGGGGAGTGATATATGCTATAAGTGTGGCCAAGCAGGTCATTATCACAGTGATTGTCCAAAGTGGGCTGATCAAGGATATATCTACTGCGCCAGTCCCACCTGCTAAAGGAAATCAGAGAGGTACTACCACAGACGTAATCAGGGCTACAAATCATTTGTACGCCATGGGTTGTCAACATGATCAGGAGAATTTCTCAGATGTTATGACGGGTATGATTCAAGTTTTTTTTTATTAATTTTTATGTGTTGATGGATCTTGGTTCCAGATTATCTTTTGTAACTCCTTATGTGGCTAGTAGATTTGATAGAACTCCTAAGAGTCTTCTTGAACCCTTTGATGTTTCTACCCCCGTAGGTGAGTCTATTCGGGCTGAGACAGTCTACAGAGCTTGTGTAGTGTTCGTCCATCATAGGGATACTATCATTGATCTGATTGAGTTAGATATGACTGATTTTGATTTGATACTTGCATTAATTGGCTCCATACCTGTTATGCCTCCATTGATTGCAGAGCCCAAACCGTTAAATTCCAATTCTCGAATGAACCCTAGAGTGGAAGGTTGATTTCGTAATACCTAAGGGAAAGTTTATCTCATATCTTAGTGCCAGAAAGATGATTGCTAAGAGTTGTATCTACCACCTTGTAATAGTTAAATTTGATGATGTCGAGTCTCCTATGCTTGAGTCAGTCCCTATTGTGAATGAGTTTCCTGAAGTTTTTCCCGAGGATCTAACCAAAGTCTCTCCAGATAGGGAGATTGGCTTTGTGATTTCGATACCCAACCTATCTCAATTCCACCTTATAGTATAGCCCCCGATGAGTTGAAAAAATTGAAAGAACAATTGAAAGATTTTTTAGAGAAGGGCTTCATAAGGCCAAGTGTTTCTCTTTGAAATGCCCTTAACCTATTCTTGTGAAAGAAAGATGAGTCTCTCACAATGTGCATTAACTATAGGAAACTAAACAAAGGTCACCATAAAGAATAAATATCCTCTCTCAAAGATAGACCTTAGATTTGCCTACCATTAGTTGAAAGTGAGGGAAGACGATATTCCAAAAGACAGTCTTTAGGACTAAATATGACCATTTTGAGTTCTTGGTCATGTCCTTTGGATTAACGAATGCACCTGCAGCCTTCATGGATTTGATGAATAGGGTGTTCAAACAATATTTTGATATGTTTTTATTATTGTTTTCATCAATGACATTTTGGTGTATTCAAGAAATGAAGAGGAGCATGCAAATCACCTTAGAGTTGTCCTCCAAACACTTAAGGACCATGAGTTGTATGCAAAATTCTCAAAATATGAATTTTGACTTAAGTCAGTGGCTTTCCTAGGCTATATTATCTCTAGTGATGGTATTCGAGTGGATGCTCAGAAGATTAAAGTGGTTAAGAACTATCCCAGACCGATCTCTCCAACTGACATAAGAAATTTCTTGGGGTTGCCAGGCTATTACCGTAGATTTGTTGAGGGAGTTTCTTCCCTATCCTATTGACTAAGTTGACTCAGAAGAAGTTCAAGTTCTAATGGCCTGATGAATGTGAGAAGAGTATTCAGGAGTTGAAGACTAGACTGACTACTGCACCGGTTTTAACCTTGCCCTATGGGATGGAAGATTTCGTAATTTATTGTGATGCTTTGAGAGTTGGATTGGGATGTGTGTTGATGCAAAGAGGGAACATGATAACATATACTTCCAAACAACTTCAGATTAATGAGAGGAACTACCCAACATATGATCTTGAATGGGCAGCGGTGGTGTTTGCACTTAAAATCTGGTGTCACTACTTGTATAAAGTGCACGTAGATGTGTCCACCGACCACAAGAGCTTGCAGTATGTCTTCAGTCAGAAAGATCTCAACCTGCAACACAGAAGATGGTTGGAGTTGCTTAAGAACTACAACATGAGTATTTTCTGTCACAGCCCGACCCCGGGACCGTGACTCGTGCCGATTAGGCACTATTGTTGATACAAACACACGTGACGACATG
>JAOTQR010000011.1:4057190-4081001 GCA_025774065.1 Solanum ossicruentum
TTTCTTCAACCTTTTCACTTATAAATGTATTTTCTAACAACCATTCTTATGTACATGTCATGTACATCTTATTTTCATACCCTTAACAGTCCCAAAAAAGCCACAAAACACAATACATAATAATTTTTCACAACATACCAACAAGTGGCACAACGTTACATCCTTGCTCTACACTTCGACGTCAACAATCCCGAAACCGTTTTAGCTTTACCTAATTTGTTTTCAACATTTTTACCACATTAAACCAATATTAATATAGTCAAAAATAATTCCAAAACAGGGGAAGTTCATGTAACAACATACTACAATTCTACACAACCTACAAATGGACAGCATAACATTACCCCCCTTCGCTACACTTCGACGTCGATAATTTCAAATCTTTTCCAACTCTAACCAAACAATTCCACCAACATTTACACATACAAACAGTGCTAATATAGTCTTATAACATCACTCAAGAAGTCATTAAGGACATGAGCCAATAGCTTTAAATCCAACAACCCACAAATTTCAATCAACATTACACTTACGATAGCACAATAAAACTCATTCGTTAAATGAAACCAAAATCTGGGCAGCAACCTTAGGGTATTGCATATAACTCAAACCATGTTAAGAACATCAAATTCTCTTCATAATACAACCCACAAACCATTTAGAAATCACTAAAATAATATAAAAGAGTATAGCAATTTTCTGGACACAAGCTGTCCAGAATTTCCAACATAACATATTATCATATACTTCTTGATTTTTAAGAAGAAACCTTACTAAAAAAACAATTATAATCACTTACCTTTATCTCAAAAGTTGATGAACTCCTTAAGAACCCTAAAAGAGTTGTTTAGCTGCTGCTTTGCTAGGTTGAGATAAGTTTAGAGAGAGGATTGGGAAAGCTGAAAATTTTCTAAGTGTAAAAGTGGCTGAAATTTTTGTTGCTTATAACTCCTTATTAAAGGGCTTGTTTGGACGTTTTTATTTGGACATTTTGACCAAGTAACAACTCATTTTTTTAGGCTTATTATTCAGCAGTTTAGTGACACGCCCCGCGCCCTTTTCGCCCGAATTGGCGCCGAGACGTGTCCAGTGCACACTGTCAGGTGCCAACACCCACCAAATCTGCATAGCCAAGGCGGGCACTATAGCCCAATGGGCAGAAATTCAAAATGGCCAACGGCCAGAATTGCCCAACGGCTAGTTCAACGGCCTTGTCTGCTCGAACAGTCAAAAACGGCCACAAACGGCTAGCCAACGGCTAGTTCCCTTTTGTACATATTTAGGCACTTGTATAAATATCTTAGCGCTTAGCATATGTTAGGCATCCATCAAAATCCAGTGCATATATTATACTTCATATTTCCCAGCATAAGTCCTTCATAGGTAGCCAATTATAAAGCATTCTATCAAGGAATATAAAAATTTCCTTCTCAAGTTCATTATTTTTTCTTTGCATTAATTTTCCAACGCTCCCTTCGTAGATCCTTGGCAACAAGGCTTACTAGACTTTGCTAGGCTAGCTAATTCCGCCAGCTAGGTGTCTAACGCTGTCTAGGCCGTACGACTCATCAATTTGAATTTCTAGGGTCATAACAACGTGGTATCAGAGCAGTTCTGAGGGTTAACAATGCCAAGTGATGGAGAAATGTTTGCTGCTAGTCCTGCCAAAACCGCAGTAGAGGTTGACAGAAAGCACAAGGGAAAGAAAGCTTCCAAGAAGGTTCAGGCACATGTCGAACTGTCACCAAGTGAGTCCATAGTTACTCATAATCCATCAGCAACAGAATGGAACGAGGACGAACAAGGCGAAGAACGCGATAATATCCCCCATATCCAGGATCTGGCCGAATTCATGGAGAGTACCGTTCGGGCAGTGGACGTATTAGGCCATCGGGTGGATAAGGTTGACATCCAATTCAAAACCTTAGAGGAGTTCACCCTTGAGACAAGTGACAACATCCGGAAGGGTTTGGATGGTTGCGAGGCAGCAGAGCTCATAACGAGGGAGACAGTCACATCCTTGGAGTTTCGGCTCATGGAAGCACTCAGCAAGATGGAGGCCATGAACGCCACAATAGAGGGTCAGGCCAAGACCATAGAGGTTATGGTGCGAGTATACGGGCTCTTGAAGCTAGCACAATTGATGGGAGATGCATTGGACCTGTCAGAGAGACGGAGGCTAAGATCGAAGCACCTCGACCACCTGTCTTCAAAGGCACACGAGATGCCCAGGAGGTGGACAATTTCTTGTGTCATGTCGAAAATTACTTCAAATGCAACAAGGTACGGGATGACGATGCCAAGATCAGTATGGCCATAATGTACCTGACAGAGATGGCAATGCTATGGTGGAGACGTAAGGAAGCCGACATAGCGAAAGGACTTTGCACGATCAGCATATGGGAGTAGTTCAAAGTAGAGTTCTGGAAGATGTTCTACCCCACCAACGTCGTTTATGAAGCAAAGAAGAGGTTACGAGAATTGAAGCAAATGGGCAGTGTGAAAGCCTACATTAAGGAATTCATTACGCTTACACTTCAGATCCCCGGCCTAACTGAAAAGGACATGTTGTTCTACTCCATGGATGGGTTGTAAGATTGGGCTAGAACGGAGCTAGAAAGGTGACAGCTTCCTACCTGCGATGAGGCCATCATGCAAGCGAAAGCGTTGACAGATACTCGACAGCACGGGAGAGTTAGAGATCTCACAGAGGGCTTAGAAGGTAGCACAACACCAGCCAGTGTGTTATCCGGACGGGCAGGAAAGGGACGGTATGGGATGTCACCAAATGCCGCATGGCCACCTGCCACACGTCAAGTTCCTCAGGACCAAGACCCCGATAATCCTGACAACAGAAGGTTTGTACGTCATAGCAACCCGCAGGGCATGGCTCCGCCCAAGAAAGAGCCCCACTGTCCTCTATGCAAAGGACTGCACTGGATTGATCGGTGTAATAAACTCAAAAGCCTTAGAGCCATGTTGCTGAAACAGCAGAAGGGCAAGGATAACGCACCCGAGTCAAATGGAGATTCGGAAATGACGCAGGTTGGTATGATAAGCCTGTGTAGAGCAGCACTGCAACCAGGCAAGCCGAAACAATTTCGGGCACAATACATGGATGTGAGGATCAATGGACAATCAGTTCATGCTTTGATCGACATAGGTGCAGAGACAAACGTCATCACTAAGTCTGCAGCAGCCAAGTTGGGGTTGAGATATCATGCCACCAACGCGCGACTTAAGACGGCTAATGCTACAATGACTCCTGTCTATGGCATATCTCGGGGAGTCAAAGTTGCAATAGGAGAGTGGGATAGAAAGATAGACTTTCATGTCGCCCTAATTGATCTCTTCGACATAATTCTTGGGCAAGAATTCTTCCAGACATACCCTTCGTCAATTGACCCCTATCATAAACAGTTCGTCATTTGGGGAAAGAAGCCTTGTCTGGCACTATTACTGCCAGTGCCCAAGTCGGATATGCAACAAAATGTGTCGGCCATGCAGCTTATGGAGGTATTCCAGGGTAAGCCGCCGCCATCATGTTCCATGCCCGGTAAGAAGGGAAGGCATCCCAGAGGGAAGTAGCACGGCCAGCACGCCTCAGGCATAAGCAATCAGCAAACTTTAACACCCACCACAAAGGTTCGGCACAAGAAGGTCCATACGTCCGAAGGTGGAAATCAAGGAGTCACTGTAACAGCATTGCACCGAGGTCATCACAATCATGGGTGGGGGAGCATGACATGCCCGACGCCCCTTTCGCCCCGAATTGGCGCGGAGACATGTCCAGCGTGTACTGCCAGACGCCAACACCCGCCAAATCCGCACAACCAAGGCTGGCACTGTAGCCCAATGGGCAGAAATTCAAAATGGCCAACGCCCAGAATTGCCCAGCGGCTAGTTCAACGGCCCTGTCTGCTCCAACGGCCAAAAATGGCCACAAACGACTAGCCAACGGCTAGTTTCCTCTTGTACATATTTAGGCACTTGTATAAATAGCTTAGCACTTAGCATATGTTAAGCATCCATCAAAATTCAGTGCACATATTATACTTCATATTTCCCAGCATAAGTCCTTCACAGGGCCAATTGTAAAGCATTCTATCAAGGAATATAAAACTTTCCTTCTCAAGCTCATTGTCTTTTCTTTGCATTCATTTTCCAGTGTTCCCTTAGTAGATCCTTAGCAACAAGGCATACTAGACTTTTCTAGGTTAGCTGATTCCACCAGCTAGCTGTCTAACGTTGTCTAGGCCGTACAACTCACCAGTTTGAATCTCTAGGGTCGTAACATTATTCCCCAAAATTGGGCCAAAATGAACATTAAATTCTAATGGACTTGGGCTGCCAATTTACAACTTTCCTCTTAATCCATTTTTAGCCCAAATGGTCAGGTAGTCTGTGTTACACTTGGGCTCCTCTTACATTCTTCTTGGACTGAAAATAAGTTCCACTTATGATGCTAAATCATGGGCTAAAATTACACTCTTAAAACGAATTTTATCCATAATCGGACATGGACAAATTTGACGTCGAGCCTCATCTCCGTTTAGCTAGCAAATTCAAGCTAAGCAAGTTGGTGACTCACCTACTGGATTATTAATTCATACAAACACCTTAATTCTCTTACTTCTTTTAGAGATATGATATCCTCAATTTAACATAAAACACATATACACTCGACCCTCTTAAGCGTTAGATGCCCATATCGCCCGTTAACACTAGAATCAAACACTTTCAAGAATTGACACTACTTGGATCAATCCATATCATGATTTATTCACATAGCATTAGTACATGTAAAATGTATGGTGTTACACAAATTTAAGCTAAGCAAGTAGATGACTCACTTGCTAGCTTATTAAGTCCTACAGGCACCTCAATTCTCTTACTTTGTTTAGGGTCATGATGTCCTCAATTTGACTTAAAAGATGTATATACTCGACCCTCTTAAGCGTTAGATGCACATATCGCCTATTAACACGAAATTCAAGCACTTTTAAAAATTGGTACTAATTTGACCAAACCATATCATGCTTTATTTATATAGTACTAATACATGTAAAATGTGGAGTGTTACATAATGTGTATCCTCCGAGATTAGGGAAGACTCGTCGATCAGCTGAAAAGTGGGGGAAGATTCTCAACAAAATGCCTTTTAATGATCTCTAGTACCTATCTCTGCATCATGAAATGATACAATTCAAATGGACGTCAGTACGTGGAATGTACGGATATGTAAAATAACTGAATGAAACATGCGTTAAGGTATAATACTATCAACTTAGATAACTCAAATCAAGAGATATGAAAC
This sequence comes from Solanum ossicruentum, assembly GCA_025774065.1. Taxonomy (NCBI): domain Eukaryota; kingdom Viridiplantae; phylum Streptophyta; class Magnoliopsida; order Solanales; family Solanaceae; genus Solanum; species Solanum ossicruentum. The sequence goes on from JAOTQR010000011.1 coordinate 4,062,508, forward strand.
TCAACCAGGATGTCAAATGTCTAACTAAAGCACGAACAAATAGTAGACACTAACCAATCACTAAAAATCCAATCTAATCAATCAAGAGTACTATTGGTATAGAACTTATTTGGGAGTTTCTCTTATCCGACAACAATCACTTATGAGCAAGTGATCGTACAACAATCTTATTGATTTTTCCATGGCTGTTCAATACCTTGCTGAAGTAAGAACAAATTGATCCATAATTGATCCAATCAAACAGTCCTCTATTATTTAAGGGACCTATCAAGAGGTAACATTCAACTTAGAAGTTTTAATCCTCTCCTACGTTTCGCGACATAGTTACTGAGTACGAGTTAGACTTACTCTTACTCAATTCGATGTTTGATACTCCTTCCAAGACTTAATGCTCATAAACAGTCCATCTCAATCAATCCAATCAATTAATGAGTCCCATAAGGACTCATATCAATTCATAAATTTTGTCACAATCAAGCATTTCACCTATCAATCATCTAATCAGTTCTCAATCATATCTTTCAAGAGGAGCTTAGACCATTATTAAAAGGACAGCCAATTTAGACAAATCATAGAGTTCAATTATGGAGACTCATAGGACCATCAAGTTCATTCAATTGTGGAGACCTATAGGACCATCAAGTTCATTCTCAAATCAAGGCTCTAGACTCAATCCCTATGTTCATTTATGCATTCTATTTATGAAGTAATATGCACGTAGGGTTTGTAAAATAACTCATGTAAAAATATTTATTCCGTAGGTCAAGTTTATGATGATCATCAACATATAAAAATACATAGAATGTATATAATTTACAAGAAAACATACATAGAGACTCAATACTTTCACAATCTCTCTATCATCAGTAGTGGGGCCATATGAAAGAACAATTCATGCTTTAGTTTAGCCTTATATACCTGGGTGAAATTTGACAATCAAAGTTGTATAGGTTTTGTCTCTAATTGTTCAAATTCCTAGCTTCTCTTCTTAGTCCTAGTCTTTTGTTGGAACGTTCAGAAAGCTTAAGAATGAATTTGAGAATCCTTTTTATGCTTAAAACAAGGAAAGGTCTGGAATGCCCCTAAAAAAAACTGAAAATTTGCACTACAAAAAATCAAGTCCGCATCGTGGACTTGGGCACTCCACAGACAATATTTTGTCGAAAATTTTTCGATCGAGTTTCTAATCCCATAGAAATGTTGGAATCACTATTAAGTGTAAATCTGCGACAAGTCCACAATGCAGACATGTCGCACACTTTTTTGGAATTACGTTCTTGTTTCGAAAAATTACCTTTTGATCTAGTTGTTCTAAAAATCAACTAGGACCATTTTTCTACATAATTTTTCGTGTTGATCGTGTTTTCGGCCTTGGATTTTCCAAAAGAGTTTGGGAAGAAGCGTTATGCGAGCGTCTCATCTTCTAGGGATATTTTGGTAATTTTATTCGGTATAACAGGATCATTACAAATTATGTTAGTAAAATTTAATCTGTATATGTAAAATTTTAAATCAGATTAATCGAATCCTCTTATGAACCAAATATGGTAAGCGTTACTTAAATCATTAATAAAGGATGCCGAATTTTATTCCCATATTCACATTTCAGACGTAAATATAATCTTTTTTTTTCTAGTCACACCCAATTTTCTAGTTAACGGACAAAAGTATTTAATAATTAAGCAAAGTTGAGAGATTTGTGATTTGACTCATCATATTTTAAATATTTTTCTAAATTAAAGAATTTATAGTAAATTATATTTTTTTAATTTAAAGCTTTTTAATTAAATAATTTACACATAAATTACAAAAATAGGGAAATTGCCCCTATAAAAGGAGGTCAGTAGGCTTCTCCAAACCACCCCACATTTTCAGAATGTTTACTGTTCTTTACTTTGTTAGTCTCCAAGTCATTAGGCTTTCTGGCGGATTAAACATAATTAATAATGTTAATTATGGTTTAAATGTTAATGTTAACCGCCAACCTAATGATGTTGTGTCGGCTTCACGAGGTAGATCAACTCGCATGCGCTGGACCAAGGAGTTGCAAGCCATGTTTATTGCTATTGTTGATAAATATGGTGGACCTTGGGGTTAGTAAAAATTTTACCCTTTTTATATCACATCGTAAATTTTTTAATTAATTTATTTATGCTCATTTTTTTTTATTTGATTTGTAAAATTCTTTTGATAAATTTAAATTTTTGTAGCTGTCAAGCCAAGGCATATCTTTAGGGAAATGGAACACATGGGAATAACTATCCACCAAATTAAGAATCACTTACAGGTTTTGTTTGTGATTGAATTTTGGCTCGTTTTATAACTCGTTTTAGTCTAAATTGTTATTCATTTACTATAGTCTATTTTATTTTAATCTGTACATGCAGTTTAATTTATTTGTTTGACACTCTTAATGATAATTCAATATGATTATTTGCTCAAAACATGTTATTGATTTTCTGCAGGCGCATCGAGCGAAGCTAGATCCAAACGGCGTCAGAAGAAGGCGCAGAAGTAAATTAATTGTTTTGATTTATGCATCTTACTTTATTTTTTATCTATTGAATTATCACTTTTTATATTTAATAACTCGTTAATTTCGATAATCACATAACATTTTTTCCATATGTTTTGGTGTTTTTTTATCTCTTTATTTTCATTATTGTTTTTTCAGAAAAATCTTTGTTTTTGTGAAAATAGGTAAGGCATCATCACTTGTAAAGAAATTGGTCCAAGATGTTCAAGTAAGTTTCTCAGGCACTTTTCCATTCTTTTTTAGATTATGTATATTGAATATTTTTACATTACCAAATCTTTTTATGAAAATTAAAATAAGATTCGTATAATTTATTTGAACAAGTTAGCCATCAAAATTAATAATTTATGTTTGATTAGAATAATTTATGAATAACTTTTGATAGTTGTTTGCGTCTGATCAATATTTTTTAAAATTACTTTTAATATTAAATTATTAAAAAATACAAAAGAAGAAGTTAATACTAGCTTTAAATTGATATATACAAATTCTTGATATGGGTGATTTTCTGCTTGGAAAAATTTTAGTAAAAAACATTTATTCTTTAAACTTGGGAGAAATTACACTAATTATCTATTGCAACAATATAAATAAATCTTTCTACTATCATATATAATAAGAACATCAAATAAGGATAATTAGAGTAATGATCAGTCCAAATTTAAATAGATTTAATCGTAATTTTATGAATTAGCTAGTTTTATTACTCCTAACTTATATGTTTATATATAAGTAAATTGAGTTCATTTGGTAATTCCTTAATGGTCATATATAAATGTATGCAGGAGCAATCGAAAAATGTTGATGAATGGAAGACTGCCAATGATGTGTACTTCTCCCAGCCTCCGATTAAGGAGGAGATGATGGGTGATGATCATGTGTACTTCCCTCTGCCTCTGTCTAAGGTGGAGATGATGGAAGCTGATGTTCCTCCGATAATCGATAATGTTTTTATGGAAAAGTAGATGTAATTACAGTAACGCAAAATATTATATTTTGCAATAATATTATAGCTTTGGTTTTGGAGTGTGAGAGGATCTTTGAATAAATTTATGAAAGTTTGAATATTATCTCATTAGATTTGTTGCCTTTGGTTTTAATTGTTTTATGCAATTTTAATACTTTTAGTTAATTTGTTCATTTATTTTTATAGATAGACTTCTTCAAGCTTAATTGAAGATTTATTCTGATAAGTTTTTATTTTATATATATTTTTATGTATTATTTTATATTACAAGAATCTAAATTGATTGTATTAGTAATTTTTAGATGATTGACAATTGTATTAAAATACACTGTTAATGGTAAAACAAAAAAAATTGACTAATAAGAAAACATTCTATTTGAACTCCATATCTTACGTAATGATCTTTAATGTATTGAGGTTAATTTTTTTTGGTAAGCGTAGAATTTAGGTTAGAAGTGATACGGGGTGGATCAATTTAATTTGGATAGGTGTTTTAATTTGGCAAAATCTATTAATTTGGTGGCTTGAATAAGTGACATGGTCCATTTCGTCAATGGTTACATGTAAATATGGTTTTTGAACCAATTATTTGAGTTATTAAATATATAGCCCATGAATACATATATATTTTTTAATCACATTTGATCATATAAGTCCAAGTTTTAATGAATGACATATTTCCTTAGAGTTCGACAATAAATTTAAGTTTTTCTCCTTTACACAATAATATAAGTTTTGATTAGTTATATTGATTTTCAAAGATGTGACTTTTTACCACCATAAAGTTATATAAAATTTACATGATCGAAATAAAATTTAACCATAAATCAAAATATTTTTCTATAAAATTAACATGCTATATTTGGAAAAATCATAAAATTAATAAACTTTTCGGCAGTGACCCAATAATTTGAGTTTGAGATGAGGTCTCAAATTTAAAACCCCGTACCAGAAAAGTATAGCAATTGCAAATTTTCATATTATAAAAAAATCATAAAATTGATAAAAATATATTTACTCTAAAATAAAATAAAATAAAGGGAATATACAGTAATAATAAGTTAAAAAGAAAAAAAGGCAAACCCTTAAAACCCATCGAAGAGCACTAGTAGCAGCTAACCAGCCACCAGGACGAACTCCGTTACCGGCGGCAACTGACTGATCTCCTACCGAATTTCCTCCTGATTAGTGTAACGGGTAACCTTCTTCACTGTCACTGCAAAGACCAAATCGTTCAGGACAGTGCGAATTCTTTCATTTAGTTCATTATATTAACATTGTGATGGTTTGAATTCATGTTTTTTGATTAGGAAATGAGTTGAAAAAGTCGGTGGATTTGATTTCTTAATTTTTTTTTTCCAAAAAGTAACTAAAAAGAGTGAGCTTTAGCCAAAATTAGTTTGTGCATACCTTTTTTTGGTTGAATTTCTGAAGTTAAGCAGCTGTAATGTGAATAAATTTGTTTTTCTTGATCAAGTGTATGAATAAATAAAGTGTTTGAGCAAATGCGCCAAAGGAACTTTCATGTCTGGGGTGTTTCTTTGGCACTTTCAGTTTTACAGCATTTATTTTACCTCTTTTAAGCTGTGTGTGTGGTGGTCAATGAATTGGGTTGGGAACTGTGATGTCTCTGGTTTGTTGAATTCTAGTAGAGACAAAAGAACACTAGGTGATTTCTTTCTATCCATCCTAGCTTTGATGGATGGAGTCACCTGTTGCTGGTGGAGGTGGCAAGTATTTCGTGGAATTAGTCAAGATGCCAGGGTTTTTAGAAAAAGTTATGTTTTTTTCTAGATAGAATATAAGTTAAATTAGGTTCAGTTTGACAGAGGTGATCAACTCTCTTTAAGTTAGCCCAGGTTCTTTCTTTGTCTTTAATGATTTCCTGAAATTTTGGGCATTTCCATTTGCTAGCACTCTCCAACTTGGCATTATGAGGTCAATGGAAAAATTTCCAATTCACTGCCTTGACTTGTAATAATGTGCTGTAGAATGATTGGACAAGGAAACACTTCTATCTAATAACCTCCAGACTGTCAGAAATGTCATTAAATTATCTCTTCCTGCAAGATCATGCATAATCTAGTTAATTATGTCAGATTCTTAACTCATCAGAAAGTTGTTAAATTCCCTCTTGGTGAACAAACATTGTGGTTCCTCATGCTCAAGGAATAGCGATATCACTGTAGATATGCCTTGCAATTTAATAACACGGTCTGGAAGCAGAAGTACAAAGTGAAAAATGCACTTTTCAGTAACTATAAGATGGACTAAAGTGCCCTAGCTCTTTGGCTAGAAATGTCAAAATTCATTAAGTGTGTTTCAGATTTATGATGTAAATATCATATATTATAACTGTTTCATCTTAGTGGAAGGATATCTTGTATTTAATAACTAGGTACAGGGAACGGAAATAACCTAATTTTCAGGTTATGCAAGTAGAATGTACTACTGCTGCAGCAATAAGATCTAGCTTAAGTTGCAGTTACTCACATTATCTTCAGTCTTTAATATGGATCTCAGTCTTCTTTCTTTCCACCTATGTTTGCTTTTAGGTCTCTTCCCCTCTTTCTCCCCTGTTTCTGTATATAATTTGCCTTTTCGATAGAATCATGAATCCACAGTTTTGAATCGTCTAACAAAACTGAACTTCAGTGTTCTTTGTGTGTGCATTTATGTTACTGAATATAAGTAAATGTTTCTTCGGATGCTTTAAGATCATCATGCATACCCTGAGGATATGCATGTTCCTTGATTTTCAGATCACATTCCACTAACTGGAAGATGGTATTTTATCGTGGTGTAAAACGCCCTATTGAGATCATATACAAGAACTTAAATAGTTCTATATGTTGTGGACACGGCTACTCTACTTTGACACGTTGCACAAATTCCATTGCTGAGTCTAGAGGATATTTTCACAAACATGGGAATGGGCCTAGAACATTTGCAGTCTCTATTAGGAGATATTCAACCGAGATTTCCTCATCTGAGCAGATGAACTTAATAAAGCTTCTGAGGGAAAGAACAAGTGCTCCAATAAAAGAAGTCAAAGCTGCTCTTGTCACTAGCAATTGGGATATTGGCAAGTGTGCAAATCATTTGCTTTTTCTTTACTCAACTTCCTATTATTCATTGCCATTCTTGGCATAGAATGAAGTGATAATATCTCTTCAATGCAGAGGCTGCTCAAAAAGACCTAAGAAAAAGAGGAATAGTTCTCGCATCAAAGAAGTCTTCTCGAACTGCTGCTGAAGGGTTGCTTGCCTTGGCACAGAATGAAAGGAAAGCAGCTGTGATTGAACTTAACTGTGAAACAGACTTTGTTGCAAGGAATGAAATTTTTCAATACTTGGTTAGTGCACTTAATTTTATCTGGTTAGAGTAAATTTTGAGACGAAGTTGTATTCGTTGCAAGGATGAAATTTTTCAATATTTGGTTAGTGTACTTAATATTATCTGGTTAGAGTAAATTTTGAGACAGTTCTATGGAACGGTGTGTTATTGCGCCTGGATGAACATGAAATACCAAAACTGAACTAGATCCTAATTGTATGATAAATACTTTCCAGGTTCAAATTGAATGTTAAGTTTTGAGTATCCCCAGTTTTTATAGGAAGCTTTGAGTATCCCCAGTTTTTATAGGAAGCTTTAACTTTGAATAGTTTATTAAGTTGGAGTTTGGCATATGAATTATTATAATAAGTTGGGCCACAAGTGCATTGCTAGATTGCTGTCATGTTTATTTAGATGTAGGGACGAGTAAAAGTGGGATGCTTTTTAAACTTGTGATCAATAGTAAGATATTCCATCTTAGGAAAGTGGATTTTAGTTGTGGCACAACTTGGATGAAAGGTCTAATATGTAATTTGAACAAAAGAGAGTACATACTTTGCAAGACAATAAATTTAGGTTTTGCAAGACAATCCTCATATTTCTGGTTTTGGAGATCTTATTTTCATTTAATGGTCCTCTAAATAAGTTTCCCTAACTTTTTACTCTTGTATTTTTCATACTTGCTTTAAAAATGCTTTTCTCAAGCCGAGGGTCTTACCGGAAACAACCTCCCTAGCCTACCCTACGTAGCGATACTTGATCACGGTGGATATATTGTTGTTGTTCTCTAAAATAAGTTTCTCTTTGGCATAGTGTAGAATGACCTTCCTCTATCGTCCCGTGTGTTACTGTCTCATGGAATTGTTATTTGATATATGCATCATGAGCAGGCCTTATCATTGGCAAAATTGGCATTGCTGCTTGAGGGCTCACAACAGTCTTTTGCTGCTTTTCCTGTTGGACATCTGGAGGTAAATTGTCTTCATAGTTTTTCTTCACTTGAGACTGATCCATGTCTTTTTCTATTCCCATATGCGATATATATTTATACTAGTTTTAGGACTTCAGAGTATCCATTTAACATTTTGATGGATATTTGTGCAAGTATGCAAGTACTTTTAATATCCATTGTTAGGAGTTTGGCTTTCTGTTTATGTTTTCATGTAGAAGCATCCTGATCAACTACAGCTGTCTAGTTTTACTATTTGCAAGTTTAAATACTCTTGTGTTTCTGCAGCTCTGTTTCTCTATCAAAGATCAGAACACCTTAAATTCTTTGTTTTCTACAGGAGTTGAAGCTGAATCTTGATCATCCTAAATTGAATGGAGAAAAAAGTGTGCAAAATGCAATAACTGAAGTAGCTGCAATGATGGGGGAGAATGTCAAACTAAGAAGGGGGTTTGCAATGTCTGCTCCTTCGCTTGGTGTGATATCAACGTATCTACATACAAGCCCTCAACCAGGTATAATTTGTATTAGATGCCTTGATGTATCAGAGGCATATTTTGCACCTAATTTTTTTTGCATGTTCGGATTTGTAAATGAAATTATCAGAAATAAGAAAAGCTTCTCTGCACTGATTAAAAAAAAACCCTTTTCTCTGTGACTTGGGAAATGTGCACATATTTCCTCCATTTCTCTGATTCTCTTTCTGATTAGGCCTCTTAATGCCTAGCCAAGTCTAACCGTGGGAAAAGGGTTTCTTCACTATTAGTGATAAATCGTTTGAACGCACAAATATTCTCTATGGTAATTACAGGTGGTTTCTCTTCATTAAGAGAAGTAGTCATTTTATTAGCAAAATTAAAATTATCAATATCTCAACCTCACTCTAATGATATTTGAAGCTGTCAGGACTGCATATTAACATCTCAAAACGAATCATTTATCTTGTTGATGTGGTGAGTTGAAGGTGCTGGTTGATAGTATGTACTGCAATGCCAGTTCATTTTCTACCACCTACCTAGGCCCCCCATGGGGCTAGACATAGATCAACTGAAATATGGGGTGTGATCATTGGAAAATTTGAAAAAATATTCGCATCCTGGTAGCAAAAATATCTCTCTTTTGGTGGGAGACTAATTCTTTTAAGTAATGTTTTGGACAATATTACCTATTTTCTGCTGCTCTTTCCAATCCCAACCGAAGTTCATAAGCAGCTTGATAGATGCAAATGTTCATTCCTGTGAGTAGGCAACAGCAAAATTCATAAATCCCATTCTGTTAAATGCGCTAAAGTTATACTTCCAAATCTCTTGGGGGCTTGGAAGGACTTGGCATCACACATCAAGAGCATGATGATGAAATGACATTGAAGGTATAATCAAGAAGAAGTTGGTGTTTAGAAGGAGGTAGTTCAAGCCAAGTATGGTTGTGATAGCCACTGGTGTTCCAATACTATTAGATCATCTTTTGGATATGGGCTGTGAAAGGGTATCAGAAAACTGTGGAATCAGTTCACCCCTAATTTATCCTATTAGGTGGAAATGTGTATCATGTTCTATCTCGTAAAGATCAATAGATGGCCATATCACCCTAAAGAATGCTCATCTATGATTGGTCTCACTGCAACTAATCCAGGCTCTACCCTTGCACAGAACAGGCAAGGTTGCACATGAAATCCAAGTTAAATAAAAGGAATTTGAATGATTGGGATATTGAAGACCTCCAAGCACTTTTTGGTAGCCTTAAGGATTGACTAATCAAACTCAAAGTAGGCACAAACTTAAATGGGATAGAATAGGGGGTGAATCATACTCAGTCAGTGCTAGTTTAATACTTTGAGCTCTAACAAAGAATTTATTGATCAGTGGACTTGGAAACTTATATGGAAGAGATGAAATTGTCTCCAAAAGTAAGTGTTTTTAGTGGGATACTCTAGATGATGCATGCCTAACTCTAGACAATCTCACCGGGTGTAGTTTTCAGCTGGCTAAGAGATGCCATATCCGCCTTTGCAATGCTGACAAATTCAATCACCTATTCCTCCAATGTCCAGTTGCAACAGACATATGGACTATGTTTCTAGCACTTGCTGGACTGCAGTTGACTATGCCATGCAATAGCAGGGAAGCCTTTTGTCAGCTGGAATTACTGGAAAGTTGAGGTGTCCATCCAGAAGCCTTTTGCCGGGGCGGTCGACTATTGAAGCAATTCATCTTGTTCGGAGATTAGTGGAGAAATATAGGAAAAGAAAGAAGACCTTCATATGGTGTTCATTGATCTCGAGAAGGCCTATGACAAGGTTTCAGGGGATGTCCTATGGAGGTGTCCCGAGGTGAAAAGGTGTCCCAATGGCATATATCAGGGTAATTAAGGACATGTACGACAGAGCCAAAACTCGAGTAAAAACAGTGGGGGGAGACTCAGAGTATTTTCCTGTTGAGATGGGATTTCATCAAGGTTCTGTGTGAGCCCTTTCCTGTTTGCCTTGGTGATGGATGAGCTGATGCGATCTATCCAAGAGGAGGTTCTATGGTGTATGCTATTTGTAGATGACATAGTCCTGATTGATGAGACTCGGACTAAAATTAATGATAGGTTGGAGGCTTGGAGATACGCCTTGGAGTCCAAAAGATTCAAACTAAGCAGGATCAAAATAAAATACTTGGAGTGCAAATTCAGTGTTGCGAGGGATGAAACAGATAGTGATGTGAGGCTTGCCACTCAACCTATCCCCAAGAGGGAAAACTTTAAGTATCTAGGGTCCATCATCCAAAGTATTGGCGATATCGACGATGATGTCACACATCGTATTGGGGAAACATGTACTAATTGGAAGCTTGCCTCAGGAGCATTGTGTGACAAGAAGATACCACCTAAACTCAAAGGTAAGTTTTACAGAATGGTGGTTAGACCATCTTTGCTGTATGGGGTGGAGTGTTGGCCAATTAAAAATGCACATGTTCAGAAGATGCATGTCACAGAGATGAGGATGTTGAGATGAATGTGTGGCCACACCAAGAGTGATAAGATTAGGGATGAGACCATTCGGGAGAAGCTAGAGGTGGTCCCTGTGGCTGATAAGATGAGGGAAGCGAGACTGTGATAGTTTGGACATGTGCAGAGAAGGAGTACTGATGCTCCTGTTAGGAGGTATGCGAGGTTGGTTTTGGGAGACATACGAAGGGGTAGAGGTAGACCGAAGAAGTATTGGGGAAGGTGATCAGACAGGATTTGGCGATACTTGATCTCACCGAAGACATGACCTTAGAAAGGAGTGGAGGTCGCGAAAGTAGGCTAATTGGTTGGTAAGGTTAGGTGGATATCTGGCCTTGGGGTATATTAGGGTAACATGAGTAGTCGTGTTTTATATCATGTGTTGTCATTATCAGTCGTATGTGTGTTAAATTTATTGTATTTACGTATTGTTATGTGCTTTCCATTATTAGTCACCCTTTCTATTCCCTTTCCTTTCCTTTTTGTCATATCTAGTTTATTCTGCTCATGGATTTTTGAGTCGAGAGTTTCTAGGAAACAACCTCCCTACTTCTAGGAGGTAATGGTAAGGTTTGTGTACATTCTACTCTCCACAGACCCCACTTGTGGGATTCCAATGGGTATGTTGTTGTTATGGTGGTTCCTTCTATTATTTTTTGATGCCCTATGAATGGAAAGGAATCAAAGATGCTTGATTGCATCTCAATTGCCTGTTATTTTCTCAGGGCAACACATTTGGTTTCCCTCTTTGTTGGGTTGATTTATCCCTGCATATAACCGTGTTCATTTTTTGGATCTTATCTACTCCCTAGCCTTATGATAGACTTTCTGTGTTCTTAGGAACTGATATCTTTTATTTTCTAATCTATGCATCTTCTGGAGACTTTTGATATTAATATATCACTTCACTCGGAAAAAAAAACTGGAGCTTTGGATATTTGCAGTGATCGTAGATTTAGTGCTTGTGAAAATATGCAGGTGTTGGACGTATTGCCGGAATTTTATCACTTGAAGTAGAAGATAAGAATGTCTCACAAGATGCACTTCAGCGTGTTGGATCAGAATTAGCAATGCATATAGTTGCTGCAAAGCCATTGTTCTTAACAAAAGAAGATGTGTCCTCTGATGCACTAAGCAATGAACACGAGATTCTCAAATCTCAGGTACTTGTCAATGCAAAGTTATGACTTGTTTCCGTTGGGTTCATGTGAAAATATAGGATTTATGAAATCAAAGTCTAACAGACAAGTAAAACCTGATCACGATGCTTGTTCTCAGAAAAACTGCTTGTTACTCATGGTTGTTCCTTTCTTTGTTTTCTTTTTCTTTTTCCTTTTTGGGTTGGGGTGGAGCATTGTTATCTTGTAATCTAATGGCTTTTGTTTCTTTCTATTTAATCAAGGATATGATATGTCCTATTCTTCATTTTTGTTATACTTTAGTAGTGCTCAGATAGATTCTTTTTTCTGCTATTTTGAAACAAAGACAATGCTATGTTATGCCTCTAGAAGTATGGTTGCTAGAAGTTTCACTAATCAACTGTTAGGACCCAGGAGATTATTCCAACAGTTCAGTATGTTTCATCACATCAGCTGCAACCCATATCTTTTTGATCAACTATGAAGCGTGCATTTGTTATGTTTCATCATCTTGTAAGGTTTTGTAAATTGACTATTTTCAAATTCTAAGTACTTATTATGTTTTCATTTACAGGCAGAGAGTTCTGGAAAGCCTCAGATTGCCATAGAAAAAATGGTTGAAGGTCGTTTGCGCAAGTATTTTGAGGAAGTAGTTTTGATGGAGCAGAAATTTATTGTAAATGACACGATGAATGTCAAGGTAAGAAAGTAATGTTTAGTTGGGATGCCATTTTGCTAGATTTCTGTTTCTACTCCCTTTCACAAAAAGGTCACGCCCTCGACATGGTCCAAACTTCTCTTTTTTAATACCTGATATTGTCATAGAATAAACTCCGCTGATGCTTGAAGATGGGTCCGTATGCCCTTCCTTATATGGGTTGGGCGGTCATAACTGTTAGCAAAATACTCTGTATTTATCTTGCTCATGTGGCTTAGGTGGCAGGCCCTAATTCAAAATGCTCCCTAATTCCGAGACTTCTCATAACCAGCGTTTCACTCAAAAAGCTCCACGATCGTATGATGATGAACGAAAGTCCGTGAAAAATTGCCAAGGCCTGCCTGATGCTTTAAATGCAAAATGCAACCAAATACATGTGTTAGTGACTAAAAATGCAGAATGAAGACCAATAATAGTATGTTCTGTATGTATATACAAAATAGGAGAATAAAAATTACTATGTTGAATAATAACTGAGGAATTAAAAATATTCTCGCAGTCATAATTTTTGACTCACACCTCTGAAAGCATAGTTCCTGCCTGCCTCCTCTCTTTGAGCTCGTCTATTTTTTGGGTGATCCACCTTTTTAAGGAGTTTATCCAAGTCTAGGCAATCTTTCTGGTACCAATACTGCATGAGCAACTACAGAAAAAGAACACCATAAGAAAACGACAAAATGAAGTATGAATTGAAGGCGTTAGAGGAAGCACTGATGAACTTGTTACTTATGTTGTTGACAATTAAAATAAAATAGCATGTCAGATATGTCGAAGAACCATATTGAATTAAGCCAAAGAATCATCTTAAATTCAGATGTACCATATGTACAGTTCTAATTTCGAACTCAGATTTATCTGGTTTCCTTTGTACTAAGTTCAGATGTTGCCTGTTCATATACTAGGATGTTCATCCATAACTTTCTCCTACCGCTCCACGGCTTTAGTAGGTATCACTGGAGTTATAGGCCTCAATCTCTTATTTGCCTTAAAGCAACATGCTCTTCTGCTATATGACTACCAGAATGGGTTCTTGAAAGCTTGGTTTTGGAAAGTTCTTGTTGGTCCTCTTTGTCACCTTTCCAATGCTTGGTTGCTTATCACTTTGATTTGTCCCTGCATCTCTGTTTCTATTCCAGATTCTTTATCAGTTGAATTTATTCTTGACTATTAATACATTGTTTTTAATGAATATACAGAGCATAATGACCTCATAAATGAACTTGTTTTTTTTTTATATAAAGAACAGGCATTTTATTGGTTGTTTTTTCAAGCGCATGAAACACCCAACCTGATCACGCTTTAGGGCTTTATAGCTCCTTCAACAACTTCATCAAGGCTCTTGCATCTGTGGAAGTAAAAACTTAACCCGGTTTATGTAATTTGGCTTTGGAGCCCATCTTTTGAAAATTGAAAAAGTTGTAAGCACTTGCACTTTGATCGGCCCAACTACTGTTGCACATATGGAGTTAGTGGCTAGGCTGGAAGTTGCAAACATACTTTTGTTCTTATTTTAATCTCTCGTTTAATTTGAATCTTTCATGTTGTGTTGGGTCCTATCGATATGTATTTGTATCAACATATGTTTGGAGATTTGTGCAAGGCTCAAGTCTAAATTAGCGTATCACTTTAAAAGGAAGGAAGATAACTTGGTCTCACCTGTCAATTATCTGATTAGTCCACCCTGAAAGAAAGTAAATGTTTGTTTTAAACATCAAATTACTTTTTCCTGTGGATTTCTGAGAATGTTATTTTGTATTGTTGGTTCTAAAATCATGTTTTAGAATTCACCTTATTCTGAGGATGTTATTTCATTTAGTTGGTTATAAAATCATGTTTTAGATTCCACCACATTGCAGCTTCTAATTTGCATCTATTCTTACATTTATTGGCTTCTCATACTGTGTTTATATAGATGACTAACTAGTTGACTCATCTATGAAAAACTTGCAGGCGTTGTTAAGCAATCTATCCAAGGACGTTGGTTCACCAGTGAAGATTGGAAGCTTTCTAAGAATGGAAGTTGGTGAAGGACTTCAAGGGTAAATATACACATTTTTATGGCCTGTAATTCTCTAGTTTTCCAGGTTAAATTATCTCAGGAAAATTATGTATGCTTCCTTGAATTTTCATCTTGTTGTTTAGCCTTGGAACCTCCCAGTTCAAGCAGGAATATTATTTAAGCTTCACAAACTCGTGGTTTCTTTCTTCTGTCAATGAGTGCTTCCTCCTTTGCTGCCACTAATTGCATATTTTACTTTAGCTTAGGCGAATACAGGTTTCTTTTACTTTCTAGTAAAAATAATGGTTTTGTTTCCAATTGCACATTGGCACAGTCCATGGGTTGAACTAGTTCCCTTAGAAAGAGATACCGACAATAAATCTTGGTGCCAAACAATGTCTTTTTCATGAAACTAAGCATATATATGAGCTTACCACTGCCTAGCAGATGCCCTTGGGAGCTTCAGCAATAATAGTGAAGATTTTCTTTTCATAAGCTGCCTAATGATTTATCATGGTTTGCACGCATGTCGAACAGTAAATTGTCATTACAAAGCTAGCCAAATGGTAAAATCAAAAGCTAAGCATCTATAAAAGCCACTTATCTGTTTTTCTTGAATGCTTGCTATTATTGGCAAAACATTATACTAATAAATAACTCCAGAGTAAAGTAACAGAACCTTTATTATATTGATACTACACACGTTCTGTCTTAACATGTCAGGAAAAGATAATAGAAGAGTTTATTTTCCGCTCTTTGAATTAGGTGATTCAGGGCTGCAAATGGGATGCCATTAGGCAATCACTACTAGCCTTGTCCCATAACTTGTTTTTGCATTGTTTGACTTCTGTGTTATTGGTTATAATCTTGCAGGCTTGAAGCATCAAATGAAAGTGAACCTTTGGCTAATGCTGCTTAAATGAACAGCTTATGTCATGATCGTGAGAGAACTACCTAAGACGCTGTACTTTGGGCCTCTGCTTTCTAGTTTTTGATCTTCTGATTATAGGCTTCATGGTGGCACTGCTGAACGTGAATCCATATGCTAGCTTACCCTGAAGAGGTTTTGTATTACATTTTGAATTTTCATACCCAGTAATGTAAAAGAATAAGGTCTTCATTGCTCTTATGTTTTTATCTAGTGGTAAGAGAGCAACACGTGATGGTGGCTTAGGTGCATGTCATGAGTTCAACAAAAGCCTGATATTTAAGTTGATAAGAGTAGAGAGGGCAAGTATCCACTGAGTCCCAAACTGCACACACACTAGGCAATTTGGATTTCTTGGTCATCAAAAAGAAAGGAAATGGAATAATGTCTTCATTGCATTAATTTGTTTGTTTGGTCGGTTAGATTATTTTTCCATGATCGTTGATTTGTAATGTCAAAGATGCCCATGATTGTTGATTTCTAATGTCAAAGATGTCCTTGTCTTGTCTGGATCGTTCCACGGCTGCTTTTTTCCCCTTTGGGGGAAATGCCTGTCAGATTTGGTCCCAACTAAAGGAAGGGCATGATAGAGACTGATAGAAAGAGGCCTGCGCAAGTATGATGTTTACTAATTATTAGTCTGACACTACGACTATTCATCATGAAAGTTTAGTCCCTTTGTGTTTCCATTTCATGGTTCTCTGCTGCAAATTTTAGTTTAACGTCTTTTAATGCTATCTTTAGTCCAGCATTTGCTCTTGCTTGGAAGCGGCATTTGTCTTTGAGAATCAAGTTATACATGAATGCTGCAGAAACTGCAGCAGGAAGTTAACAGCTATAACTCAGGAAAAAACAGGTTTTTAAGTAGCATGTCCTTTTTAGCTGATTACAATGATGTGCAAAACAAAATCTGCACATAATGTTACTTATCAGAACAGGGTAGCTAAAACAGAATGATTTGCTCCTGGTTGGGGGAACTTGAGGCTGGTCAAGACGTTTACAGGGTCAGCCAAATGGTCAAGGAGGTTTTGGTAAGGTCCAACTCCAGTTACTAAACCTTGAATGAAGTAACCCAAGATAGCCAACATAGCTAGTCTTCCATTCTTAACCTCCTTGAGCTTCAAATCTTTTAAAGACTTGTCATCTTTTCTGAACCCAAGAGGGTTAAAGAAAGGTGCACCAGGGTCCAGAGCCTCCTAAGCCTTTCTCTAGTCCCAGAAAGTATTGTTTACCCATAGAACCTGGCTTGGCCCAGTCCTGGAATCTTCTTTGTTCTGCAAATCCCATGAGTGCCATTTCCAGTACATATAGCATGTAACCGTCTGCCCGATAGTTGTATGTTCCAGCTGGAGGAATCACTCCTGTCGTGGAACATGGAAGGGCTGTTCTGCTCGGATGAGATCAGCCTTTCCGAGAATCTCGGGTGCAATGGCTCCTGCTGCCCCCAACATAGCAAATGAAGTAGACATTTTGGTTCGATGAAGCCTCCTGTACCTTCAGGGTCTGACAGGCCCAGGGGATCAAATCCATAATCACCAGGAAGGCTGTGGATTACATAGAAATGTAGTTCTTTGAATAATCATACTTAGAATAGCTATTTCAGATTAGATAACATGCACAAGTTAGCAAGGCAATGCTGGTAGAAAGGTTAAGTGAGAGTCTTATGTCTTACCTGCCATCCAAGTATGAAAGGCTCTGCTTGGAGGCAAACCAGAGAGGCCTATTTGCTCCTTGCTGTTCCAACACAGAAGCACATCAATACATAAAACCAAATGTAGTCTAATGGTGTAGCTCAATGGTAAACAAAGTGAGTTGGAAACCCTAGATACTAGGCTTCAAATGAGGGGAATGATGCTATGTGCTTTCTTCTCATCTACCTAAGCTTGGTGTGTAAGGTTGCAGAATACTTATGTTGTTGAGAGGTAGTGAGTACTCGGTGGAATAGTTAAAACACAATGTTAACTCGAACTCCACTATGATACACAACACACACATGAACCAAGGGTGTCCTAGAGGTGAGTTGAAAACATCAACCGATGCTATACGACCGACTATACTTATATGTCCTACATGTGTCAAAGTACTTGTTAGTTTTTATATAGAGAGAAGAAGAAAGGGATGTTACCTTAACAGGTGGAGTGGCAGTAGCCCTTAAACTTCTTGATTGGAGATTGACAACATCTTCCTCATAGAATTTGTCTGGCAGTCTCTGTTGAGGATGCAACAGATGATGAAGAGATCAATGCCTGTGTTGCCATTTTATGTTCTGATGTAAAAAATTGACTTTTGCTGAAGAAGAATAAACACTCAGAATCCCAAGAATAGTAGACACAAGGTGACACAGCAAATAAGGGACAAAGGTATAGGCCACCAAGTGTTGTGTGGATGAGTTATGGTAGACATAAGAAATTCTGAATTCTCAGATAAAGTTTAGGATTATATTGTCAAATAAAAAGTTTCTACTATATACTTTTTTGAAGTTTGACATTAGGATGTGTTTCCGAAAACAGTTGCGCTATGTTTTTAAACATAGGGGTCAAGCTGTGTATATCCGATCCCCTTTTATCCTGCAATGGGCGGGGGCCTTTGAGGCATTGGGGTAATGTTGTTGTTGTTGACATTAGGATGTGTTTGATAAGGCAATTGTTCCCCATATGGGTGGTTAGAATAAAATGTTTGGTTTTTTTTTTTAAAAAAAAAGTTTCTTGAAAATGAATGCTTATGAGTTTTTGAGACGAGTGTTCCCAGGAGACAGTCTCTCTACTTCTATGAGGTAGTGGTAGGGTCTGCGTACATTCTACCCTCTTCAGACCTCACTTGTGGGATTCCACTGGATATGTTGTTGTTTTTCTTGAAAATGAAGAAAATTACTTAAAATAAATTTCATAAGTGACGTTTTATGGTCGTGGTCTTCTTTTCATCAATTCTAGT
>JAOTQR010000011.1:4142076-4157741 GCA_025774065.1 Solanum ossicruentum
TGGTAAGGTCTGCGTACATTCTACCCTCCCCAGACCCCACTTGTGGGATTATACTGGGTATGTTGTTGTTGTTGTTAATCTAAAATATGTCATGGTGTGGAAACTAGATAAAACTAATTAAACAGTTGTCGAAAAAAAAGACATTTGTTTTGAAACAGACTAAAAGAGAAAATAACAAATAAATTGAAACGAAGAGAATATTAAATGATAATGAACACCAATTTTGGAACCACAGCCACCAACAGACTACCATCTTCTTCTTGTGCTTCAACTTTTACTTATGTAAATTAATTATATAATTATAACTTTGCAAATTTGATTCCATATATAATTGTTAGAGACACACTCTTTTAAAATTGAACGTACATAAAATATAATTGTACTACTAATTTACTATTACCTCACCAAGAGAAGGAATAATTAAGGAACATTTACCCCTTTGGATTAGACAAATTTAATTTTTGAAAATTAAATAACCACTTAATAGAAGAATTTTATGATATTAATGGTCATTTGATTGGCAGGATAAGGATAATAATTTCAAAATCGAATATAAATTAGCAATTTTTTGGAAATTCAAAAATATTTGCTCAAAATTTAACCTAGTTAAGCAATGAAGAAAAAACTTTCAAAAGCTCATTTTCCAAAAAAAACTAAAAATCAAATCAAAATTTAATGCATTGTAATTTATTGTTGGTGATGTTGATGTAGTACTAAGGTAAAGTCAATTTTCTTGTTGATGGGACATTATCAACATGTTCGTTTTGATAATCACATTATCAAAATGTTATTTATATAAGGTTTGTATATTTCGCTTACAATTCATATATAATGTTTGTGTATTTCGTCATATATTTTGATTCGCGCATAATTTTTATAATCGCATATGGCGTTTATATAAATCGGACGAATTATACAAAATTCAAACTGTAATTACAGTTAGATGTTTGTCGCGAGCCGTGATAAATTCAAACTATAATTATGTTAGTTAATTAACTAGTATATGTTTGCTTATCCTTGTAATTTTTTCTTATAAAAAAAGCTAAAAGTGTCAGACACACATATTTATTTTTTATATAGTTTTATATCTAAATTATTGGAAATGTTAGAAATATACACTAACCTCCACTCTTTTTTTTTGTTAACGTTTTTCTCGTTCTGATTTAAAAATATACATATATTTTAGAAAAATATTTTTTCTACTTGCATACTGAATACAATTGAAATGAAAATTTTATTTAATTTTTTTTCAGTAAGTAGAAAATACTTTCCTAAAAACATACACATACATCTAACCTAAAATGAGAAAAATTAGAAAAAAATGGGAGCGAAGGGTAAGGAGGGGTGGGGTAGGAATTCTCTTTTTTTTTAAAAAAATAAAAATACTAATTAAAAGAAAATTAGAAAGGTAAAAAGATGAAGTAAGAATTTTTAAAGAAAACTACAAAAAAAAATTAATAAAAAATAAAAAATGCACGGGGCTGGGTTATTTTTTTAACTTTTAATTAATAGTAACTATTTATTTAATTTTTCTGAAGATAGAATGTTTTGTCCATTTGGAACGTCACGTACACCATCAAGAGAGTGTAATAAAAGAGAGATGTGTGTTTCTCAAACTAATGAATGATAGTTTAAATATAAAATTCAAACTCCAATATTTAAGATATGAAACTAAAAAAAGAAAGATAATTTAGATGTGTTTTTGACACTTTTACTTCTGAAAAATTGATATACCCAAGCCTAAGAATTTAATAGGGATGGCGTCACCAATTTGTGGTGCAACTGTGGAATTGCGCTATCCTTAACGGGGGATCTTGAATTCAAGTTTTAGGCCTAGAATTTTATTGGGAGCACTATCTTCAAAATAAATCTTAAAAGTGTGATCCAAATTTAGTTGAAATTTCAATACAAGCACCATACACCAAACAATATTTTTTTTAAAAAAATAAATCATGGTGTTGGTGACATGACCAACACCTAATATTGTTAGCTTGTAACAAGCAAAATAAAAATATAATAATATCTCTAATGTATTTGTATGTAATTTAGTAAAATATTATGAGATGTAATGACAAGCCCAAGGGTGACCACTCAAACACTCTTTGCTGAAAAATTATACATACATATAAAAAGTAACAAATACTATGTATATAGATCAAAATCAACTTCTTAGAAATGTATACTTAAGTTTAAACACTCTTAGCAAGATGTCTAACTTCACCAGTGTGAGAGAGGGTAAGGAGTGAAGGTTCGAGGGTGAAATAGTCGGGAAAAAGGGGTTGAGGATATTGGGTAGGTCGGGACGAGACAATGAACTTGGAAAAGGTACTTATGCAACAACAACAACATTACCCCCTCATTGCGGGGTTTGGGGAGTCGGACGTACGTAGTCTGACCCCTATATTTAAAAACATAGCGAGACTGTTTCTAGATGACCCATGATGAGCGTTGAAAGTTGCATTGACTAACTACTACTTCACAATTGAAAGAAGCGCGGACAGTTTAAAGAGTCATTTTGCTTTATTCCATCATACTCCAAAGCCAAAAAATAGTGAATCTTTGACTTCATTCGAGATTGATGGAAAGGAAAAGGTACTTATGCAACTTATTTTTTCTATTTCTTCTAGAGAAGTTATTTTCTTTATTTTAAAGAGATTATTTTTCTAGACAATTTTTTTACCAATCGAACATTAAAAAAAATAAAAATATTTCTATGCCTTTCCTTCCCCCCCCACCCCCCCCCCCCCCACATAAATATGCCAAATCAAATTATGCATAGAATATGACACATTTGGTCACTTATTTCATGATTCAAAGGTCAAATATTTTACTTGGGAGAAGTTCAAAATTTAAATGCCTGCACTACTATCCATAAGTTCACAGACAAAGGAACACAACAAGAGGTAAGTCAGAACAATAACAAAATTTTAAATTTTACAATTAAATTTTTTGTTCATTTTATTCTTAATAATTGTTCCTTTCGTCCCATATTAGTTATTTATATTAGTGGACAACTAATATGGATGGAGGGCGTATCGTTTTTTGAAGACTATAAATACTTTAGTTATGAGTATGTTATTATGATTGTTCAAATATTAATGTAGAGTTCTAATTAATATTTTTTAAGAGATGTGTACAGAAGAATCACGACAGATAATGTGAGAAAGTGAGAGTAAGAAAGGCATTATTAGCTTTGTTTCCCCAATAACATATTTTTCAACATTCAAAACATACCTTGTCCTACACACATACACTTGCAATTTCAAATATATTTTAGGCCAGCATCACTAATTCAAAACTTCAAATATTGAATTTCAAATCATAAAAATCTGTCCACTACTTTTTATTTAAGTACTATTATAACCAAGACTAACTTTTCATAATAACATTCAATTCTCAAAAAGTTCTCTTTTTATTACTATGGTATTAACAAAAGGAATATGAAGATAAGAAGTTGCATAAGAGCATCCAAGTAAACAAACAAGTAAGTTCACTATATATGTTTCCATTTTCTTGATTTCAAGATTCTTATCTTCTTTAACTTTCACAAATCAATTGCTAATTATCGTATCGGACGATCTTGCATATCGACTATTCCATCATGTACTTGTTCCATTAAGACTAAAAAACTTAACTCCACAACCATAAATAGTTGTTGCCAAATGCCAATGATGGATAGAACTCTTGTAATATTATAAAGTTATCTTCTAGGAAACAGCCTCTCTATCTCTATGAGATAGCGGTAAAATTTGCATACCAGACTTCACTTATGAGATTCCACTGAGTATGTTATTGTATCTTCCGCGAAACATTACAAGTTACTTATAATGTTGAATGTATTTTAATGATATTGACATATGCTTGAGGGAAAAGTGGACAAGAAAATTTGCTTTTGCTAAATTCTAGAAGCATGCTTAACCATTATCTATGGATTGTTTTATGTGTGTGTCTTCTTTTAAGCAGAACTCTTCCCTTTATCATTAACAAACAAAAGTTTCCAACTTTTTAGGTAGCTAGTAAAGAAACAATTCATTCATGTATTGGTTTATGTATAAGTTATACACTGTTTAATAGCTCGTTTGAAAATAAGTTATTCATATATAAAATTAATACAATAGTTGATTTGCAATTTAAAAACAAGCATAACCAATAACATGCATGAGGAAATTAGTATATCATCTTAACACTTGCGTGACTAATACATACATAATTCTAACAAGCTACCAAACGACTTATTCACAGAGATCGAGACTAAAGGTGTTGGAACCTCTATTCATAAACACTTGTATTAAGAAGTTGAAATGCCAAGATTAAGGTGAGTTGTTGGTACCATTAGAATCTCCAATTCCAACTCTCACAGCAAAGTTTACTATATCATGTCAAATATGCTTCAAAGGCAATCGCCTCGATTCCCGTTGCAACTCAGAACATCAAGCTCTGATTCTGATAAAGTAAAACAAAAGAAACTTGGTACAAGAATTGCAGATTTGGATACTCAACTTGGACAAGCACAAGCAGAGCTTAAAGATCTTAAGGTTCAGTTAGCTTCAGCAGAAACAGCAAAGAAAGAAGCTCGAGAACAGCTTGAGCAAACCAAGATATCTACTGTCCAAGAAACTGATGTTTTTCAAGTGCCAAATGTTGAAATTAGACAGCAAACTAATGAAAAGACTACAACTTTATCAGTTGCTGCACCAGAGAAACTATCAGCTGAGGAGTTGGCTTTGAAGAATGAAGAAATAAGTTTGTTGAAAGCCAAGTTAACAGAGAAAGATCAACAATTTCAAGCATTTTTCCAAGAAAATGAAAACCTGAACAAGGAACTGAATGAAATGACAAAGGAAATTTCATCGACTAAGGCGAAAACTGAGGAAATGAGTCTCAAGTTTAACCAAGTTACTCAAGAACTGGAAACAACTAAGAACGAGGCTTCTACGATAAATGAGAAGCTTGAAGTCACCGAAAAGGCGAAGCAGGAGTTAGAAAGTGAGATGAAGAAACTCAGAGTCCAAATAGAACAGTGGAAGAAAGCTGCAGATGCTGCTGCAGCTGTGCTGGCAGGGGAAGTGGAGATGAATGAGAGAAGACTCTCTGAGAGAAGTGGATCAATGGATTATAAGCGATACACTAATGTATTTGAACCAACAGTTGGAGGATATGGTTGTTACATGGGTTCGCCAGGACTTATCGATGACGTTGATAATGGTTTTGGACATGTGAAGAGAAAAGGTTCCGGCATTAAGAAGTTTGGAGACCTATGGAGAAAGAAGGGCCTGAAATAAGCTAGTTATGAATAGCAGAAATGGTTGCACACCATTTCAGTTTTCTTGGCTAACTTTTCGAATCTTCTTTGTAACATCTAACCAAATATAATATGCTGCATTTAGATTTCTAAGTTCGTTTTTCTTGTTTCTTTCTAGCCTAGCTTGATGCAGGAGAGTAAAAACCTGTCACTTAGGAGTAACTGGATCCAGAATCTGATATGTTGAAGCTTAGTAGCTTCTGTTGGAAAATTACGTTCAGCAGCCATGCCTATTGGCAAATTTATATTAGATCTCGGTTTGTCGTTCATCATTGTTACAAATGTAGAAGATGAAATGATAACCTACAACAAAATCATGGATGAATAGTTAATGTCTTGTAGAAAATAACCTCGCAAAACAATCAATTAACAGTTCAAATGGAATATGGAATTTCATATTGGAGTTACAAACCTTTCAACCGAAGATAGCCATACTTCGGAAAGTTTCTAAGATTGAAATCTTGAAGTTCCAATCCTGAATTTACTCCACGAAAATGAATGAGCAGAAGTATCTGTTCTGAGACACAGTAGAGCTTCATGTATTGCTTATATTGTTTCCTTTTTCCTTTCGAATAATGTTGCACCAGCTAGTGCGCACCTCAATTACTCAATTATCTGTTATCCTCACTAATACAAGTACCAGGTAACCCTGCGCATTAAGACAGACAAATTGGGAGGAATCACCTAAAATTTGAATGATGGTCTCCCACATCCTTATTGACCATTAGGCCACACCATTACATCTGATTATATTGTTTCTTAGTACTCGTAAATGAGTATATGACGAGTCTTCCAACTAGGAGGGGAACTGTGCTGCAACTGTTGTCATGGAATATACTAAAACAGATGAAGCTTTAAAAAGAGACAAGCTGTTCTAGTACCTTCTTTTTTTCTATAGCATTGCCATTTGCACTATAACTTCGAATCAGCTAAAAGTTTCATGAGCTATGGCCAAATTTTGTAACAAAGGTTAGCAGCAAATAGCAATCTATGACGACGACAATGGAAATGAAGAATCTTGTAATGCATTTAATACTGCACAAATTATACATCAACATTGAGTAGAACACAGAAGATACAGGATGTAAAGACAACATCGCTTGTCCAACTTATAAAGCCAATTTCCTGTCATGAGATTTCAATAATAGCTGGAAGAACAATTCTAAACATTCAGGGGGAAAGAAAAGGAACATTCTTTCTTTTGCTTTACGAACATTATACATAAGAATTATACAACTCCCCCTTCAATTTTCAACATGAATTCACTATCAGAAAGCACTTCCATGGCTACAATACCACCATTAGCCTTCACTATTGAATAATAACCACCCCCATCATGACCACCCTGAAGCCCCCACCAACTCCCCTACCTATGAAATAACTGGACCTAGGACACTGCCAAAGCAAACCAAACTAGACCAGTAACGCCATCTTCACCATCCGTACCACAAGCAGAATCGCTGAAGCCACCAAAACCACCACCCATCACAATTCTAGGCTAGCCCAAGTCTTGACGGAATGCACTTCCTAGCTTTAACCATTCTAATACTGCTTGGTGGAACAGTATTTGGCAGTCTGATTTGAAGCCTACAACAATACACCTAGTGTAATCCCATAAATGGGATCTAGGGAGGATAAAGTATATGCAGACCTTATTTTCAATAGACCCTCAGCTCAAGGAAAAGCATATTAAAGCAAATAAAAAAGAAAAAAGAATATAATATCTGATTTGAAAGCCTATAAAGGCTATATTTTCTGGGATCGAACAAAGGCAGGTCATGGTGAAATTGACAATGGGCAGGGGAAAGGCAAAGGCTATGTGGATGCTCTGGAAATGGAAGCCTATAAAGGCTGTATTTGCTGAAATCAAACGAATGCATGGTGAAATAGAGAAGAGATGACGCAGGGGAAAGGCAAAGGGCAAACGTAGAAGCTCTGGAGATGGAAGGAAGAAGATGGATCAAATATGGAATAAATACTTTTATATTGCTGAACAATGACAGGGTTATTAGAATCTGAGAAGAACACAAGTATCATATGCTCTGACAAATAGTGGACTTCACAGAGTGAAATGGGAAGTCAAAGAACCAGGTATTACTAGTGGATTTTTGGTCTATTATAAGGTCGACTTCCATCCTCGCCTTTCATGGTTGCTACCTAAAGTCACAGATGAAATAGATAGGCACCTTGCTTCAAGTCCACCCTTTAACTCCTCAACTTTGGCAAATCTAGATCGAGAATGAGCATGCATTTGAGTTACTTGTTTGCACAATCAGAAATTCACTCTAAGTTTCTGTGCCACTTCAAATGAACTATTGATTTCCACTTCAAGACAGCAAGACACTTTTCTTTCTTACTCCTACCTAATGTGTTTTCTTGACTTTGATTAGTTTTGAAGCTTGTTTTTGTGATTCTTTTTCAACTCAGGGAAAAGAAATTCAACTTACATGCTAGTATTCTCTCATATCATCCACATACACAGAAAAATGGATATTTATGTTATTCAAGAAAAAAATAATATTCACTCTTTAAGAGCTCAGGAAAACATTAACAAAAGACTGCCTCTTTGATTGGAATTCAACCTTATATCATGAGCTGAATCAAGAAGATAAGATTCAAAAAATATACTACTGCTAAATTAAAAGCTCATAAGTGAAGCTAAAATGAGAAAATAAGTTCGATATTCACAACTCACTCCACATATGGTAGAGGAAATCGTTCATTGGTACTCCAACTAATCATCGTGCCTTATGCCCAGCGGCCCCAGCCATAGCACTCCAGTCCAGTTGCCAAGGCATTAGGTCACACACCTCTGAAGCTCGCTGAAGAAGATGCTCCATAGATTGGAACTTCACTGTCTTTTGCCCCTTTGCTCTGCTGCTTATATAGCGGGCGTTTGGCCATATTTCTTGGTGAAATTTGAAGAGGAAAAAAGTACAAATTTTGCTTTTAAAGGGAAAAAAATTAAATTGAAGCGATGTTCGGCCATGAACACAAGACAGTTTGTAGTTCAAATTCATAATTGCTAGCACTTGGAGGGGTCACATGAGTCCATACCTTCCCTGAATTCAAACAGCACAACAGGATCCAAATAGAAAGAGCTGCTGACTTATTAAAATCCTATCTAAGCAAATACATTCTTACAATGCAATCATGGAAAGGCCGACTGACATTTTATTATGATAAATGAAAAGGAACTCTCTTAATTAGCATTTCCATTTCTCATATTATACTGGACAGCAGTAGAATGTTGCAGGTTTAAGTGTATTGTACAAAAACCGCAATTCTCTCCAAACTACTAATATAAAGCTTGCTTAATGAAAATGATACAAATACTCCCTCGGTACAATAATAGTTGTCCATTACTGACTTGGCGCATACCTTAAGAAACAATAAATAATAGGAGTAATAATACTATATTACCCTTTGAATATATACTCCCTCCATCCCATTTTATGTGGCACCCTTTAACTTGGCACGGTGTTTAAGAAAAAAGGGAAGACTTTTGAAACTTGTGATCTAAAATCATTCTTAGATATTTGTGTGGTTGAGAATCATTTCATTAAAGGTAAAAAGGAAATTTTAAAGGTAAATTGTTTCCAATTTGAGTAAGGTGACACTCTTTTTGGGACGGACCAAAAGGAAAGGGTGCCACATAAAATGGGACCGAGGGAGTATTAAATACAATGTTTTGGGAATTGTGTCAGATATTAAATACGAGTATCTAATGACAAGCGTAAAATGGACACAAATGGGTGAATAATTCATTGATTTTTCAAACTGGACAACTATGATAGGATGGATATCTACTTTTAATATATTGGGATAAGTAAGGATGGATGGAGGGAGTAGTAACTATACTTATTTTCTATATTATGTCTGAATGACTATGGAAATTGGAAATTAAGGAACATACAGAACTTCAGTCTTATATCATTCAAATAGAACTTCAGTCTGATATCATTCAAATAGAACTTCAGTCTTATATCATTCAAATAGAACTTCACTCTTATATCATTCGACTAATAATGTACATTCAATCGCTAGAATCTAAAACCAAATAAGAGCAAAGTTCATGGAGCAGTCTAAAGAATTGTACAAATCATAACACTTGATTGGAACTTTCTTTTACCTCCTCAATAATGAACTTCTGTTTCTCAGGATGAGCTATATCATATGTTGCGTGAACACCAACAAGCAAGTAGTAAATTAGCATTACAGCACTGCATATGATGAACCGATAAAATGCAATCTTACCCAAAGAACCTAACAAAAATATATTCATCCCAATGGACAATGACGGTACCCATGGCACAAGAGGTACACCCCAAACTTTAGGAAGTCTTTGTTTTGGAAGTAGCGCCATCCCTGCGGTGCCCAACAACCAAAAAGTGCCAGTCACAGCATACCCAACCCAACCTTTTACATCATTACTCCATATAGTTGTTGCCCCAATTGATGAAACAATTACAATGAACAAGCACAGAAGAAATTTAGCCAAGTCATACTTCGGAGTAACATCCGTAACATAGTATCGCCTAACAAGCAATGCAACAGCCATAAGCATGAAAATGGACAGCGTACTAAATGAGAACACAGCTGACAAGATATCCAAGCTTGTGAACAAGGCAAGAATGCAGCTAGTAATAGTTGTCAAGAGAGTAGCATAGATTGGTGTTCCAGTTTTCGGGTGAACCAAAGCAAACCACGGGGGAATCATATGTGCTCTTGCAATCTGAGTTGTGTATCGAGACTGTCCCAATGACCCAACAAGCATACTTGTAGTCATCCCCTTAAGTGCACAAATCCCCACCAAATACTTTGCCCAAGTCATACCTATTCCTTCAAATGCAACTGAATATGCTGCATAAACATCCACTTGAGTGTACTTAACCATCATTGCCAATGCCAGCGCCATCAAACAATAAACAACAGTAATCATAGACATCGAACCAAGCAACCCTAACGGTATATCCCTCGATGGCTTCTTAGTCTCCTCAGCCATATTAGCAACCATATCAAAACCTGTATATGACCAATACACAATAGCTGCAGCTCTAAACACCCCTCCAGCCCCAAAAGGGAAAAAAGGCACCAAATTCGACGTCTTCCCATGAATAAACCCAACAATTATAATAAACAAAATCACACCAGCACTAACTATAGAACTTATCCAATTCAGAATAGATGTCCTCTTTGTCCCAGTCATAGCTATCCCATTTGCAAGTGCAAGAACAAAAACAGCTAAAGGATCCAACACATTAAGCCCATTTGCAAAAGAATCAATCTTGATCCTCAGAAAATCTGGATCATTGTTAAAAAGACTAGCAAAATAGGATGTCCATGAACGTCCTAGCCCTGCAGCACCCACCATAGCCTCTAAAAGAATATTAGCAGCAGCTATAAACGCAACAAAATCACCCAACTCAATTCTCAAAAACGAAAAAGACCCACCAGCAATTGGAATATCAACAGAAAATTCAGTATAACAAAACACAGAAAGCAAAGCAGAAAAACCAGAAACAGCATAAGAAAGAACAATAGCAGGGCCAGCATGATTATGGGTTTCTTGACCCGTAATGCTGAAAATCCCTGAACCAACAACAGATCCAAAACCAAGCCATATAAGATCCCACCAAGTAAGGCAAAGTTTCATCTCATGTTCTGATTCTTTCTTCAGCTCAATCAATTCACTGGTTTCTGAAGAACGGCATAAAATACGGTTCTTGAGACGAGTTGGGGTTTGAGAAAGAGCATTTTTGTAGGATTTCCAATTCTGAAAAGATGGTTCAGGGAAGAAATCTTGCTTGCTGAAACGCCAATAGCTCTTATGGGGTTGTTGGCTTATTGGTGAATCCTCCATTGTTGAGGTTGAAGGTGTAGTCACAGTGGATTCCTCAGTGGAATTTAAAGGAATTTTGAGTTGTTGGGGATATTCTGAAATTTTCATGTTGTTCAAAAACATGAATCAAAATCAATTTTTGTTGGATTTCCAAGATTCTAGCAGTAAATTCAACTACAAAATCAGGAATGTATTTGGACAGACATGTTGACTTTATAACAACCAATGACTTACACAACCATTGAATGAGATAATATTCAAATTTTTATTTCTATATTTGAATTTCATATTTAGATTAAACAAAAATGGAAAAACATTTACACCCTCTAATTTTGATTTTAAAATTAAATTCTCTCAGAAATAATTATCCCTTTTTATTTTATGCAAAATCTATTTTACCTTTGTTATTTGTAATTCTCCATGTATATAATGTTTTTAATATTATATATAAAATCTTTTACTTTTTAGCTTTTTAAGTATGTATGAATGTATTATACGTAACCACAAGGGTTTATGTGGTGGTTCAGCACCTCACCCCTTAAGTAAGAGTTTGGGTGTTCGATCCCCCACCTCTGATGAATAAAAAAAACTTTGTAGCTAGTTCCCTATCGCTTAGTGTGCTGACCGTGGAACGGAGGATTAGTCTCACGACTGTCGGTTGTGGTGATACCTTGGGAAACCAAAAAAAAGAATGTGTTATACGTGGAAATTCACATTTTAGTCTCACGGCTGTTGGCTATGGAGATACCTTGGGAAACAAAAAAAAGAATGTGTTATACGTGGAAATTCACATTTTACTTATTTCTTAAACATAATACGTTAACATGTCCTTTAACTTGACATCTGTTCTCTCCAACTTATGAGGTGAGCACAACGTAACATGTCCTTTAACTTGACATCTGTTCTCTCCAACTTATGGGGTGAGCACAATGAACCATTTAAACTTGTATAGCGAATCATACAAACATTGTGCACGAATTATATAACAAAATATACAAACGTTATACAAAAATTGCAAATTATATAGCGAATTATACAATGTTGCGCGAATTATACAAGTGTTGCTATAACTATTGCTACGAAATATATTTATCCAAACTATAGCTATGAAGCGTAATTAAGATACTTTTGAGTGACTATATACAAAAATTCCTCTACTTTTTTTTTTTACTTTCACTGTCTTAGAGAAAGTGTGATGCCTATAATCGCATTATTTATTGAGAAAACTAAGCTTATGACCCTTTGAAGCAAATTATTTACATTTATATACCCCCTTATATTTATGCCTCCGTACTATTAGAATTCTCGTGCTGGTGTCAGCATGACAATAGCTTCTAACTTGTATGATATACCAATATAGTATATATATATATATATGAATAGGGAATCACATAGGATTAAAACCAATCCTATATGATACTAATATGGTATCAATATACTGATATTTTAAAACCAATCCTATATTTTATAATTTTTTAAAATAATAATACTTTAATATTTAATTTTAACTAATATTATAATTTATTTAAGTTTTATCAAGGTGGAATGTTTTATCAATGTGGAGTATGATGTGATTTTTTTAGATATAGAAGAGAGTGTAGTACACAACTGAAAGTGGAATAAAAGAAAGAGGTATGTTTTCCAAACTAATAAGTGATAATTTAGGTATGAAACTCATATTTCCAACTGTTTAGATATAAAATTCATAAAAAAAATTCAAATATGTTTTTGACATTTATCTCAATATTTAATAGAAATGAAACAAAATAATTATTATTCAGAAAACATAATTTTACTTATTATCCTTCACTTAATAGGTGTTAAAATTTATTTTCTTTCATCATTTTAAAATAATTTTCATAATATAATTAAAATAAGTGACAATATCATGATTTATGATTAGATAATAAAGTGAACATAAAATTAATCAAAGAGAAAATGTTGATTCTCTGACAAATGCACAATCAAATGTTTTTTTTGTGTGTAATTTGACATTTACTCATTTTTCTTTTTTAAGAAAAGAAAAGTAGAGTAGACATAATTTGTAGTAATGTCACTTTATTAATAGTTATATTAGGGATAATTTGGGGATTTTGTGCCTAACATATAGATCAATTATTATGTTCATTAAGTATTAATTGAATTCACATGTATAAATTCAACTATACTATTTTTAGGGTAAACATACAGTTTTATGTCCATCAGGTATTCATGGATAATTTAATTCACCATATGTGGTCTTATTTAATCCCTAAAATATCTAGAAATTATTAATACTAGACTTAATAATACTTGTATAAAGTAACAAAATACTAAATTATTATCAGTAGGATTTGGATTTGTTGTATGATAAAATAATATATGACAATCACATTATATCAATTTTCATTCTGGCATGTTGCTTAGGGCCATCATTTTCGACTTGTAACTGTTCAATTTTGTGTTCAAGAGTTCTTAAATATTTTTATGGTTCAATGAGTATAATGATGGTCCAATTTTGAGGACTACATTGGACTTAAAAAAAAACATTAATGACAACATCAGGATCAAAAAATTAGTTTGAAAAAAATAATTTTGTCAGAAGAAAAAGACTAGAGAAAGAATATTGGAATGATATTTCTTAATGAGAAGAAAATTGAGGTTAATTAGGAATATTTTGAAGGATTTAGTCAGCACCATCACTAATGATGAAACGAAATAGTACTTAAAGGGACTTCTTTAATTTCCGACTTGAGATTTCGTTCGGTGAATTAATTTGTTAATCACATCATATTCAAATTTTAAATTGTAACAAATATGGTCA
Source organism: Solanum ossicruentum (assembly GCA_025774065.1). Lineage (NCBI taxonomy): Eukaryota > Viridiplantae > Streptophyta > Magnoliopsida > Solanales > Solanaceae > Solanum > Solanum ossicruentum. Next base: position 4,156,024 of record JAOTQR010000011.1, read on the forward strand.
TGATGTATTATTTTTATTAGAAATAATATTGTCCAATTATGTATCTTGATCCAATTACATGAAATAAAAAAACTCACAATAGTTCAAGGGTATAATTGGAAAAGAACTTTTTATATAATTTTAAACCAAGCACAAAATTAAGTGGAAAGCAATAAACCAAATACAGATCGTAATATTTATTCGTCCACACAAAATTTCACGTTAAAAATAATTCACAAATAAATTTTAGATCGTAAATCTTGCATCTACAAATGTTTACTTAGTAACATCTAATTCATTTCAAACTAAAGTTCTACAGAATAAATTGTGAATTAACTAGACAAAGACTCAAGCATAAATAGGAAGATTATATTGGTCATTTGGTATTCGAAATAAAGTAGAATATTTTAAGATTAAATTTGAGATTAGATTTATAAACTGTATTTGGTTGATAATATAAAAAATTATCTCATCAACTAAATAAAGTATAGCATAATCTAATCCCAAACTTAATTTTAAATAATTCAATTCCATTTTACTCGTCTAACTTAAAATTATTTTATCTCACTTTTTTAAATAAAATAAAATTAATTTAATAATTATTATCTCAAAATAATTTAATCCGCATTCAAAATGAACCTTATACATATCCAATGCATTGAAATTCGATAGATATGTTCATTCTAGGCTACCCAACAGCCGTGCCTTGGACTTTTATTATTGGCTATTCAAATTTGGAATTTAGAAAATTTTATAATAAAATAAATTTTGAAATAAACTCAAAAAAGATAAATTATTATCCTGGCTAAATGACTTTAATTGTTACAAAAAAATGAATAATTAATATTTAAATTAAAGATATAGATTAAATTCTAAAAATTTTGTGGGCTAGATTGCAGGCTAGTCTTTTTAAACTCTTCACCAACAATAACAAAAATAACAATGACATATTTAGAAGAACTTTACGAATGAGATTTGAAAAAAATAATGTATAATAACATAAATGTTATTATGTTCTTATTTTATATGTAGTTTAGAGAAACTGTTTTAAATAGTCCTTGGTTTTCTATTTTTAAACTATGATAATCATAACAATAACACATGGTCTTAATGAATTCTACGAACAAAGTGATATGTAATGTACTAAAGTTTTTGTTATATGCAGGATTTAGGAAAGGATTCTATCACAAGAGTCTATTACACATAATCTTATCTTGTATTTCTATCGATGATTGTTCCAATTCTTAAATTTATAGAAATTGCTAGGAAACCTCTGTACCAAATCTCATCAATTATATTTTTGACTTTTTTATTCTCATAAATAAACATTACTGATAATCAACTTTTGTATTTAATTTGAAATCTTAACCAACAGCCATGTCATAGGGATCTGTCATTGTTGACTTTGACTTCATAAAAATATGTTCCAAGTTACAATATTTTGTATTAAAAGAAAATAGAGTTCAAATTCTATCTATTGAGAATGTACAATTATCTTATACAAACTATTCGTTTAATAAAATATTATAAGTTGTAATTTTTTTGATATCAAAATTATAAAAAATAATATATTTTAAAATATAAATCAAAATTCATATAATTTATATCTGAAAAAAGAAATATGAAATAAATTGAGATGAACAAAGTAATACAATAATTCTATCACGACCGGCCTCACACGTGTAGGTATTGTCCGCTTTGGGGCGTTACGTATCGCCGTCCCCCTCACGGTTTTGTCC
>JAOTQR010000011.1:4171786-4189618 GCA_025774065.1 Solanum ossicruentum
TATACATACTTCAAAGTTTATTTATACACATTTAAAATTAAAAAATATAAAATATCAACTACAATTAAATTAAGAAACATGGTTATAAAACTATAGAAATAAAGTTAAGTTGACTAAAGTATGGTTAATGAACTCATGTCATTTTCACGAATAAACACAAGCAAGTGGAATTGGTGGAATCTTTCTTTTTTCTCTAACTCTTTCTTGGACCATCCATGGTTAGATCTTATTGACATTATTCTTATTCTTATTTCCATTTTCAATTTCTGATTTCAATTAATTAAAGCTACATTTATTTGTCATTTGGTGTATTAGTCATACACAAATTATTATTCTTTAAAAATATTTTTGTGAAAGTCTTTTTTAATACACGAATTTTTTTTTTAAAAAAAAATGGTAGATTATAAAAGTTTGGCCAAATAATAAACTATATTCTAGATTATATTGATTGTATTTCCTTCATCCCAAATTAATTTAATTTTTTATTTTTTTCAATGTTTAAAATAATTAAATTGTTAAGATAAATGTTTGAAACTTTTTTCATATTTGTGTTTTCATTTATTGAAGTTTTATACTTCCTGTGTTTCCTTTTGTATGTTGTCTTACTATAAATATATGGTCCTTAATATATGTCATTTCACAAAATCAATGCATAAATGACGCTGCTCTTTCTATTTTATCTTTGATAGTTGATGAGCTTTGACTAATAAAATCTAGCATATTTAGTATCATTAACTGAAAACATGACTACAAAAAAAAATTAAAATAAAGGCAAAATAGTAAAGTCACTTTTTTTTCTTAATGCAAGTACAATCATGAAAAGTGACATATAAAAGGGACTAAAGAGAGTATTTTGTAAGAGATAAATTACACTGCATATGTTTTTGGCTTAAGTGCTGAGGGTTTTAGGAAACAACCTCTCTACTTCTATGAGGTAGCGGTAAGGTCTGCGTACGATCTACCCTCCCCAGACCCCACTTGTGGGATATTACTGGGTATGTTGTTGTTGTTGTATGTTTTTGGCTTAAGTCATCAATAGACACCTAAATTTATCTCCATTTTTCACTTAGATACCTCAACTAAAAATAGTTCCTATTGAACACTTAAACTATAATGACAAATTAAAAGATGACATTTGGTATACAAATAAGAAAAGAAAAATTATAATAATAAATTATAAAAAGACAAATGATCTATTTTTTATTTCATTACCTAATTTCTTTGTGAAAAAAAAATTAGGTAATGAAATAAAAAATAGATCATTTCTTTTTTTGTCTTTTTATAATTTATTATTTTATTTTTTCTTATTTATATGCCAAATGTCATCTTTTAATTTATCATTTTGTCATGTCAGCACTACGTCATCACAATTGAATTACACACACTTCATATTTTTTGCCAAATAAGCATTTTGTATTTAATAGGTACATATTTTGAATAGTTTAGATGTTCAATAAGAACTAGTTTTAGTTGAGGTACATAAGTAAAAAATGAAGACAAAATAGAACTTAATCCCCATGATTAAGAATATTTTTTATTATTCCAATAATAATATATTTGCATGAAATAGCAAGGCGAGTTCAATGCGTTAGGTATATTTAGGATGCATGATTAAATATTTGAGTAAAAACTTTATAAAATAAAGTCTCATATACGAGTCTCAGAATATTTTGAAAATATTAAAAAAAAAACATTTATCTAATCTAAATTTGGTAGTTTTTTATCTATCTTTTAAAATTTATTATCAATACTAAGTAGCCAAATATTACATTATTATTTCAAGCATATCGTCACAAATTTTTTTTTGAAAACTTATGTCTTCGACAATAAAACCTAATAAACAAAGCTTTAAATAAGTGCTTACATAATATTCTTCTATTCGAAGAAATGATTCATCAGAATAATAGGTCGCTTCTTTTATCAATTTTATTTTTATTTTCTTAAAAGAGGAAAAAAAGAATATTGAATTAATATAAGAGAATCAGATCACATGATATATATTTCTTTTTATGTCAGCAGGACACTAATAGTCCAATATATAGTTGAGTACCACCCAATTTTATTCACCTAATTAGTGCTAAAAATTTAAAAGATAAAGCAAATATAAAATTTAGAGGTGGCACACAATTCTCCATCCACTTTCATCTGTCCTGGACTTAGTTTCTGATTACGGAATCAAAATTTTTATTAAAATATTTATGTAAAAATAAATATATAAAAAAAATTAAAGAGATTCACTACCTTTTATCTACATATAGGGTGTCACAGAAAGACCCCTGGCGGTGCCACAATTTAGTATGAAGGAAATATTTTTTCGAAAAATATTTTTCAATTTTTTCATGTTTGATTGATTTTAAAAAGTATTTTTCGAATCAACTCATTTTTCTCAACTTCCTTCCAAAAGTTAAAATTTTCTAAAACTTTTATCTAATTTTAAATTGATTTTTTATATCATTCATACTGTGATTCCTCTCCCCAAAAATAAAAGTTATTATTTCTTTTAAAAATAAAATAAGATTAAAATTTTATTTTTAACCATGAGTAGGTTAATAACACCTATAAGTTAAACATATATATTTTCAGTTGACAAATTATTTGAATTTAATCTATAAATATTTTTTATTATATTTTACGTTAAAAATCGAATTCGTAAGCACATAATTATGTTTCACTGTTGTAAGCCACTACTTGGACACACCTGTCCAATCCTTTACCCTCCAAAATGCATCACTAATTTGTTTGCTTTGGAAGACCAATTGCCAATTGGACATGGCCATGTCGCTATGGTATAATAATCTTGAGATAAGATTTACCATTATATTATCTTATATTTGGTTGGAGGTATTAGATAGTCCTTCAATTATTTGTCCCAAGTGATAAGATAAATTATTTTATATAGATGATGGAATAACTTATCCCGAGATAACTTGTTTCAAACCAAATGACCCCTTAAAGTATTGGCCATGATTTAAATTTTATATTTATTTAAAAATATTATCAAATATATTCATATTATTAATTTAGAATTAGTGACTTAAAAATGTCAGAATCTAAAAATTATATGTGTTAAATTTTGACTTTGCCTTTACTTAATATAATATTTATTCTTTTGAATATTATTATGGAATTTTTTTCACGTCTAGTCTCTAAAGTACGCAAATGGCATTGGACAATTTTAAACATGACTTTATTCTGAAAAGCTTATTAGATAATGTAAAACAATAAAAGGTTTTAAGATAGTGAAGTTTTGAATGATTCCATCTTCTTGTGCCTACGAAAGTTATTTGTTTAAGCAGGCAATTGTTGTTTGACGTGAGAAAATAATTTTTCTATCCATATGTATTATACTATTTTCTTGTGCTATAGTTCCTTTCAAGTTTTAAGAGGAATATTATTATTTTTTATAGTAAAAAGATTATATAGCTATGAATATAAATGTTAAAATATGTTCAAACATTATGTACAAGTTTTAAAATTTTACGAGTATATTCAATTTTTTCTATAACAACGTCATTGATTTGAATATATTTGACTGTTATAGCAAAATAATATTACGTTTATTGAAAACATGTACTTCTTTCTTCCTAATTTAAGTGTCATATTATCTTTTTTGGTTTGTTCTCAAAGGAATGTCTCTTTCAACATGTATAAATTTTCAATTACAATACTTTACAAGACAAGTAGATGGCCACAAGATTTAATGGATTATACATATTTTTAATTTAAGATTATTACATTTAGAAGTTTTCATTTATATCTTATACTTCATCTTCAGTCAAATTAAGGCACTCAAGTTAGGACAGAGACAATAATATCACAGATAAGTCGGTCTCAAATTAAAGAAAACTTAACCGTTATAATAAAATGTTATTATAGACGATGGTTATTATAAAAAAGTTCTCATGATAACAACAATAACAATAACATATTTAGTGAAATCTCACAAGTGGGGTTTGGAGAGGATAAAATGTATTCGGACCTTACCACTACCTCATAGAGATAGAGAGCAAAATTATTTTCGAAAGACCCTCAACTCAAAAATATCATCCATAAAAGCAGAAAATAGTAGAAAAGTTCTCATGATACATTTAGTTTATTCCTATTCCTCCAATTAAATCTATGGAATCCTTTTCTCCTCAAGATTTTATAGGACTTGTACAATATTTTATTTTTTAAAAAGCTAAGTGTTTGATGCCTCCACATGAGTTCAAACACTTCAAACATACTATTCTTAAAAATCAAACATGTCTGGGACTTTGATATCTAAAATTTATTCCTTGAATCACTCATCATGTTTAATTTAAGAGTAATCAAACTTAAATATATTAATCATCTCAAATTAATTAATTAAGTGGTCCTATAGGGATAAATTCTCCCTTCCACTTACAAGTTTTTCCATTTGATCTTACATTATCTTCAGATATATGTCTTCTCATCTTGTTGTGGTCTCATCCACCTTTTTTTTTTTTTAACTTTATGATCCTATCATACTTTGATAATATAAAGATTTGTTTTTTCACACGATAATCGATATTTATTTTGCTGTCTTATTTACCAAATTAAAATTATGTTGAATACACATTTTTGCCTGGAATATCACCTTCACATGATAATGTATCAAAAATTATGTAACAATTCATCTTAAGATGAGAGGTATCGCATCGGCAAAACACAGGAGAGATGTATTGTTGGTTATATAAGTAAACAAACCTTACCCACCAGTGACGCGTTTTAAAGCCGTGAGGACCTTGGTTCAAAGTTGACAATATCACTAGCGGGTACAAATAGTATCAGAGTCACTCCTATGGCAGCCTTGTCGATGTAGGTCAGAGTTTAATTGAGTTTAGGTAAATTCCGGTGAGGCGGGACAAACCTTAGTGCTAAATCTAGGTGAATTCCATGTTGTGGGACAAACCTCAACGAGGACGCTGAGTCCATAGAGGAGGTGTAGGTAACAACCCATCTTAAGATGAGAAGTCGCACATCCACAAAAAAATGCGTGTTAGAGCATTAAGGTCCTAGGTCCAAAAATGGACAATATCACTAGCAGACTGGGTCGTTATAAATTATTTATGGCACACCAAAGTTAAATACATAGTACGCAAGGGCGTGACTTAATAATCAATGAAATGGATAAGGAATCATCAATTATCGAGTTTGAATTTTAACAAAGATTCTGCTTCGACTAAAATGGTTAATTAATATACTCTCAAAAAAGAAACAACAACAGTTGTTATAAAGGGATAATATTATAGCGAACATACTATTTTAAAGATGGCTATTATTAATTACTTATTATATATAAGGAGACGTTATAAAAATGAATAAATAAATAAATATATATATATATAATAGAAAAATATCAATTTCGAGAAATAATTATAATGAGATATTGTTATATAAAATTAGTATTATAGTGAATTTAACCTCTTTTATAGTAACTTGTGCCTGTTATATATACTTTTTCTTTCTCATTTTATGTGACACTCTTTAGTTTGACACGATATTGCTGCACATAAAATGGGAGGCACTCTTTAGTTTGACACGATATTGCTGCACATAAAATGGGAGGGAGGGAGTATATAGGATCTTATTGAATAGTTGTTGCACCTATTTGGCAAAAATTTCAACTTATTTTTGTCCATGACAAGGGCATTTAACAGAATAATAATTGCCTAATATCAACTATTATACTCAATTATTTTTGGACCACATTATTGGTTGGTTAGTAGTCACTTCTTTTTGTGTATTTATTTAGTGGGATGACTATGCAGAAGCTGACCATGTGCAAATGTGCCACTTGAATACCTTTTATAGGAGATTCTATAAGATATGATAGCTTTTTAGCATTTATTTAGTTTGTGGGGCTCAATTGTTTTAATTTCTTTGCCCTATTTAAAGGTATGAAAAATTTTCTTGAGAGATCATTGTGTGTTTTTTACTAGAATACTTTATTTTGAGTTTGTTAAAAATCAAACAATATGGCAAGTTTGGTACCTGAGGTTGAGAATTGGACATGCATCAATGGGTGCAATAATGATGATTTGAGCAATTTTGATCACTCTCAAATAGATTGTTCCCTTCTCATGTCATTACTTGACGACTCGCAAAGTGTAGATGATATTGACCATGATAACGAGAGACTATCGAGCGTGATTAGATCTCTCGAGGCCGAAATTGATGATCAACACCTGATCAACGTTGATCAGAGTAGTCATCAAGGGAGTACCAATGGTGAAGATTGGCAATCGTGGGAATCTGATCAGAGTCAGAGTCAGAATCAGAGTCAAGAGCTTCTCAAATCGGATCGTCTTGATATGAATTGGATGGATATAGAGATGGAGATTCCTCTTCCTAATTCCATTAGTGATGACTTGATGAACTTTTGGTACATGGACAATAATAGTTATGGACAAGATCATCATGAGTCTCATGATGTGTATGAATATGGCTATGGTGCTTTTCCCTCAGAGGAAAATGATCACAATTCATCAACTTTAATAACACAAAGCTAAACTTTGTGCCATAAATTGTAACTTAAATTTTTGCATGCACAAGAAATATTATTAATTTTTTTTCTTGTGAATTGATTAGCTAGAGGTTAATTTCACTTAAATTTAGATGTATTAGTGAAGAGGGAAAATTCAATAAAATGATAAGTAACCTTGGCTATCAATTTTAATACTTCTACCATGATCAGTCTATACATTGGTGTCAAATAGCTAATCTCGTGAGATATCTTATGATGTCCTAATATTGTACAAATATAAAAACAATGATAAAATAGCAGGCTAAGTTCTTCTTCCTCTTCTTCCTCCTTTCTTCTTCTTCTCCATCTTCTTCTCCTTCGCCTCCTTCTTATTAGTAGTATCTGTACTATCTTTACTATTACTATTCTTTTTTTTCTTCATTGCCTGGCTGATATGTGTTAGTTTATCATAGTTACATACTGTCATGTGTTATTCATTGCTAGTCGCACCTATTGTCCCCTTCCCTTTACTTACATTTCTTTTATCATACCTAGTTATTTCTGCTTATGGGTTTTGAGCTGAGGGTTTTAGGAAACAACCTTTCTAATTCTATGAAGTAACGGTAAGGTTTGCGTACAATCTACCCTCCCCAGATCCCACTTGTGGGATTTCACTGGATATGTTATTGTTGTTGTTGATAAAGTTAAAGAGATATCTATTAATTATATAAAAATATTTTTATGTATAAATATTTATAAAATGTATACCTAAAATATCGGATTGGTTTGATCGCAATTCGATTTTTTCTAATTAAAATAAAATAAAATTGATATCGAGCTAAGAAAATTCTAGTAATTTCACTTTAAACTTGGTTTAGGGGGTAAGCAAAACCACAGATTTTGTAATTGCAGGAATTATCTATTTATTTATGTTTTAACAAATAATAATTTATTTGATGGTCCATCCATCATAATAATAGGCTACAAGTTTTTCTGGTGCTATTTTAGAAAAGGAAAGACCAAATAATTATATCAAGAAAATGGAAAGAAGCATCATTAGCTTGAATATTTTTATGGTGGATTTTTCCTCATCTCTGTACTCGCACAAAATGTCAACAATAAATATGAAACATTGATAAAGTGGTGCATTTGGACAAATATGAAACAAGCTTAGTTCAAAATGGACAAAGGAAGACGCTTAGTAGGATTTTATGAATCAAGGAATAAAGAACAGACAATTTCAATAATTTTTCATGAGTATTAATCCACAAAATCCAATGCCGCAGAAGGCTCCAATGCAACTTTCCCAAAAAATCATATGAATGGGCTTATAGGCCATAACAAGCCAGTGACCCGCGGCGCCGGAAGATGCCTGATAGGATTAACCCCATGTTGACAAAGTGACCATCAGACTTGTCAAACTAGGGAAGTATGTTCAATTTTTTACCCAAAAAAAGGAGAGAATCCTCATGTACAAACACAAGCCAAAATGAAACTATTACATGACATATCAGCATGTACAAGTAAAAGGTATAACAACTCTGCTTGAAGGAAAATGTACAGCAAAAATACTTTTGATCAATTCCACCTCAAGGGTTTTTTGCTGCAAATATTGGACTTGTGGGATTCATAGCTTTATCATGAACTACTTCCTCACTAGTTTTCTTGCTTCCCTTATCATCTACCACTTCACTACTCTTCACTGTGGGGTTGTTGCCATTGGACTTCTCAATGCCAGTGCTGGCTATGACACGGCCGCCAACTGGATGGCCTAGAGCTGAACTGGCTGAGACAGAAAATTCGTCGTCGGAGGACTCAGACTCCACAGGGATATCTCTCTCTGATGCTGGTGATCCTAACTCACCTTTGGATTTTCGAGATGACTTCCGGGATACTGCATGTCTTAGCATATTCTTCGCCTTGTCTCGGACTCTACCCTTGTTGGAGCTACTACCTTGAACATCTTCTCGAGGAGTTGTTTCCACCGAGTCGCCCACTATAACATTCACCCCGATCTCCTTTCCGTTCACTGGCTTTAGATTAGCTCGAGGAGATGGAACATGCTCTCCGAGATTTCCAGACTTGTCCTCGCTTTTCAGACTTTTGTGGAAAATGGAGCCAATCTTATGTATACCCCTATTGATTAGATTCTTCTTAGATCCACTGCCTTCATCAGAATCATCACCCTCCGCTCTTGACCTGAAGCTTCCCCCCCTGGAATCAGTATCAGAACCAAGAACTTCTCCATCGATAACTCGACGACTCATTCCCTTTCTTGGTTCCCAAACTTGTGGTACTTCACTGCCAGGGTGGTGTACCCATATACCAGTTTCCTTCTGCCCTTCTACGTTAATTGGTTCATATTTATCTGCAACATATGATGATTGCTTATCCAACTCCGTGGGATTTTTATCTGCAACGTTTGATGATTGCTTATCCAACTTGGTGGATAAGGAGCCTCCTTCAGCTGTATCCATATGATCAGAGTTTCTATCCAGTTTGTGGTCGATTTTTGCCTGCTCGTATGACTGCTCCGTAACCTGAAAAGTAATGCTCATAAATCTTCAATCATCGAAACTTTCATTAGTAAATATATCGTCTACTTGTCACTAGGCAGGTGCAAATAAGAACGGTCTCATCAGAAGTGTTGGCTTCATGACAGTCTTAAATCTTTGTTAACCGCGACGCAGCAGGAAAGAAGTGTGCACCTTTTCGCTGCCTTCAACTACAGTAATGGCAATACGTAGTCTCCCCATTTTAACATGACGAAGAGACAACCATATATCATGCCGCTTTCCATCCCTATAATCACAGACGTTCATGGAATAATCCCTACAAAAAAGAAAAATGTTCACTTAATAAAAGCACACACAAAAGCGTTTGTATTTATTTAAGGCATTTTATATAACATTCAAGAGAGGGAAGATGCAGAAACGATTCTTCAAAAGGGACAAAAATATGATAGCAAATAGATCATGCACCAAGGGAAAATCTATGTTCTTCCAGCAGCCAGCGAAGATACTACCTTCATCTTCAAATACAAGAGAACTCTAGATATGACCAGCGACGAGAATCACAAAAGACAACATAAATCTATATAATACCTCAATAGATGGGAATATGATGACACTACTAGCACTAGCTTTGCAGGAGATAGCTGAAGCATACAGATAAGTACAATAAAAGCTGAGAATCAGATCATTGGGGAAGAAGGAACTAAACGCATTCACAAGGAACACTAGAAGCCACCTAATAACGGAAATTTAGCAGCATAACCAGACCTCTACATGGTCGGCGTTAACAATACACTCCTACTATATCCTTTTTTCCCTTTGTTTGGATGATAATGGAGTCTCAGCCACAGAAGGGGAGCCTTTGGCGTAACTGATAAAGTAGTTGTCATATGAGTAGAAAGTCACGGGTCCAAGCTGTGGAAACACTCTTCTAGAAATGTAGGGTAAAGATTGTGTACATAAGACCCTTGTGGGTCCGTCCCTTCCCTGGACCCGGCATATAGCAGGAATATGCACCGGGCTGCTCTTTCTTTCTTTTTTGATGATGCATCTGGTCCATAGTGTATCCTATGCAGTAATGGTAAAAGAGAATAGGACATACCCCAGTGTCTCATCCTGAGAAAAATGGTCTTTGTCACAAACATCTACTGTGAGCATATTGTTGGGGGGCTCCCATGAACAGACTGGAATCTTGTATTCCTCTTGCCACTGTGGAGCTAATGTCTTCTTCTGAGTCTTAGTCTTGAATCTGTAGGGCCCAAGATGCCCCTTAACATATGGATCAGCCAATCCTGAAAATGTCTCCCGGTATTTAGCATGTCCAAATTAGATAGATTACAATAAGATGCTTTTCAACTAACCATTTAAATCTGCTGGCTTCAAGTCTTCTGCTTCAAGGACTTCCAAAATAACATGGGCAATGGGCTCCTTGGCATCTACAGAAAACCAGCTTTCCTCTGAAAAGAAAACAAACAATTAAGTAGCAGAAATAAAACTTATTTATCCCAAACTGAAGCCAACCAACTCTCATTCCCTAACAATTCCATCCGAACAAGTAATGAACAAATCACTAAAGTACAGTAGTATAAAAGATGTGAATGATGAGGATTCTTGAAAATTCTCAGCATGAAGATTTGATGTTCGAGTTCTGTAAATACAAAATGATTTCAAATATCCCTTCATGTATTATGGTTTAGGACATCATTCACACTAATCAATTATTGGTTTGGGCCTGATAATATTGACCAACGAACAACGAGAGAGTGAGAGAGACAGGTTACAGTGACTGTTACCTTGTTGGGGTGAGACAAATTTCTCCATATCAACTACCAGCATATTGGGCTGCAAAATGTTATCACGACTTTAGTCTAAAAGCTCTTTATGAAGCATTATTTAGGACTTGTGGTAGATGTTTGGGAAAAAAAGCCGAGAGTTGATACCCGAAAATGTATTAATGTGAAACATTCATCACTTTATAAAGAGGATCAAAAGGCTTAAAACTCCAAGCACGACAAGAGGAATAAAGTAAAGAAGAATAGAAGACAATGGAGCCGCACCTCAACAAGTGTCTCCCCAAATGCAATAGAAAGAAGATTATCCTGAAAAGAATGGCAAAACAAATTTAGAGAAAAAGCACAACTGCCATGTCATTTACCTCGATACTCACAGAGACTAATTTAACTAACCAGCCATCCAGAAATTCCAGGAAGTTCTGTCACATCAATGCCATGTGTAAATATTGGCTTTACAGTCATCTGAAAGTACGGTGGCTCAGCAAAGCACAGCCGCACACGACCAAGAAATGGCCACTTTCTTAGGAACTTCACACCAACCAAGATCTACATGGAAAAGGTTTAGCCCCAAAGAAATTTATCTTGTAAAATCTGGGATTAAAATATGATCATCCATCACATCAATGATTAACCATCAAATTGAGAATGAAAAACAACATTTAGCGTGGGGAATCTTAGTAGTTCAGTTGGTTGACGACCTGAACTTTCACTTTGTTGGTGAGGGTTCGATTCCCCACATTGTAATCCCCCTCCCCTGTTTCCCCTTCCCCTACCCCCATTTAAAAAAAAAAAAGTTAGCAAAGCTTTTAATGCATGCATTATTTTTGCTAATACTAAATTAACTTTTCATCTAAGTGTTGCCAAAGGAAGAAAGATCCACAAAACACTTGTATTGCAAGTAAAAAGGCAGTCATGCAAAATCTAAAAGGTTACGTCTCGTACTCTCGGTAGGATTATAAGTGACCAGACACAAATATTTTAGAACTAATGACTCTGAAGATTGAGTTGTAAAATATATACCGATACTCCTAATCTGACTCCCCACATACCCATCAGTTGGCATTAGTCATTTACCTTTCCTTCAATATGCAATCCCAACAGATTTAACTTTGTCACCATCCCAAAGCCCAACCTCTTCCTCAGCTTCGCGGCAAGAATCGCACTCATGTCATCAGCAGAACGAAAATTCATTCCCAGCTCCAGTACCTGCACTCAATATATCTTAGCAAATAAGCACCAAATGGGCAGAACCATACTGATGGAATAGAACAACTTTCTCAAGTCAGGATTACATACAAGGTGATCATCGCCAGTAGATTCATGAAGAACCCTCATATCCGTGAACATAGGCGGGCTTCTTCCTAAGTAGAGATGCTGCACTGCAATCTCTTTCTGTAGGTCAACAGAAAAACATCCTAGTGACTTTATATTGCAGAACAAATCAATCCTCATACTTAAGTTGCAAAATTGCCAATTATGTTGCAACAATTAAAGATAGTGTAGTTAACAAAGATACACAACTATATCTTTATCTCTATGAAGTAGTGGTAAGGTCCGCGTACATTTTACCCTCTCCAGAAATTACATATGTAAGCTCAAGCTGCTCAAGTCAACCTGTTGCCTATGCTTGCTTGAGCAGCTTAAAAAAATAAAATACGGACGATGAAGCAGGCAGCTGAAGCAACTCAACTACTGTGAGAAATTACAAATGTACCCTCAATCTGCTCAAGCAGGCACGTCGACCTGCTACCTACTTCAGCAGCTAAGAAAAACAAAAGGACAATGAAGCAGATAGCTGAAGCAGCTCAACCATTGCTTTTTAATATAAGAGACTTGAGGGATTCCACCGGGTATGTTATTGTACACAACTATTATACGAAGAATATATCAGAGGAAAAAGCAAAACCAAAGCCATTTTACATCTAAATGGTAATTGGGACATAAGAATCCCTACCACAGTCCAAGGTTTGTATTTCTGCAGAAACCACGGAATGATAGGGAGGAGAACTTTCTGCGAAACAATATCTTCCACACATAAAGACCAAATCTTTTCAAGTGCATGGTTTAACCACCTCACTGTTTCAGAATCTGAAAGCACCTGAGAAAAGCCCCAAAAAAGTTATAACACATACACAAAAAAAGTATTAGCTCAAATACCACATCTACAGTAAAGAATCTTGCATATTGCAAAAGAAAATCTACATCCTGGGACCCTTCAACAAAATGTAAAGCAGCAAAAGATTTTCACTACAAAAGCCAAAAAGTTCATTTCTCTGCAACTTTTTGAATCTTGGAATATTTTTTATTCTTTTTTCCCACCAATATATTATCATATATGTCTGTTCAAATCCAACAATCAAAGAGAAATCTATAAGGATTTCGAATTAAAAAAGGCAAATGATGTCATTAATTAGTTCTGTCAATTACTTACTCGTCGTTGATTTGACTGTCTTTTTTCCTCAAACTGCAGTTTCTTCTTTAATCTAGTTACATACTGCTCATTAACCTTCAAAAAATCCAACAACAAAAGCCTAATTTAACATCATAAGACCACAAAATACTGAAGTAAAAGAAAACCAGAATCTTGAAATACATACCAGATAAAGATAGATTAAGGAGATGAAATAAACCAAAGGGTGTCCACAATTGAAGGAATTAAACAACCATAGCATAATTAACACAATGGCCACATGATGTAACATTGTAACCTCAGTTATACTTGCCATTTCTTGAAATCTTCCAACCCAAAACACAAAAACAAAAAAAAATCCCTTTTGTTTCCTTTTTACAGTCACTGATCAAAAATAAACACACCCACCATGAAATCTTGAAAAAAAAACTCTTTTTGACTTCTAATTTACAGTCACTAATCCAAAATAGACACACCCACCATGAAATCTTGAGAAAGAAACTCGTTTTTATTTCTAATTTACACTTGCTGATCCAAAATACACTCAAAGCCAATCCTTGTATGGCATTGTTGTTTAAACATTAATTTGATTTTTCCATTTTTTAAACACGTAAGTATAAACAGGATTACACGTAATTAAAGTAGTGCAATAACTGATTTTGAAAGCAATTGAACATGTCAAAGCGGGTCGGGTCAAGTGAATTCAAGCTTTTTTGGGGGGAAAACATGGCGAAAGCTTGGATTGAGGGTTTGCTGTGGAGAAAGTACAGTGATGGAAATACGTAATTTTTGAAGTTGCACGTAAGTTACACGTGTTTGAGAGAAAGTTAAGAGTAGTGGATTCAAACAACAACAATAATAATTAGTAGGAGTTACGATTCGGAGCGTGTAAAAATCGAACACATAGTTAAATTGAATTAATAAAAATATTATTGATTTATTTTTAATAATTTTAAAAAGAATATTTATTGAATTATTGATTTGATATCAATTTTTATTATTGGTTATTCGATAAATTGATAATTGAATAAGATTATAATAATTTACTATTTTAGTCTTTGTAAATATTAAATATTATTAGTGATTTAATAGTAATAGGAAACTATAGTATTACTTTACCTATTTTAATATTTACAATACTTAAATGATTAGTTACCCACTTTAGTATTTTAATTTATTATAAAATAATTGTAGTTTTTGCAAGTTTGTAAATATAATCTTCATACTTTATCTATTTTTATTAATGTCAATTCTCATTATTATTCTTATTTGGTAAATCAAAAATCGAACCGTTAAGGACTTAAAATCGAGAACCTAAAAATTGATAAAAAGTATTTTATTGATTTTTTATTTGTTTAACATATTTAAAAATCAAAAATCGATAAACCAAACCGATAATGTGAAAAATTGAACCAAACCGATCGATGCACATCCTTAGTAACAATAATGAACATTTTGATCCAGTCATTTTGAATTTCTTTTTAATATACTGCTAATAAGTAGTAGATCTTTCGGAGACACCCTCTCTATGCATCTACGAGGTAACAGTAAGATTTACGTATATTTTATCCTTGTCACTTGTGGAATTTCTCTGAATATGTTGTTATTATACCGATAATCATTTCCATTTTTGACCATCCATACATAGCCATAAGTTCTAGAGGACTAGCTCCCGCATTAGCTGCTATTGTTGCTCCTGCTTTTCTTAATCCATGTGCTCTACATTTGTCGGGCAATCCTGCTTCTTTGCATCTATCTCTAAACCAATTACTGAAAGATCCTGAAGAAGAAACTAGATATAAGAACTCGTGCTAATATATGAATTTTTTTTTCAATTTATGAGATTACGTTTAGAGAATTAATTAAAACTTTTATATAATTTTTAAATTATTTATTATTATAATTTATACTTATTGTGTAAGTTTTAAATAATATATATTATTTAATTTATTTTAATTTAGGTGAATTATGAAAATCAATTAAAATCTTTATATTTTTTAAGATTGTGATTGAATGAACATGATGAGTGCAAGTGGTTCTCTTCGGGCCCAAAAATAATTTTCGAGTGCTTACTACGTCAAGGGTACCCTCTTTGGGACATTATATATTTTTTTATTTTTCAATATTTGATCAAGCCCCTCTATGAAAAAATTACAGAAATACACGACTTATGTTTACATAATTTCATATAATCCCTTCTCTTTTAAAAAATTACAAAAATACATTAAATGATACAAAATTACAACACCTATTGATACACATTACAATTCATACTTCTCCACGTATCATAGTTAAAATCTCTTAATGCTCCTATCTTTTTGACATGTGTCACTAGTTTTGTTTTTTGTATCAAAAAGAAATTTTTTTTGTAATTTTAAAAAAATTAATATTAATTAAAATTAGCTCAAAAAATATAAAATTTGTGTAAGTTATACTATTTTTTACCTTCATATACATTTGTCTTCCGTGCATATGCATCTTATTATGACCACTCGAGTTATGATTTATATCGACAAAGTATAACTGTCTATAGACATATGATATGATTTTTTTATGTCTTAATAATAGTATATAATCATATTTCATTGTAATTGTTTTCATTAATTAACAAATTTTAAATTTTATAGACGGAACCAATTTCTAGAACGTTTGATTGATGCTTTTATTTTCATCCACTTATTGGGGAAACTAAGTATTTCACAATAATGAAAATGTGGCATCCAGAAAATACACCTGCAAATCAGACTTACTAGTTTTCTTTTGTATACATGTTTCTTGTTATTTGGCCTATAAAATCTTACCAAACATCCTCAATCATCATCGGGCCACCTATGACTCTTCCCGGGCTCATTGTGAATTCAATCGTATGATTTTTTGAGAAAATTATGCCAGAACCCTTTGCAGCGCCAGAATTCGTGGGCTAACATCCACAGAAAACTACCAGAATCACTTGTTTCCTGCTCCTTGGCCCATAAAATCATACTAAGCGTCTCTCGTCGCCACCAGGCCACCTGAGCCTCTTGCCGAGCTTGTTTCAGATCCACTCGTATGATTTTTTAGGAAAGTTGCCCCGGAGCCCCTTGCAACGCCAGAATCCATGGGCTAACACCTATAGGAAATTGCTGAAATCGTCTGTTTTCTGTACCTTGACCCATAAAATCTTACCAGGCGTCCTCGCCGCCGTTGGACCACCTGGACCTCTTTTCGGGTTCATTGCGGACCCACTCACATGATTATTCAGCAAAGTTATGCTGAAGCTCCCTACAACGCCAGAATTCGTGAGCTAACACCCACAAAAAATTATCGAAATAGTTTATTTCTATTCCTTCGCCCATAAAGTCCTACCAGGCGTCCTCCGCCGGTGGGCCTCTTGAGACTCTTTTTGGGCTTGTTGCATATCCATTCGTATGATTTTTTGGGAAAGTTATGTCGAATCTTCCTACAACGCTGGAATTCGTGGGCTAACACCCATATAAAACTGTCAAAATCACCTATTTTCTATTCCTTGACTAAGTATTCCACAATAATGAAAATGTGGCATCCAGAAAATGCACCTTCAAATCAGACTTGGTATTTTTCTGATTTTATAATACTTCATTTTTTAATAACTGATGGGGCCAGTTATGACGCCATCGGAGGGATACAGTAAGTAATAATTATAGGTTGTTTTTCTCTATTTTTATTTGCCATGATTATTATCAAAGAATTACTAATATTTTTTCTATTTTTGGTGATACATTGATTTTGTTCAAAATCATAATAAGAGATCCCGTGTGATTGTGGTTGGAATAGATTCTGGTATGATACTTTTTTTTTTTTACTTATTTTTATGTTTTTTCCAACTTATTTAGCTTAAGAACTTAAATGATGTTTTGTTTATAAGTATGAAATAATATTTATTTAATTATTCAATCTTGAATGCAAAATCAAAGGCGAGGCTGAGGTAATTTTTAGTTTATAAATTTATCAAAAGTAATTATCATAAATAATGTATTTGAGTTTTTAAAACACAAAAAAAGTTGTCTCGGGGAACTCAACTTGCTTATACATCCCATACCCATAGTGTGTCGAAACTGTTCTCAGAGAAGTACTCCACGTACTCCCTCTGTTTTAAAAAGAATGACATAATTTAATTTTACACAAAATTTAAAAATATAAAAAAAGAATTAATTTTATGATCTTAAATTAAAGTTATATTAAATGTATCAAAATAAATTTTAATCTTTTCGCCTGAAACATGTCACGTAAAAAGTTGAAACTAAAATTTTTATCAAAAAAGAAAATAAGTCATTCATTTTGAAATAAACCAAAAAAGAAAGTACTCTCTTTAAATGAAGAGAGTAATGTTTTTCAATATTGTGGTTTAAAATCAAAGATATGTAGAAATAAGTAGAATATAACAAAATATCCTTTAATTTTGTAACGTTAAATAACAACAACATCTAGTTTTTCTGCTGCTGGGTTTTGTGCTGAGGGTTTTAGGAAACAGTCTCTCTACTTCTACGAGGTAGAGGTAAGGTCTGCGTACGATCTACCCTCCACAGACCCCACGTGTGGGATAATACTGGGTATGTTGTTGTTAAATAACAACAACAACATACCCAGTAATATCCCACACGTGGGGTCTGGAGAGGGTAGATCGTACGC